>OY744610.1:25513722-25826222 GCA_963556255.1 Allolobophora icterica
CTGTGTGTTCTCTTTGTTCAGGTATTTTTAGATTGAGGACAAGCGTGATGTCATGTAGTCTACAGGTTGAGTGACTGCACGAGCAAAAGCTTTCTTGATGGCGTGTAGGCGGTTAATTTTGGTGTGGTATTTATTCACGAAGAGCGAGTGTCAATAGTCTAGTTTAGCATGAACTATGAAAGTAGCGACAGTAAATGCGATTTTGAAGGTAATCATAGGGCGGATTTTGAGAAGAACAATCTTGTTCTTGTTGAACTTCTTGGACGCCTTGTTCCTTTTGAACTTCAAAATTATTTAGAATGTCATCGCAGAATGCTCTTTCTGACGATTTCAAAGTGTTAAAAAACAAACACAGTAATTGACTTTCTCTGTGTTTTAGTTCGATCTTGCTGATTCGGAATTTTGACCTTTTGTCATTCTGCCACATTTACCTTTGATTAATCCATTATCAAAATATTATTATGTTACATAATATATTCAATTTAGTTTAATTAAACAAATGCGTCAGAGTTTATATAGGAAAATAATTATCGCCTCTGCATTTGAAGTTCAGATGCAGAATGGAAATCACTAGAGACACAGAAAGATGTTTTCAAAAACCTATTAAATGGGAAACTCTGTTGTTCTTATCTAAAGCGGAATATGGTTTCCATAAAGCACGTGTCCAGAGTGTAAGTAGGCCTAATTAAGTAAGTGACCTTTATGATTATGATAGAAATTAAGGACTTCAGTGGCCAGAACCGTTGACGTCGACCTTGCTTTACTACAAATATTGTCATCATGGGTATAATAATTAATAAATTCATGCAGTTTCGTTCATAACGTTAGAAATTTGCCTTTGCTATAAATACGATTGTTATTAGCATATTTAATATTAAATACTAAGTAATTTTAGAATAGTATTTGATAATATGACAACAAACATATTATTAGCATAATTGTTTCAATTTGTATTATTACTTTAATAATTATTGTTATTATTATTTTATATATTTATTACTATTACTATCATTATTAATATCTTTATTATTATCATTATTATTATCATTATCATCATTATTGAATTTAAATAATGAGCTTGAGTAAACTAACCTGATCTTAGCTTTCAAGCAGGTTGATATGATAAGTTTTTTTAACCTAAAACGTATTTGTTGCTGAAAATGTTTCTCAAAACGTTGCTCTCTAAATCTAGTCCTTAGAATGTCTACACGTAGATATTCTCTGTAATAGACCAAGCTAACATACCTCAGTGTCAGGTTGCGCTATACTCCAGTCTTATCGACTGTCGAAATGAAGTAAGCAATCATCGACCAAGCAACTGAACCATGAGTCCAAGGTTCAATCGCAAAGCTTCTAACAATCACGTATAGATCGTTTAAGTGTTATGTTCATGATCAACAATTCTAGTGTTTGATGCAATATATTTGCATGTATAATATTATGCAATTCGTATGAACGATTAAAACTTCTATAAATCCCGCAAGCTGCTTCAAAGGCAAAAATGGCTTAAGTAAAAGATATACCTGGATAAGTATGCATGCTTATTTCTCATTGATACATCATTTCCTTGCCTAGAATAATATCGTAAGCTATAACATGTACATCAATGCCAATGTGCTTTCATGACCAATATTGACTTGCATACATTCAGAACTTATGTAACGATCGAGTAATTTTAAAGCATTCTTCGAGTAGTTTTGCAGTGCTTCTCTCCCAAGAAGACAACGATTCATAAATTCAATGATTTACATCATTATTTTTATTTTTGATGTACAGAGTAATTCCACACGCGTGATTATTATTATTATTCCGGATATTTCTATAGCGCCTCTCGAAGTCTACTACTACTGAGATGCGCTCCCGACTACAGCATTTGATACTGTGCCGGAATTTTCACGCCGAAGCGCCACGAGCAATTGCGAGTGAAGGACTTGCCCAAGGTCCATACGCAGCGGCTATAGAGTTGGATTCGAACCTGCAACCCTCCCGTCACAAGGCGCCGAACTTACCGCTGAGCCACCACGCCCCACGCTAAGTAATACTTTCGTAGTAGCACTATTAGCTGTCGATACGAAAAACTGTTCAATGGCTTGCATAACATAATTCATTTTACACTGGTTTATATCAAATCAACTCAATCAAATGAAATCAAAAAGTCTTTATTGCAACCAGAAAAACCATGAAACAAAGTTTCCAATTTAGCACACAAAAGCCATATGAAAAAATACATCTTCATGATTATAAATACAGCATATTAAAACTGGTTACAGGTTGCAAAGGGTGGCCCCAAAGGGATGTGATGTCCCGCTGAGCGAGGTCACCCATAGCATCGTATTGCAATTTCTAAGTCCATGGCTGGTTTTTCTTAATTAGGTTCAGACTATCTTAACTAAATTCTTAACTAAATGGCTCAACGGCCGGGCCCCGGTGCACGTACACGTCCAGCAACTGGAGATGTCCCTTCAGTCAATTAAGGCCTTATCATATCACATTAGGGACGGGGAAGAATAATTATACATTAATCATAGTATCATGTAATCATGTACATAGATCGTTACACAAAGACTGAATTGACATTTGATCCAGAACTCTAGGCCACAGCCTTAACAAAACTCATCAACAGCATCATACAATCATCTAAATGGTCCAAATTTATTCAAGTGTGTAACGTGGCTTTTCGTTAGAATTTTTTTACTAAAATAAAACAGAAAAATCCAATATATTCAGACACAACAATGCAAAAGCGGAAAAGACAAACGGCCTCCTGCTAGCACACGCCTAATACATGCCATTCTAATATTTTATGCGATGCAATTTCATTATATTACTGACTGAAATGCGAAATGTCATGAGTGCACAGTGTTCATAAAACTGTTACAGTTATTAGCTAATCAATAAACTTCAGGGGATGCTTTCTACTCATTATAAATTGCACTAAAGTCAGCTTTGCGTGCAATCATTTGAATTGGTAATCCGTAATAATTCCTCAAATTCTGTACTTCCAGGCTTGTTGGTGGAGTCATATAGGCTAGGGTACTTCACTGACTGTCTGTTCCTCACGATGCTGCATTTAAGCTTTCAACACAAGTTGATAATGCCTCTGCCTGTTAAAGGGAACTCCGCTGCCCCATTTCAGGTTTTGCTGACCGCATAAATAATTTTCATTCCACGGCTAGAGGTGAACTGGATGTTTCTTGGTACGCACTTTGACAAGGGACGACACTTGCACCTTCTAAGAGCATATGAAAACTATTCCGCTTCGCCGGGGTTAAGATTAGAGCGTCTCTCAGTAGGCATCTTGGAAAGGAGCTATATGAATGTTATCAACGAATGAATGAAATGAATGAATGAATGAATGAATGAATAAACATTGAGAATTTACGCAATACTGAAAAGGGTCGAAATATTTTCATGCGTCAAAATTAAGGCCTATTTTTACATGCACCAAAGATTATGATTATAAGTGTGGCATATGGCATTTTAAAGTAGTTTCATAAGTTGCCACATATGAATGTGTAATAAAAAAAATAACGCTGCCCATGCTAAGCTTACAACATGAATAATTGAATTGTAAGAGAATTAAGTTTAAAAGATAAGGCTAATTAATTCTAATAAGAGATCGCTGATGAAAATCTTTTACTCTGAGGATAAACTATGATTGTCTTTCTACGCACAATTTATTGCATGGCAACATCAAATGATAACAAGTGTGTTGTATGGATCTACCTGTATGTTGGCACTTGACATTTATAGCATAGTGCATCACGTTTATTCAAACGAGGTAATGCTTATCTTTACGTTAGTATATGACAGACTAAAATTCAAGTAGGTCCAAATCTAAATGAGTTGGCGAAATATAACGCATTTAAAGTTAAATGAGAATTAGTTACATAAAAGTTGAAGTCTATAATAAAAATATTGACCATGAATAAACAGGTGTAAAACTAAAGGGAAAATTACTACCAGAGTCATTACAAATTGCGTACATTTCCTGACTGTTGGTAACTGTAATTAAATATCATATAGGACAATTAATTTAATAGATCTGCTTGAAAATTTCTTTGCTCTCAAGACTGTAATGACTTTAGATATTTTTGTACATATCCAGACTAAAAACTTGTTTTCTGACTCGACGTATCTTTAGTTAGATTTAGTTTTGCCTGACACATTATTTGTTCTGGTTATAAACTGTAATCTTAATCGCAAACTCCACATTTTTAAAACGCTAGTCTAAAGCTAAACGCGGGGCACCAGCTTGTTCACGAAAGTTGCGTCGTATCAGAATGGTTGTATTGTATTGTATTGTATTGTATTCGGATATTTATAAAGCGCTTCTAGCGGGAGGGCCATTCAGAAGCGCTCCCAGTGCGATAGACCCCGAGAGAAAAAGCAAGTTTTAAGAAAGGTAAAAGAGGAAGAGACGCTACCTGAGAGAATAGAAGAACGAACAAACGGAGGAAGCCCATTCCAAAGAGCAGGGCCAATGGAAGCAAACGACCTAGATTGAGCCAGTGAAGTCCTGACACGGGGAACGAGGAGGTCCAAACGGTCAGATGAACGAAGAGGACGAAGAGAAGCCGCAGAGATCAATGCCCACTGGAGGTCCGAGTTCGGTCGCCAGAGAGACCAGACAGAGGAGGCAGAAGAGCAGCCTAGGCGGGTTTTGTTGAGGACGAGAAAGCTTCGAAGGCAGAGGATCGGGTGGAATAGGGTAGGAATTCTTGAAGAGAAGAGGAGAATGCATGTAATCATCCTATACAATGTTATGCATGTGAGCTTGTCAGATTCAAATAAGTCCTACTTACTTACTTTATAAGATTTTATATAAAGCGTAGTTAAAGTGTTTGCACACACGCACTTAGCAATATTTTATGGCATAAGTACTGGGTTTGGATTGCTTTTTGACACAACCTTCTTACTCTTGAAACAGACAGGCTTAGTAATATATCACCAAATAAGTGTGCGTCCTTGTGCACTAGCTTTTATTACTATGCATAGTGTTTCTTTGGTATAATGCATATAAAGCACCTTCTTAAGGAGACCTACTCCAAGAAAGTTTGTCTGAACCAAATTTCGTTGAAGTTTTGGTTTAAAGAATCAATAGATAACGATTAACACGGCAGACACTTAGAAATAAATGCATGCATACACTACTATAATAAATATCGATAAATACAAACATATTTTGTCCATATTGCATTCATTACATTGACCACCCATTGACCGAAGAATCCATAGAAAGAAATGCATACATGCAATCACACACACATACAGATAGAAAGTCAGACACAGTGACAGTGACACGTACAGACACTCAGAGAGCAACAATAAATAGCAATAAATGCTAACATATTACGCCCATGTTGCAAGCATGACATTGGCCAAACATTGAGCGAAGAATCCATTTCAAAGTACGCTTTAGAGTTCACAAGCCCTCCTAGCTATATCCTATCATACGAATAGACATTGCTCTCTATCAAATTTATATAGCCCAGCTTCAATAGAGATTCGTCATATAGACGCTCCTGGCCAAATACAATAGAACCACGAGGAAAAGAGACTCGTGTCATTGGCATCATGATAACGACGCTTTAGAAGTCATTAGATTTAGATTTAGTTAGCAGCGACACCTAACGGATGGTGCTATAATACTCAGGACTAGATTATACAGCTGCGTTCATTGGACCCCTTAAGTAAATAGAACATGGCTAGTAGTTGATCTTTTATTACTTTCTGGTCAGGGCCTCCAGAGAGGGCCACAGGTCCCACGGATCCTTATAGCAGATCGATATTCAGACCCTCCTGGAACCCACAGACCCTTATAGCAGATCGATATTCAGACCCTCCTGGGACCCGCAGACCCCAATAGCAGATCGACTTTTCAGTTGAATTTTCTATTACTTTTGGGCCACCAGGGACAGCTAGGTCCACAAGGGCCCGCGGGTCCTTGCGCCCTTGCCACTTGCTCTTGAGACCATGGGAGCCTCCTTTGAATCTATGGTGGCTTAAAAATAATATATGTTTTCAAAACTCAAGGTCTATTAGCAAGCCGAGCCGCCTTGGATTCATCCCTCCCCAAGACGCCATAGAAGTTCCCAAACCATTCAGGTTCATAAGAACATCGCACACCAACGTATTAAAATTAGATTTTTTCCATTTAAAGAAATAATATAGTATGAGTATTATCGCAAAAATTTAATTTAAAGAAATAAAATAGTTTGAGTATTATGTGCGATTCATTCGGTTTTATCGGTGCAAACAACTTCTGATTATGTTTGATAAAAAAGTTGATAGACCCATCATTTTGGATGAAGAGGACCCCTGGTATAGAAGGCGCCTTCTATACCCGGGGTCCTCGGCTGAGCGAAAACTTCCGGCTGGGCCTGCTATATGGTGTAGCCCTGTTTAAGTGTGTATCAGCTATCGTCAACATTGATGCTTTGTCTTAGGTATGATATGCACTGAGGTCGATTTTGACCTCGAGTGACGTCCACCGCGGCAATAATCTGCTGGTATTGAGATGCAGTCCGATAGGCCTATCATGCGGCCTTTAGCCTATAGATGCATTCTATAAGGCCATACAATACAGTTTGCAAATCAGTATTAGGGTGTTTAAATACATCCAAGTAGTTAGAGGTACATTTCTCACGAAGTATCTGTGAAATGTGTTCTTTCTGACATTATTATTATTATTCGCTCTTGGTAGGATGTTTCAACCGTTCTATTGCAACCTTCACTAGCCTACGCTCGTCGCCAAACATTCACATCGTTTGTGACCGGAGTTCGACACCAATTTCGAATAGATAATGTACACTCAGCATACAGTTTCTCGACAAGAGTATATTACTCACTTTATTGTACTTTAGAAATAATAATGTACGTCTATGCTAAAATACATAGCCTACAGTAATTGTTTTCTTTTGTTATATTAGAATGTTTCATTTTCATTTGTACAAAACATATGGAAACTAAAAATGTCTGCTTCCAATTCACACTAGCACCTTGAAGTGTATGACTTTTGCTAAAGAGTTTTAACCCTCTGCAAAAAGTCTACGGGCGCCTGTGGCCCCCTGCTTCTTTTTTTGACAAATCGGACCCTGTGCTTGTAAAATAATGAATAAACATTAATCGATGGCCGTTTCACGTGAAATCCAAATTCAAGGCATAATTTAGTAGAATCGTAAACAAAAAATATTATAGCTAGGCTAACAACAGAAGAAAACGAAATTGATATAATTTTATAAACAGCCGCAGAATAGACTTTCTAGAAGTAGGCCCATAGGGCCTACAAATGAATAAAGTTTTAACACGCTATAAGATGCGTTTAATATTTTAGGCTTTTTAAATAGTTCATTTTACTTTTTTATAATTATTTTTGATGAAAGACTACATATAAAATCGTGTTAAATTGAAACAATACTTTACCTTCTGTCGCACAAAACGTGGTTGTAACGCCCAAATAACAAGCAACTAAAATGAATTAATGTAATAATTTTATTACAAGGTATTAGAGTTTATGTAAATCATTTACCTGATATCTGACCCTAAATACTGGACGTTTATGCAAGCAAAGTCTTAGTCGCTGCCTTATTAATTATGAAGTTTTCTAAAATTAATACCAGTCATAGTCAAATTTCCTATTTTATTATTCATGATGTTGTCATTTTGAGCACGTTATCTTTTGAATCTCATTTAATTTACTGACACCTGAAACGTTTAATGACTTGTTTGCTATTTAATTATTCACGTAATCGTAATCTCCAATTTTCTAAAGCGCCACTGTAAAGCCAAGCGTAGGGCATCAGTTTATTCACGAGCGCGGCGTCGTATCCAAGGGTTGTCCAGAGATCGAAGTCCGTTGGTGGTCCCAGTCCGTGCAATGCTCTTGACTGTTGTAATTTTTTTACAAATTTATTTTCTCAAGCTCAGCGTGCTATGAGATGTACTTACGCGAGATGCCGTAAAACTTTTTCTAAAGCACCAGTGACTATCCAAATGCACAGGGTTGCAGTGGTTAATTTGTAAGTAGCTGAAACCATTCCGTTTTACAATCCGTAAACAATAAAAGACCCATCGACGTGAGTTTCTAACGTCATAAATTAACGAACACAGATTACCCAGAAGGTGAGACAGAGGTTTGTACTTACCAGGATCTGATCTGGTAACCTGTTAGTCTGATTCGGATTTATTGTTTCCAGTTAACAAAGATTCCTAGACTTCACCGACCCATTCATAAGTGTATTCTCGTGCGAAGATAATCTGTATCGTGCAGCTTTACTGATAACGAACCAGATGTCGAATGATCTTTGGCCGTTTAATCGCAAAGCGAGGTAGAACAGTCACAGCTTGTTATGCACAGAGAATCAAGATCAATACCTATGGCATGAACACAATATTTCTCTACCAACTTAATGCTAACACTGTGGTTTCTGAAATATACCCTTGCACCTACAAATTCAAAGTGATAGAACCAAGTAAATTATCATGCAGAGAAAATAGAAAAAACGCCTGCGTATGATCTTCTTACAGTTCTACTTATTTACAGTACTATTGATCCTGGCATGTATTCCAGCTGCTCACTTGCGATGGTCAAAGTCCTCTTTCAAAGTCCTGAAGTCAGCAGCCTGTGTGGAATACTGTTTGTTCTCTGTAAGCAGGCGTATGTACATGACTCAGTTATAAAAAAGGCTGATTAGATGGATAGGGTTGGATTAATAGATGGATGGATGGATGGATGGATGGATGGATAGAAGTATTCGTGAATATTTAGATAGCTAGCTGATTACATGATTGGATGAGCGCATAAATGATCAGTGGCGTCATTAGGGTTGGTGTCACCCAGTGCGGTAAGTCACGGTGTCACCCCCATGGACCTCCTCCCTTAATCCCTTACCAGACCATACAGCAGTGGCACAACTAGACGGGTACTGGGGTGCTTGAACACCCCCATGGTTAAAAAGGTGACCCACGCAATTTTTCCAAATCCGAAGAGTTTGCTTTGAGGTTAGGGTGATGCAAGAATTATTTGGCCTATTAGTGAACGTATTAATCCAACTCTTCAACTTCGCGAGTACTTTGAAATTGTTTACTTTGTCAAAGAACAACTGGCAAGTTGTTTTAAGACCCCAACCTTCGGCGTTCTTTTGGCTTTTTAAAATGGAGAAATGACGGTAGAATTTCGGTAGTTTTTGCGAACTAAACTTCGCTGTCACAGGGTTGAGTTCTGATCGATCCTGTGAAGATTGTCAATTGGAATTGCGTGAATTGTCTCGTTATGCAAAAATTCAGCCAGCGCTGCAGTATATGCTGGACGTTACCCTTGCCTTGCCAGTGACATCTAGTTCTGCAGAACGCGCATTTCTAGGCTTTGTCTCATCAAAGTCACCTAAAGACAAACTATGAAGTTGCTATGCTGTTAGTCTGGGATTCTGGAAAACCAATCTTTTATTGAAGTTTTCATGACTTTATCGTTCAGAAACAGCTGGCAAACAAGAGCCTAAATTTTCTAAAGCGTGCTCCATTTCATATCAACTACTGTAGTACTACAAGGTGCGTTGGGAGAGCTTACGACGCTCCCCAGACCTCCTGGCCGTTACAGACTTCGTGCTTCAGCACTCGATGCTTCGCGCCTTCGAAGCTTGTAATATAAGCACCCCAAGGAAAATTTTCTAGTTGCGCCTCTGCCATGAAGTATCCTTAGTAATGTTTCAATTGTAAATCGAACTGATACAGTACATGTAAGCTGGGCTTACGAAAAATATTTTTTTGTTATCTCTAATTGTTAACTGAAAAATAAATTTATGCTGAAACTCTGCACACAAATGTTTTAGACAGTCACTTTGTCATTTTGGTGTCGTCCCTCTGAAGGTGTGACCCGGTCAGGTCCGCAACCTCCTAGTGACGGCAGTGCAAATGATATGACGGATGTTAAAAGAACGGACGGACGGACCAACGCATGGATGGAAGAGTTTGTCACTAGGATGGCAGATGCGTGTGCGTCTTGTTACTTTCGTTAGCTTGTATAACATGTATACTTAAATACGTATGTGTGCCAGGGCTGTGTAGTGGTAAAATTAGAGGTGAGTATACGCTACCGGTGGGCAGCGGCGTCAGAGGTGAGTATACGCTACCGGTGGGCAGCGGCGTCACTAGGCCTGGTGTCACCCTAAAAAATGTGATGACCTTTTCTTAGGAATTCGTCTCAGAAAAATGTATGACATTTCACGAATTTCTTACCTTTTTCAGGAATTCGTCTCTGAAAAACTTTATGACTTTTTTTAGTCATTCGCCCTCAAAACCTTTCATAACCTTTCTGTTTTCATGAAATTTCATTGGTCAGTGACTATACGTTCTCTATAGAGGTAAGTAGGCTATACGCTGTATACCCGCGTATACCCTCGACTCAGCCATGGGTATACGCTCTCTAGAGGTGAATATACGCTGTATACCCGCGTATACCCTCGACTACAGCCCTGATGTGTGCCTATCTATCTATTTGAAAATTTTCGTTTTGACATTTTATACTATTGCATACCGTTAGCAACGCACAGCTCAGAAACTAGAAACATATCAAGAAGAGCAATCCATTCATTTGGGTCAAATAGGCAAAAAGGGTGGGATGAAGTATTATCGAAAGAGGGAAATGATGGAAGGTAACTGTCTTTTGCTCGAAGTTTTCTCCTGAGACAAGGAGAATTACTGATGCTGTTCCGCGAAAGAACACTACCATCGAAAAACAACCTCCATGTTTCTAATTAATGTTGAATGCTAAATGTATAACAAATTACACCGATGTTAACGATGATATCGATGATGCGACTTTGGTCTAGTAGGATTGTTGAATGAGCCGTCGGACCCTGAAACATGAAGCAGTCAACGTCGACTGATGCATTGTGTAGACCTATTATTAGAACGGCGCTTTAAACATGAATATTTTAGAATAGACCTATATTCAATTAGTTTGGATTAGAGCGGAGAAGAGTAGGTTAGAATAGATCAGATTACCAGTCATTAATGCACAACAAATAATACATTCAACAGCTGATATTGTCCTCCTCCTATTATTAAGAAGTGCAGACACGACCAAGCGACAGAAGGACAGAAGCGACAGAAGCTGCGTGAAGGACAGTCACCGTCTCAGTGGACGAGGCTCGAACCCGTATTCTCCGCATTACAGGCCGAGCGCTTTAACCAATCGACTACCGTTCTCTGCACTAAACCATACAGTTTCTTTTTACATTATTTAGACCTACAGTCAAAATAATTCTTCTTTTCCACAATACCTTCTGTAGCATGTGCCGCGATCACGCACGGCGTACCCAGTAAGTCGTGATTTCTTATTTATCGAGTACAATAATTATACCACTGCAAGACACATACGGCTATGAAGAAATTTTTAGGACCAGGTCAGGTCTATCAGAACACAAATGTCCAAATGCATAACTAGTTTACTTAGGAATTTACAGATACACAGCCTAAATTCCGATACCAATATGTATTATTTGATTCAAATCCAATTTGCCTTAAGTGATGCTAAAACTTTAAAAGGAGTTTAGATGAACGAAATAAGGCTGTTCGAGTTCCATCATCGACATCATCGTTAATATCGGTCTAATTTATCATACTACACGAATTCATAAATACGGCGCCGAAATTAACGTAACTGATGTTTCCTCAAGGCAGTTTCTATAAAATTCGAACTGATACTTGAGACACATGACCGATTCGATACTTAACATTCCGGGAAAGTGAGCTAGAAGGGTAGCATTACTATCTATGCAAATAAGCAATGACCTGATGCGTAAGGAACGCGTGTCACATATCAGTACTTTTTCCGCCCACCAGTTGCATTTGCAATTGTTTGTTCTGATAAACCAAAAAATCCGTAGCAACCAAGAGTCAAGTGAAGGGCGCACATGATGATCCGTTAGAAAGATAATGCAGAGTATATTGTCTAGGCAAAGCACAAGACCCAAGCCTTAAATAATTATATGCATCTCTACCTAAGAGATTGATGTCGTTGAAAAACCACCTTGCATGTCTCCTACTATGTACATGTATGTTCTCCTGTCATTCAAACTGATGTCATGAAGCCCACATTGAAATAAATAAACACGTACACTAAGTCTTATTTGTGCATGGAAATAGCTGCCAGCTTATTTCTTCTAATGCAGCAAGGATAATTGATTTAAGGAATTCTCATGATTAGTCTATGTTACACCTCTAAGTTGCGCCTCTGACAAGTCTCTACTGAAGAGCCGCTGCATAAATCTACAATTAAAACAAATACTAACTCTGCTAATGATATGAGCATTTTTACTTACAAATGATGAAGTTCCTCTTAATGAATTTGGACATCATTTAGGCTAACACCGCAGGCTGCGCTTTATGACGATTTGTAATTGATTAAATAACTAACTCGGTAACTAAATAGCACAATTACTCACAAAATAAGTAACTAAAATGCTATTAGGGTAATAAGAAGGTTAACTTTTCAATGGGTCTTAGATTGAATTGTTATTATAATCGCTGGTTCGTATGAGAGGCAACATGTTATAAGCAGTGCGTCTGATTTGAAAATAGTAGGCGGGTTGAAATTCGATCGCGCCGGATCGAGTAGGCGAGCGATATGCGGTCGACCTCGGGAGCTTTTGTGTACAGCGTATTTTGTGAATCGTATTCGTAATTTTTCGTACCGCTGCATATATAGTACTCATCTATAGTAGGCCTATCTCACTTCAGTTCCGTTATCTAATTAGGTCTCTTGAAGAGGCGCTATATAAATTCTGAGAATGAATGAATGAAAGAACATTCATTAGAAACCTACCATTGACGTAAGATGACGTGTGACGGCTGATTTCACAACGTTGAACACTCATTTTTAGCTTGACCTTTTAGCCGGCAATCCATGCGAATTTTATCTGCGTGCTTTCTGCAGGACTTGCAGTAAATTTTGTTCACAGTCCGACGGTTTTCTATTTCGACTACATCGAACGAGTCGCCTAATTTCCATGACAGATACGTGCTGAACTGTACATTATTCAACTTGTTCATCAATGCCGCCATTGTTGTTTAAAATAATTTCCGAAATTGGTGATGTCGGATGATGTCACGCGGCGTGAGGTGTAGGCAGGGTTAAGTTAAGTAAGTAATTAAAGTAATCTCAAGTAGGTAAATAAAATAATGGTTTGGCTCCAGGTTTGTCTATCGTCTTGGAGTCTAACTCAAACTCAGCAAGCGACGACCGACTGTCACCGACGATAAGAAGCCTTCGGCTAGGCGAGCGGTAAATCGCTCGCCGGTACATTTGCTAGGCGAGCGACCAAGGAGAGCGATCGATCGCTCGCCTTAAATCACACGCTCTGGTTATAAGTAGAGATCTTCATGGCGACATCCCAGTGAGTCATATCTGTATGTGTATGGCAGTGTATGTATTAATGTATGCACGTATTATGTATGTATATGTGCATGTTGAAAAGAATGCATGTATGAATGTATGTATAGGTGCCTGTATGCAGCTATGTAGGCATACATGTAGGTATATATGCGTCTGGACTTTTCATAATACCTTTCAGGAGCTTTAGAAAGGCGCTAAATAATGTGTTGTGTAGTGTCAACAGTGGAAATAATTCATGTGCGTCTCTAAGAGCAGCAACTGTTTCAACTTTCCAAGAAACAGTACAAATGTTCTCAGATACTTCTGCATCTCAACTGAGACAAAAAATATACAAGTTTTAAGCTTTTTCCATTGCTTCTAGTGTAATTATTCTTGAAGGCATATAAAATTATCAGATTCAAATATTGCAGGCGGTTGCTCCAATGCAATGTTGTTCGAAACCACATAGATTCATAAGATAGAAGGTAAATATTGAGGAGCTTAAATTTAAACCATTTTGAACTTGTTGCTTTTGGCAGATATGTTCAATTGTAAATTCTGAGATGCAGGAAACCAGTAATGGACCTGTTCCTCGTCCCAGCGCACAATGTGTTCAAACAATCGCAGCGTCTTTATACGGGTATCACCGAATCTGGGATGTTCATCATGCGTTGGTAGACCTCCACAATGGTGACGTGAGACGTATGTCAAAACGTGTATTTCCAGTAGAAATTTCTAAGTGAATCTATACATGCCTAGTCAAGATATTCAGATTAGTTGCTGTTGCTCAGAGATCGACCTAGTCAAACTAATTCCTTCTTGCGATCCAGGAACCATTAATTGGTCAGAATTTCTCTTGATCTGATGGTAGCAATAAAATTTATGGCTCGTAATATGAAAGGATAACAAAATGTACAGGTACCTAGGCCTACCAACTCACTTTCTTAAATTACGAACATTTTTTAAGTTTGAAATGGAGACTAAAAAATGTTCGTAATGAATAATATAAAAATCTAAATTTGTGATAATAATGCGCCTCTTACAGAAAACATTCGTCAAAGTCGTAGAAATTAGAAACGTTGATGCAGTATTGAATTCAAATTATTCAAAACTTGTAAGCAAGCATATCCTAACTCAATGCTTTTTTCTATAGAAAAAGTTCCGGAACTGAACAATTATCTTCTTCTTCTTTAAGTTCTCTGCCCTTCGGCAGGTTTCCACTTCCAATGACGCAATTCCTCTCTTTGCTGTGCTCTTCTCTTCAGTCCGCTGTATCCTTTGGTCATCATCCATCCCATCATCATCTGTCGCGGTCTTCCTCTCCTTCTCCTTCCCTCCAGTCTCCCCTCTATGATTTCTCCTCTTAATATGTGTCCAATCCAGTTCTTTTGTCTTTCTCTTAATGTTGTCATCAGTGATCTTTTTCTTCTACTCTTTGCAACACCTCTTCATTTGTCATTCGCTCCGTCCAGCTCACCTTTTTCATTCTTCTCCATATCCACATCTCAAAGGCCTCTAATCTCTTGATATCCTCTTTATTCGTCATTTTTCATGTAGTCTTGGGAAGTTTAGAGAGGTGATTTCCCGTTGCCTTCCTCTCGGTGTTTTTAAGGAGACACCATCTCCAAGCGTCGATGTCTTTTATCGTCCGTCCTTCCGACTCCTTGTCTCTGGGCTCGCATATCCCGGCGAGGGCTCGGTCGTCCACCACGCACTCTGTTATCAACAGGGTTACCACGTGAAGGTGGCGTGGTGGGCATTTGGGTGGTAGAGGCTTTTGGAGACGCATGCCACCCCATTACCATTTACCACCCCTGTGGTATTATTCCTATCAGAACAATTATGGAAGGACTAAGTTCCGGAGAAAAACGGAGTGGTTAGGAGGATCTCAATAAACACTGAAAACAGTTCACAACACTTAAATTAAATTAAAATAACTAAATTATTGTTTTTATTATTAAAATAAATAAGTCAGTAGCTGAAAAAACTTCCCGCTGAAAAAGCACTGCCCTAACTGAATGTGTGATATTTCTTTTTTATAAATAATACTTCTTGGTTATGACACATATAGCCTTTTGTGAGTAACAGGTGCGAACAAGATGCTTTGGTATCTTATAGAAATTGTTATTCTGGGCTTTAGCGATGTTGATCGCGTCAAGAGTTGACTAATGTCAGCATTTAATAACAATGCTAATACATACTAGTAGTAATTCTGTTTGCCTTTTAAATTTAGTATCAAGCGTTAGACTGACACCTTCCGCATCAGTGTCAACGGGATGTAAAATAGAGTTTATCACACAGTTCTTGCGTTAGTAAATGGTGTAAATGGCTTTTTGAAGCGACAGATGGCAAGCATTCCATCTAAATACTATGATCCAATAGACAACTTAAAGAGGATTGCGTGAGAGGCGCTGAGCGGGTGGCGTGCTACTATGAGAGACTTTTATAAGTGCTATGCTTTTAGCCCACATTCAGTCAGGGAGTTCATAGTATCTCTGCATAGCAGTCGGCTGTACGCTTAGGCTGTAGCCTACGCGTCGTTTTCTGGTGTCCCGGCAACCGGATCTTGTTTCTTATAAGTTTAGGCAATTCATCGGTGCCATGTTCAGAAAGTGGCGACTTACAACTATTCGAGTATAAGATTATAATTTCTGCCTGTCAACCGGGACTGACACCGTAGGATCATGTCACGAAACCAAAAAATATGATATCAACTCTCAACTACAACATCCTAATTTTATCTGTGTTACAAGGAAATATCGCAGTGTTCTCTGGCTAACCTTCTTTCAAACCTTACTAGTATAATGGTGTTCTAGAGGAGATACACGTGGCGCTACATAAATGGTTAGGTAATCAACGTGGGTGACTCTCTACATTGGTATGAGCGGTACATTTGTTTCATTCCCATTCCTATCAGATGAACTCGTCGCGGTTTACGGTTGAAACAATCTGTCTTCCGGACAGATTATTTCAACCCTACCCCGATACCTGGCCCATGGTATCGGGGTAGGGGTACATTTCGGTCGATTCTGTCAAACTGCTGTTCCATCTTTTGCTCCCTTGTCGAGAAGCTTCGATGGACCACGTGACCATACCCACGCGGGGGAACTCTATATAAGCCTGGAATTCGGGTTTCACAGCATGCGAGCTGGGAATCATGGCCCACTCAAGTCGCTGTGTGGCTGGTGACTCGTTGTTCTAAATTCGGTATAAAGAAGTTATTTTATCAGGGCATATTCATTATGGATCCACATTTATATTTCATTACTATATTTCAAATTATTGTAACTGAAATTCAATTTTTTCATTAAATTACTTTCATATTCTAATCGTGAAGTTTGTTCTTCTTGTGGCTATACCATGGTTAAGCAACGTAATTACTAATTATAATCAGACGACTTAGCCTCGTCATAACTAGAACATCATTTGTCACATACAATCCTAGCATGTCATTCATATGTGGGCTAGTTTCCTTCCTCATTAGTTTAGATTCTTAATGATACTAGAAATAGTAGTTATCATAATACTATGATGATACTAATGATAATTATACTAGAAATAGTAGTCATCATAATACTAGAAAGCAATGTGTTGTGCTCTTTAAACTTAAATAGGCCTAATATTATTGAATATTAATTGGCCTAATACAGAATTTAATTCCATGTTACAAACCAATCCGAGTTGCTGAAATGTTTAAAATTGGCACCTGGTGATAATGGATTTGCACACAATAAAGAGCACACCAAAAGTCATGAAATTACAATTTGGAATCCAGCATATGCACATGAATTTTATTAATTATAATAAATGCAGTATATAAGGTTGAATAAATGAAGCATTTGTGATCTCTAACTTCTTTCACCTTCACTGTCTCTCATATGCGCGTAGTCTAAGGTTCTTTTGCCTAGCCCATCACTTATTAAAAATTCATTTGTTCCATTTAGGCCTATATAAATAATCAACTTCACTATGGTAGTACGTGGCTATCGATTCGCATTAACACATTCCGACAACGTTTTCTACTATTTCTTCTTTTTTTCAATTCAACGCAAAAGAAACCAATATTACACATCAATATTGTCACGTTTTATGGTAACTCAACAGAACTCTATCTATAACAAATGAAATCGCTCGCATAAGCGTATTCTTTCGCGCCCTAGTTGCGAGTATACATAGACATCTGTATTAGGCTACATCTGTAGACCTGTCTAATTAACTATGCAAGGCTTAAGACTCAACACATTATGTTGAGCCAAGAGTATGTACTAAAAAATTATACACACCATAGAAATAAATACATGTATACAATACTGCTGTCAATCAAAAGATTTGATTGATTGATTTAAACGCGAATATTAATTAATCTGCTCAACAAAATATCACTGTTCTAAAAAAAACGTTCGCACGTATAAGCTTACTAATCGAAAGCTAAGAAATCACCAGTACATGTAATATGGTAGGAAAACAACAGTATAAAATTAATAATTATACAATGGATTTCTGCAGAAATTGCATAGTCAGATACAAAGCAATTAATTCTTACAAATGAAGGATGGACCACGTATTCTAAAATATACGATATTAAAATATATGATATTCTAAAATTTCAAGACTCTAAAATCTCTTCTAAAATCTCTTCAGCCGGAGTCGGGTCGGGAGTGCTTCTGAGTAGACAACATTGAAGAGGCGCTATATAAATTCTCCATATGAATGAATTAATGAATACGTGGACAATAAGTTTACATTGTGAGTTGTAAATAAATATCTACATATCATAAGCCTGTAAAGATCTCTAACGGCAAACTTATACATTGACCCATAATTATACGATATTCATACATTATTGCACACTTAAGCGGTATCTATACATATAATATCCATAGAGCGTGTGCCTGTCGATAAACGCTGTGGAATCTATTGTGAAACAGAAACCGTTTGTGACGTCAGTACTGCGGTCTTGACGACGGAGATCAGAGCATTTTAACCAACGATACATATAGGCCTATATACACTGCCCTCATAATATGACGGGTAAATACTTTAGTTATTACAATAACCACCAACGTTTCTAACGTAGCTGCGTCAAAAACGCATTCTTGTGGCACAAGTAGTAATGCGTAACTAAACAGTACAATGTGCTATAGGCCTACATTTAAATGTAAATTCAGGAAGGTTATACGCGGAAGGCTGCGGAGCAAGTGTTCTTCCGTTTCGCACGTGCATTATTTGCGGATGATGGTCTGTGTATGGTCAGTCGTGAAACGCAGATTTCTTTTCTGCTGGCGACAGAACCCATGCGAGCCCATCCCCTCCACGGTTTATGATAGACAAAGGTTTTACGCGGAAAGTAATTTTAACCATTTTGTTCGTGCTAGCTGGGAAGGTGGCGTGCAATCTGAATTTGACCAAGATACTGACGTTGTTGCTACAGATGCCACTTCCGTGTACTGAGAGAAATGTCGACGATTTTTGGAAGTTAAACGCAATCATTAATTTCAGACGTTATTCACAGCCTTTAGCAAGTTTAATGGAAAAGAAACAATTTATGTGGTCATTGATGCGGTAAAACTCCTGGATTATTTACGAAGTTTTCGTAAAAGAATCTGGCGAATGACGTGTTCAAACGGAAGATTACACTTCATGACAACAAATTCAGCCATTGCATCTGTATACGAACGATTTAAGTCGATACGACATTTTAGTTTCAAATACCTTGCAAGAAAATGTCTGCCAAGGAAATAATGACGTTTAATGGAGTAAGAACAATCAGGAGAGTATTTATACGGTTCATCTTTGGTAGAGTAGAAGAATCGGGTAAACAGGTGCGCGTTCAACGACTCCAGAGTTAACTGAAATTTCCGCATATCTACATTCAGAGGTGATAAATAACAAACGATTATGTGAAATCCAAGCAAAGACTGATTGTCTTCATCAAAAAAAGAGTCAAGCGGTGGCAACAGCAAAACATTCGTTAACGCAAGGTCCTTCAAATCGCTCTGCAGATCAGGCTCCTTCAGAATTTGTTCACATAGATGCAAGACTTCGTCGTATTGACGACATTTGTAAAGGTACAAAGCACGGTAGCAGTCAACCGTGTTACAATGGATACCAATCACACTGTAGAATGACGCCATATTTTCTAAAGAATATTTCATTAGAGCATCAATTATTTCTTCCTTAATTCGAAAACGATTCACATCAAAAATCGAACTTTCTATTAGTGAATCCATTTTAGCATCATTGAAAAAACTGCTTGATTTCATCAAAGTACAGGTCTTTCACTTTGTTAAAATCACCAAAAGTTGGTCGAAAGGAAACGCTGAAGTTGGCAGATCAGGAAACAATTCCAATCGCTTGGAGAACCTTTCGGAGAATATCAAGGTCAAATAATGAGCAAAAACCTTTGGCGTAAGACGAAAATCGAGGTAAACCTGTTTCTTACTATAATGCCTATTTTCATTAAACTTCTTGTACAGCAGACAAAATCCAACTATTCTTACAACATCGTCAATGAAGAACAAGCAGCCTGCATTCAATGTTTCATTATCCATGTGGGTCGTTTGATCCATCAAGACTGCTGAGCAGAGATCTATCACTATTTGGTTTTCTGATGATGCAAACTTAAGAGCAGCCAGGTAGACCAAAGCTGCAGATGCAATTCTTTTGGAACGAGAATCGTCACATACTAGAGCCTTTCTAAGCAGCTCTTTTGACACAAGAGACAATTGAATCGAACTCCATGGTTTGAACGACAGGTAGCTTTGAGACCTTTCTTCCGCTCATTGCGTTGTTGCCACGTGGGTTTTGATAAAGTCCGCCACTGCATCACTCTATCCAAATACCCACCATTACTTTCTTATTGACAGCCACATTCGTTCACTGTACGCTTTAGGTGCCATTATTGTTCTGTAATCTGGCTAGGAACATTCTTTTTGGCTCTGTATGGACATGGTCAAGGCCTATGGAATAACAAGAGTCGGTTGAGTCGGTTGCAAACTGCACAAATCTGGTGGCCTTACAAAGCACACAGTTGTCGCCGGAAGCTGAATCTGGGATACATCAGTTTGACTCTCACGGGAAGAGACGCGCAAAGAATGTCGGTGAAAGTGAGAGCTGCAAATGTTTTTAACTCTGATCCACAAAGCGAATATTGACTTATTTGAAACATAAATGTTAATCTAATTGGTAAAATTAAATATTTGTTTACATGCCACTTGTTTACATGTAACATTAAATTTAAATCTAATTAGCGTAGGTAAGCTAACCTGATTTCTGTATGAAACGCAATTTAAATCCGCACGGTTTTACGTACAACGTATAAAATTCACTTAGGCATAAGATATTTTTTCAAAAGAATGTTGGCTAAATTCGTAGCCTTACAAGGCACTAATGGACAACCACAAGCTACAGCTCGTGGTTGTCTCACCTTCTCAGGCTGCCTTGCAATATTATGCACCTACGTCTTTCCCGGTTGTCGGAAATTATCTGCTAAGCCCTTCATTTCACAGAATCTGACCTACACCTGTTCGCGCTAGGCCTAATTTAGCTAGAAATCGCATGCCTATAATTATTAAAAAAAATATTGATCGGTACAGGTGCGCTTATATCATGACCCATGTGTAGCAGCCGTGTTTTTATCATATTCAAATGAATTATCGGCTAGAAAACACAATAAATTGAGTGAATCGATTTTCATGCCACTCACAAACACCCACAAAGCTCTAAGTCTAAGTATGTTTGACCAGGTAGCCGACTGGCTAGAGCGCTCGCCTTGTAATGCGGAGAGTACAGATATGGACCTCCTCGCTTAGTAGTCCAGGCAATTTACAGTTAGACCATGCCGCGCTCCTTAGCAATGTCCACACCTTGAACCACACAGAATGCCATCTACAGCATGCGATGAGCACCACTCGCCGTTTTCGCATTTAACCATAGCGTGTCCAAGCTGTTAGACTTTGTGCTAGAGCGGGAGAATCCATACTCGATGACAACCCCGTGCAGCTGCACAACCTGCTCACAAAGGTGGCTGTTGACCGAAAGGGGGGGGTGGCTACCCGCCTGCTCAACTTTCTTGAGAATTGTGAGCATGCCTACCGCTCACACAGGCAGGAGAGATCAGTTGAGAAGACCAAGAAAATTAGAATGACTTCATCAAAGTCGAAACTGCCACGGTTCACCGAACAACCTCAGAAGACACCATAAACAATGGAGAAGAAGAACGACCTCTCAACCAAGGACATGGCAGAGGCGCATAAAAACATGGACATTGCTAAGGAGCGCGGCATGGACCTCAGGTAGATACTCATAAACAATTTGCTCTCAGCATCTCCACAGTTCGATACTGATCGTCCAGCTCACACCAACAACGCACGGTTACTTGTTGGGAAGATTGAGCCTAGACTGGACCTCACCCATTTGTGTCATGAGTCTACTCTTGCCACACTTGTTGTGGTAGATTTCATGTCTAAAATCTACAAAAAATGTGAACACTTATTCCAGCTGCTGTAACCACATCGCTGTCATAGCTGAGACATCTCAATGTAGGAGGCAGGTACCTGATGGGTGAATTTCACATTTTGGCAGAGGGATGAAGCAGAGGTTATGGTTGCGTCGATAACCACACCAAGATTAGGGAATTGCGCTTGTGGAATCAACCGCATCTTAGACACGAAATCCACCACAACATGTGTGGCAAGGGTAGTATATGGTCACAGTGAAGAAAAGCAACACATAAAATTTACGTTTACCGAATTATGATAAGTTTACATTGACCATGACCTTTCAAGGTGAAGACGACCTCGAATGGCGAAAACAATATCAGAAATGAATTCTACACACCGAAATCAGTAACATTAGAGGTATTACACATGCATATACTCTAAAAAAACAAAAAGGGTGAATTTTCAAATCTGAGAAAATGACCTTGACCATGACCTTTCAAGGTTAAGACGACCTCGAATGGCGAAAACAATATCAGAAATGAATTCTACACACCGAAATCAGTAACATTAGAGGTATTACACATGCATATACTCTAAAAAAAACAAAAGGGGTGAATTTTCAAATCTGAGAAAATGACCTTGACCATGACCTTTCAAGGTTAAGACGACCTCGAATGGCGAAAACAATATCATAAATGAATTCTACACACCGAAATCAGTAACATTAGAGGTATTACACATGCATATACTCTAAAAAAAACAAAAAGGGTGAATTTTCAAATCTGAGAAAATGACCTTGACCATGACCTTTCAAGGTTAAGACGACCTCGAATGGCGAAAACAATATCATAAATAAATTCTACACACCGAAATCAGTAACATTAGAGGTATTACACATGCATATAGTACTCTAAAAAACAAAAGGGTGAATTTTCCAAATACGGTCGACGGCGGCCATATTGGATTTGGCCATTTTGGGGGTGTTCCCGTGTCCGATTTTGGGGGATTTTGGATATGTTATTCAGCAATGGTTCCTGAGCAGGAAACCGTTTGAAAAGCTTCTGAAGTAATTTCGCCCAGTCTAAGTGCAAATTTTTGGTATTATTATTGGTATTTCTTAGGAAACCGCCATTCCGCCATTTTGAAATTCATTTTTGGGGGTGTTCCCATGGTCCGATTTTGTCTGATTTTGGATATGTTATTCAGCAATGGTTTCTGAGCAGGAAACCGTTTAAAAATCTTCTGAAGCACTTTTGCCCATGTCTAACTGCAAATTATTGTTAGGCCCCTATTATTATTGGTATTTCTTAGGAAACCACCAATCCGCCATTTTGAAATTCATTTTTGGGGGTGTTCCCGTGGTCCGAATTTGCCCAATTTTGGATATGTTATTGAGCAATTTTTTCTGGACAGGAAACCGTTTAAAAAGCTTCTTTCATTTAGCCAAGTTTTATTTGCAAATTATTTCTATTATTATTGGTATTTCTTAGAAAACCCCAATCCGCCAATTTGAAATTCATTTTTGGGGGTGTTCCCGTGGTCCGATTTTGTCCGATTTTGGATATGTTATTCAGCAATTTTTTCTGAACAGGAAACCGTTTAAAAAGCTTCTGAAGCAATTTTGCCCAGGTTCATCAGGTAGTTGAGCTAGATTGCCTGGACTATAGATGTTTACTGTGCAAGGACCTCGAGCCTCACTCACAATTGCTCAGCGCCATCGATTGATGCTTGGGTATTTCAAGTGGCGCTTAATGAATACACCATACTTATGATAGTACTAATGTAATTGAGTCTGAGGGTGCCCACATTCACGTATGTTCACAATTCATAAAAAAGGGACAGGTATTATTGGTTGACGTAAACACTGGTGAAGAAACATTTTCTTCTAGAAGAACTGCTCCAGCATTTCGTCTTCGTCACGGGCAGCATAGTAGAAATTAATAAAACTTCTAGAAGAACTGCTCCAGCATTTCGTCTTCGTCACGGGCAGCATAGTAGAAATTAATAAAACTTCTAGAAGAACTGCTCCAGCATTTCGTCTTCGTCACGGGCAGCATAGTAGAAATTAATAAAACTTCTAGAAGAACTGCTCCAGCATTTCGTCTTCGTCACGGGCAGCATAGTAGAAATTAATAAAACTTCTAGAAGAACTGCTCCAGCATTCGTCTTCGTCACGGGCAGCATAGTAGAAATTAATAAAACTTTCCATTTCAATATGTAATGAGCAACATCAACCCCGCTATAGCGCGGAACTTGGGTTCATGTGTGCCATGGCATTATACGGAATATCTCGCTGAAAAATGTCGTATGCAGATTGAGGAACAGTTGTGCTTTAATTAATGCCTATAGCCTACTTGAAGGTTTTGGGGACGCGAAGATGCACGATAGCGTATTTCTACGGCCGATTTGTGTGGAGAGATATTGTTTGATAAAATATAAACTCACGCGCTTGAGTCTTCAGTTGGAGATTGTGGGCACAGTGAATTTGTGAAAAAATTATTTGGCCAACTATGGTTTTGTTTAGTTATTACATACGGGTGGCATGGCCCGCATGGGTGGCGAATTTACATTTCTTGCAATCAGTTTTTGTTGTCGTTTCTTTGCACATCTCTACTGTCGAAGCTCTCGTTTAGCTAACTGTAAAGCTTTTATAGCATTAAACTGGCTCTCTAGCGATTGCAGTGTCCCATAGGCATATTTTTATGGTTATAAGGCGTGAACAAGTGTTTTAGATGTTTCTGTTTTTTTCTTCGATACCATTGTCCCCTGCAGTTCTTTACAAAAGCTTATCCTCTGTTTTCTGAATCTCAAGCCAAACCAAATTCTCTCGCTCTTTCAATTTCCATGCTGGACAATAATCAAATACAACTGCGGTGTTCTCAAGGTTCGACTTACAAGGATAAGCTTACAAAGTCAGGATAACGACAATGACAACAATGTTAAAAATACTATGGAACTTTTCTTCTGGGTGACCGGACAAAATGGCAGTGGACAAATGGTACGGACAAAATGGTATGGCCAAAATGGTATTGGACAAAATGGTATTGGACAAAATAGTAGCGGACAAAATGGTACGGACAAAATTGTACGGACAAAATGGTAGGGATAAATTGGTATGGACAAAATGTTATGGATAAAATGGTATAGATGCTACACGACTCATGGCTTCTTCAACGGTGAACTTTTTCCTGTAGTCTATGCATTACTGTCAGAAGGAACCCAACAAGCATAATTATGAACAACTCCTTCAAGAAATTCTCACATGGCATGCAGGTTTGTGTCCACTTTCAGTTGTAGGCCTATTTGATTTTGAACTGGCATCAATTCGAGTCTTTAAAAATACATTTCCGGCGGAAGAAAAAGTATACGCTCGCATCAACGAAGCACTTCGTACCATTGTAGTCGATTACAACAACCGAGATCCGGTTACATATTTGAGAGATATTGCGTGAGTGCTCAATATAAATGCTATCTGACAGCGACTTTATAACTTAGTAATATGCGACTTTTGAATAGCGCTTGGTATAGCGATCGCTCATTAATGCTTTTAAACTATCAATGTAGAAGAGGATGTTACTGTGCTTATTCATTTTATCCGTACCGGAATGCTCAATATAAATGTTATCTGGCAACCCATAGTAGGCCCTATGCGACTTTGGAATGTTGAACATCTATACCATTTTATACACACAATTTTGTCCATAGCATTGTATCCGTACCATTTTTTCCGTACCATTTTATCCGTACCAATTTGTCCGTACCATTTTGTCTGCTACCATTTTGTCCTAGAACCTTTTCTGGGCACTAGCCTAGATAATCGCAACAAGCTGGCATTCACCGGTTCGTGTAGTTTGCTAATTATCAGATAACAGATTTACTATCATAATAAAATTAAATCTTGCGTAGAAATTGTTCAAAGTTACAACAATGTGCTTAGTTTATTGTGATTGATTCACGATGCATACTTGAAATATGTTTCCGTCAATAAGTAGAAGCGCTCACACGACCTGCTTATTATAAAGACTGAAGATTGTAGGTTCCTGTTAGGCGGCTAATAGCAGCGAAAGAAAACGGATGCAAGTTAGTTTCAACCCGCCGAAACGGCTCCCGTGTTCCTTCCCTCTCCGATCTCGAGGTAACTACTGTATATTCTTTACACGGTATCTGTGGACAATCCCTCGGATTTGACGCAACACATGTGAAAAACTAGTACACTGAGACTGGGCTTTCCGGAGAGCTGCAAAATTTCTAGAGTACACTTATATATTCTAGGACACATAATAATATTATGCATCTTACGAATAAACAACAAGATATCTAATCTGCCTGCAACAGACACCGCCACGGTTGTGCCAGAAGTGGTTTTTCGAAGCGAAACAACAGAAAGCTGTATATTATTCTCGTCGAGCACAGGTTTCGCCTATTGGCAGTAGTGGTCTTAGATTTCAATGTGATAGTGGACCCTGAAATTTAGAAATATATTGAAGATGCTCATGTAAAGCTTTAGACAATTATATAAGGATACTTCAGACATCAACTACAAACTTCACTTTGACATGTTGTGATTATTTCTGATCTTTACAAATTGTTTGTAGAAGAAACCGACGAATAATGAGTTCAAACGGAAGTTTACACTTAATGGCAGAAAATTCAGTTATTCCTTTAGCAAACGGAAGATTACAGTCGACACAACATCTGAGTGTCAAATACTTAGCAAGAAAATGTCTTCCAAGAGAATAGTGGCATTTAATGGCGTTAGGAAACGATAAACAGTACGCCATTGGCTTCATACTACAGTAGACCATCAAAGCAAAAAAGTGCCCATATTTTGTCTCCACACCCGTCACAAATTTACGAAGATCATCAACCACAGGCGATAAATAGTAAAAGAGCGAGTGAAATCCAAGCAAAGATTGTACGTCTCCATCGAAAAAGAAGTGAAGCGATGGCATCACCAAGACATTCGCAAGTGCTAGCTCCTTAAAATCGCTCTGCAGATCAGGTTCCGTCAGAATTCGTTCACATAAATGCAACACTTCATCGTATTGACGACACTTGTAAAGATACAAAGAACGATAGCAGTCAATTATGTTGCAATGGATGCCAAAGTCTCTGCTAATCACATTGTAAAATGATGTCATATGCTCTAAAGCATGTTCCATTAGAGCACCAATTATTGTTTCTTTAATTACGAAAGAATTCACATCCTTTGCATCGGTTTCTATGAATCAGGGCTTATTCTAAGGAATTTTCTCAACTGCACATGAGGGACGAATTAGGTGGTCTGGTGGCTGTGTTCCCAGTAAGGTCCAGGGGCAAAAGCTTTGGTAAGGGGTATGCCTTCTGAAGCTGAAAAGATATGACATCTCAAATATTGAATTAGCCTTTTTTGCAATGTTTTAGTGTGTAAAAAAATATAAATTTTTCAATTTTATTACTACGTAAGCAGTACAGCTTGCTGTAAGTTTCCAGATTTAGTAAAAAAAAGTTTTTCTATAAAAGTCAGATGCCACATATTGCTCTGGTGTGACAGTGGTGTCCGGAGTAATTTCTCGAAATGAAAAAGTTCAGCAACAATTGCAACAGAGCTTGAAAGCTCTTCGTATGACAACCTTAATCGCCGGTAGAATCTGTGAAGACGTCTGACATGGGTAAAGCAATCTCAAAGGTCAATGAGAAAATGGCAGACAAAGTCGTCAGCATCTTCGTGCATAGGCCTACATACAGAGATGCAAAGAAATTAACTCCAAGTGCGCTTTCATTTCTGGCAAAGATTGTTGTCAGCACTATTGCGTCTGCTTTCTCATGGAACAGCAATAAAATGGTAACTGAGCAAGACTTAGACTTTCAGTACTTTACGTTAGCATCTCACAAAGAATTCTTACAAGCCACCGAGAAATTCTTGCCAAAAGGCTAACAAGTGGTGTATTGGCATTATCCATACGATACGATGGAACTGTAGACCGTAAGCAGATTGATAAGATTTACGTAATTGCGAAAGTGATTACGAAAGTTGGTACAGAGGAGCACCCCATTTAGGTGCCAGCGAACCTTGCAGCTTGGGTGCAATGGGGTTCTTGAAGCATTCGAAGAGGCCTGCAGTAAATCAATTGGAGAAGCTGCTGCAAAGCATAATTATACTCATTGTATTGTATTTAAACATTTATAAAGCGCCTCTAGTAGGGTGAACCGTTCAGAGGCCCTCCAGTGCGCAAGGCCAAGAGAACAGAAATAAGTCTTGAGGAAAGCAAAAGAGGACGAGAGGTTACCTATTAAAGTTTGAGAGCGAGTAGAAGGAGACAGTGTATTCCAGAGACAGGGACCAATTGAGGCAAAATGCCATAGGGCCTACTGTAGCTGTTCTAGAAGTAGGAACTAAAAGATCCAATCTGTTCGAAGAGCGAAGTGGACGATGCGAGGAGACAGAAAGAGGTCGTTGAATTACATCTATTAAATATTTGGGGGCGAGACCCAGCTGTGTCTTGGACACCAGAATGAGGATTTTGAACTTAATACGTGAAGAGAGAGGAAGCCAGTGTAGTTGGTCAAACATGAAGGATAAAATGCGTGAGTAGCGTGGCAGACGTGCTTTTAATCTCGCAGCTGCATTTAGGACTGACTGAGATCTGATTTATGGGTTCTCTTTCAATCGAAAATAAGGGATCATAAATCATCATGTTCTGTCCTTTTGTTGACAATCTGATGCAGAGTTCGCCGTTTTAACTTTGCTTGGAAATCTACCACAAATCAGATAAATTGGTTTCAGAATCTGGTCGCCCTAGCCACATATAACAGTACCGGTATACCGGTACAACAGAAGCTGTTACAAAAAGATGGCTTCACTGTCCTCGACGTCGAAAAGATTACTAAATCGATAAATAGCACGGCTGCTAGCTTTAACAAAAGATGACTTGCCTGAAGAGTGAACTCAGACTTTCAAGAAGGAAATTGTAGTACAGCCTGATGGCGTAACGAAGACACTGAAAGATATTGAGCTAACGAAAAGTACTAAGAAACGCCGCAAGGAACATCGCCAATACGTTTCCGATTGCGGAGATGCCAATGCTGTTGGTAAAGAAGTGGATGTCTCTTTTGTTGAGTTCCTTGACCCAAGCTTTGATGTTGATGCTGAACTGATGAGTAGGCTACGAAGTTTCTTGCCACTCTACAACCGTCGGCAAATTTGGAACGAGTACACAACATGATATGTCCTGACCTGGCTTTATCCGAGCTATCTCTTGAGTTTTGGGAGATACTTGAAATGGACAATATTGAAACTCTTCGACATATGACACTGAAACAAGTAGTTCGCTTTCTGGCATCATCTGACCATTATGCCAGTAGCGTAAGCAGTCAATTTAAGTTTAAACGTGAATTCACTGCACTTAAACGTATGTTATATTTTACCACTAGCTTAATCATTAGCTACTTTTGTTGATTTACACAATTAGGTCTGCACAAAAGTAACTGCACAAAATCTTAATTTTAACTGCACAAACTTCTTTTCCAACTACACACTTTGTGTCCAGCTGCACGTTAGAATAAGCCCTGCTATGAATGAATTTGTTCTGCGAGAATTGATATGAGTACCTGAGTTCATCGAAACACTGCAATTCAGCTTAGTTAGAGCATAAGTAATTTTTCCTTTAAATGTCAAAAGATTAACACTTAAAGTTGCATGTGCTGATTGTGTTCTGCGATATATGCATTCTCTCCTGTGTTCAAAACAAGTGCTTGACTTCATCAAAGTACGGAACTTTCGCTCAGTTAAAGCGAGTAGAAATCGGTCTAACTCAAATGCTGAACTTGGCAAACGAGAATTCACTTCTAATTGTTTAGAAAATTTTCCATCGAATTTTACTGTGAAATAGTATGCAAGCACCTTTGGGGTAAGACGAAGATCGAGATAAATCTGCCTTCCATTAAGTGGCCTATTTTTGCTGAATTTTTGGCAAAGCAGGCAAAATCCAACAATTCTAACAACATCGTCAATAAAGAACAAACAACCTCCATTCAATGTTTCATTGTCCATGTCGGTCGTTTGAGCCATTGAAACTGCCGAACAGAGATCTATTACAATTTGAATTTCTGATGTTGCAAAATGGAGAGCAGCCAGGTAGACCAATGCTGCAGGAGCAATGCCGTTGGCTTCAGAATCGTCACATTCTAAAGCCTTTATCAGGAACCCTTTTGATAGAAGAGACAATATTTGAAATTCTGAAGGGCTATTTAATCCTGTCAAATTTTCCATGAAATCCTGTGCTCGCCAAAATTGAAACTGACTTCCTGCTGATGTGAAGGGTATAGGTAATCTATGGAACTGACACTTTACGGATTTCGGTTTCCAGCATAATCCTTTGAGATAGTCTACAAATAGTTCGTTATCCCACGCCATTTTCCCACACTCCGAACAATATGCTGCATTCAAGCTACACAATGCTGCATCAAATAATGTCAAACAGGAGACGTTCTCCAGTACTGGTAGCACTGTCATTGCACCGAGTCCTACCAATTCAATTTTTTTTCCTACGCACGCATGACTTAAACAGGATCTCGGTCCCATATTTATTTCAAATTTGATTAAGTCACGAATATAGACACTACAATACAAAATTTCCCGCGAAAATAAGTAATCCAATGATGTTGACTTCATACTTTGCCTAAATTCAAATAGAGCTAGTATGTCATCTACAAAATTGGGCGTTAGATTACTTGCATTTCCACCTTTGACGTATGTCCGAGTGAATGGTAGTATGTAATTTTCCACAAGCCAATGACTCAGAATGCCGTAATTGCAGAATTCAGTTAGTTGTCTTTCAATCTCTTCAAGCCTTCTCCAGCTCAATGGATGATGAAACAAATCTGCTTCACGGATAAAATAGTTCGGAAAGTATCTCCTCTTTACCCATTCTAAAAGCTTTCGTAACAACTCACAGCATATTGCAATTACGGAAGTGGAATTCCACCATTCGGGTGACATCTCTTCACAATTCCACAACATCAGCGTTTTTAAATGATACGGACAGAGAACTTCATCCTCCTTTTGACAATCCTTTTGTATTATTTTTTTCTTGGCAACAACTCTCAATAAGTGATACACAATCTGTTGAACTTGAGTCCAACTCTTAAGTAAAATTACCTCTGCTACTGAAAATGACAATCTCCATTGTTGGTTATCGTCTCTGCAAGCACGATGCTGAACGTATACAACATGGCAACCATATTGTAAAACATCGGATATTGTATCAATCGACGGCCATCCGTGATGTCTGTGTCGCCTGGGCCATTCTTGGGCTTCTCTAGGCCACTGGGGACACCATGCGCTTCTGACGTTATCTAGCGAAGAACTTTCTGAATGAAACTTAATCGTAATTGCTGGACCTCTCACACTTTGTGACAGCAAAGGCCTACCATGACGTTTTCTATCCCGGTCAAAACTAGTTGCTCGATTGAAATTATCATACATACAGTATTCATTTAGGAGAGTTGGATGGCTAAATTCATACTTTTTGTATTTCCAATTATACTTCATTGTACCCATATTTTGAAGTCGAACAAAACCTGGGTATCTGAAGTATGGTTCAATCTTGTAGCAACTGATCGTATCGCGTAAGCAACTCACATCCTGTGGCAATACTGGAAAGTTTTCTTCGAAGGCCAATTCATATGTCTGGAAGACTAATACATCAATGTCGGAAACGCATGGATTCAATGGTCGTATATAGAACTCCATAGCGCTGCCACAATGTACGGCATACGCATTTGGGTTATGCATACAATCAGAAACAGAATCATAGAACTTTGGAATCAACTCGCACGTACTAACAATGAATTCAGATGCCATTTCTTCCATCAATTTATCCGGATATTCCGTCATCTTAAATGACAATTATAATATTTCGTTTCTGAGTCTCATCAGTTACATTGTCAATTATATCACCAGCATCATCATACCATCATCAGTATCATTGTGGTAGTAGCTATCGTAGTCGTCGCGATCAATAAAGAATCACAGCTTCAAAGTACACGAAAGGCGCCTCTGTCCTAATATTGGCTATTATTCAGATATCTGAACTCGCTCTAACACTCCCGAACACAACAATTTGTCTGCCAGGCTCTCGCACACGATAAACCGAGCAAATTATCTATTTATCATTATAGAGATACAAAGCTTAAATGCAATTTGTAGAACCAATATAGACCTAAACTTACCTCAGGGTATGCTGACATTTAAAGAGAAACGTCGTTGAACGAATCAAGCAACTGAAACCTCGCATCCGGTTAGCCTAAACACTAAGAAACCATTATAGCAGCAGTTTTAAGACTTATGTTTTCTTAATATTCTTAGTTACATCATAATTATTGTCTCTAGTAATTAATAACTAACTATGAAAATTTAAGTGCATGCAGAAAATATGAGGCATCAATCCGTTTTCCATAAGCCAATCATCGCGACCGGGAAAGTGAGAAATAGAAGAAAACCCAATAATTTTAATTGAAGTATACAGTGCTTTGAAGGAGGAAACACAAGGCAGTTTAATTTTAGTCCGTCAGTTGCAATTGCGATTTGTTCTGATAATTCAAAACGCACTTGAAACAATGAGATAAAGTCCAATGAGGGCTTACTTAACTGAGGCCTAACGATGGACCAGGACGAAATAATGCAAAGGATATCGCCTAGCTACAAAATCCAAGCCATGAAGATATGCATTGCTGCCCAACAGTTGAACGTCGACCTATATATATCTCCTATAATATACGGAAGGAGATATTACAATATCATTGTATCCTGTAACTAGATGCAGAAAATTACCATCATGGTTAAGCCCTCCTCGATAACATCAACCCCATCCAATAAGTCTCATTTATATGTGTATTAGATATCCATATTATTTCTTATAATGAAAAAACCATAGTTTTCGAGGAAGTGTCATGATTAGACAAAGTCACATCTCTAGTTTATAGCCGACTCTTGCAGTTATGTAAAAGTTATAGAAGCACTCTTCGCTTTCTGATGAACTTCTCATCCTTATTGAACTTTGATACCATTCGCATAGCATAGCAGACAGCGCTTTCTGACGATATAAAGTGTCTAAATAGGTTAATCATTAAATAATTATCTAGATTTCGCAGCAATTAGCTAATCTGAGTTAGAGGCGGCTTAATTGTTAATTTTCGTGTTGTATTAAATGTGTCATGTTAAATCAGGTAAATCACAGTCTAATAATTATTTACTGGTCTGCTTCAAAATAACGCTGCATCCTGCTTCGAAGACTCGCCTTGTGAAATGCGCAGCCTATCATAAAACTTGAAAACTAGCATCGGCCAAAGCTGATGGAAACGTCACATATTCATGCTTGAAGCGACAATGGAGAATACTGCTTAGTAGGCATTGAGCTAACTCGAAGTCACGCTTATTATGAGTCCACTAAACACAGGAGTCCGGTGTACTGCGAAATATTATCCGGCAACAAAAACGTCCCGAAACCTTCTGTCATTGGTTCCCGTGACATATGATGTCACATAGTAACGTAGACGCCCGGTGCCTCCTTTTCATTGACAGATAAGATCCGGTTTATTTACTCAATGCGGTATTCCACCGGTAACCTCATTTCCAGCACCCTCGACCTCTCAAAAATGGATTTAATACAACAGACTGGAAAGTCCTTATATCACGTCATGTCATGGGGCTAAACACAGGCCCGTAACCAGTAAGAGGCAAGACGAGGCGAGTGCCTTGTCGTAATTCTAAAGACGAGGCAACATGAGGCATGCCTCGTCTAACTTCGACATGAGAATTAAGATAACGTGTATAGAGTAATAGATATTACCTTGCCTGGCTTCTTCTCCAAGCGTCTGAACTAAATAATAATAATAATTATTATTATTTTTCCGGATATTTCTATAGCGCCTCTTGAAGTCAACTACTACTCAGAGGCGCTCCCGACTACAGCATTTGATACTGTGCCGGAATTTTCACGCCGAAGCGCCACGAGCAATTGGGAGTGAAGGACTTGCCCAAGGTCGGTACACAGCGGCTAGAGTGGGATTCGATCCTGCAACCCTCCGGTCACAAGGCGCCGAACTAACCACTGAACCACCACGTCCCACATATAATAAATATAATTAATGTCTATGAGTTACCGATGCTGACCTTTACACGTATGAACGCATTCTAGGTAACTATGAAACCAGTCTATACAATTTCAAATAATTTTTCTTTCTTTCATAAGTTCCGGTAATCCAAAAAAATTAAGAGATTATCTATCTGCTTTTAAATCATTATTATTACGAAATAAGTTAAAGAAATAACTTCAAATAAGCCAGGATTAAAAGATTTAGTCGGCTAGAGGACAAGATCATGATGAGTCGACAAAATAAAAAAATAATACGTCACTCTAAACTTCAGTTTCCTGACAGTGAAACAAGGGGCCATCCATATAGTACGTACGCAAAAATCCAGAAAAATTGTACCCCTGTTCGCAAGCATACTTGTTTCACCCCCACCTGCGTACGTGCGCTTGACGTACACCCCCCCAAGACCATCTGCAGAATGTGTCGGTTCGGCAGCGGCGGTCTGCACTTTAGGCCAGGTTGAAGGATGAGTATTCCATGGACTCACTGCTCAGCTGTGTGATAGTTTAATAATAAGGTAAGGACGTAAGATCTTATTTCCTCTGACAGTACCTGAGAGCTGAAAGACTGAACTCTGGGTCACTTGAAGGCCAATCAATTTGAGGGCCAATATAGACAAATTATTATAGGTTTTGCCCCGCTTCCCTCGTTTCCGTTCGCAAGCGGATGCAAACGCATGCATTTGTGTTACCCCTCCCCCTCCATACTCCATAACAGTTAAGACTGTAAAACTGATGAAAGTTATGCAGCAAATGTCACTTAGGCATAATTAGGTATAGGGAAGATGGGGCATATAAATACACTTTATGAAAACGTGAATTTTTAATACGAAAACGATTTCAACGGTTATTTTGGGTAGTCGTTTTATCAATACTATCATTAATGAAATAAAACTGAATTTTATTTAGCAAAATTGCTAATACTTTTACCGATATCAGTGTTTTCTTAGAATTTCTTGTTGGTTCTCTTTATCCCACAGTAATGGGCAAAGTGAAACAAATCCTGTGCATAGCCTATGGTCCACTCTTCCCCATTTAGTGAGGCACAGAGATACGGTGATCTGTTTTCTGTCTTTTTTTTTATTATTATACTTCTACCAGCTGGTCTGAATAGAAGAAACGGATCATTTGCCTGTTTTGGGGCATTTCTGGATCTTCGATTTCAAACATTTCCCTACAGATTTTACTGTATTTTTTCTATCGCTTTAGCTGTTTTCCTTTACTGTATGACATCTGCGTTTCACATGTATTTCAGCCTTTTCAGGTAATTTTGACGATTACATTGTAAAAACTGTGGATGAAGATGGCAACAGCCTATTTGCCAGCATCGCTGATAAAAATTTAATTTATTAATAACTTAGCACATCTTAGAAGTAGAGCCCTGCGCCGGCCGCGCTGCGCCGCCGCCGCCGCCGACATTTCGTGGGCGGCGCCGCCGCCGATTTTTGTTTGCCGCCGCCGCCGACAATCTGTCGGCGCGCCGCCGATGCTAGTTTGATATGCTTAATCGTTATTGTTGCATTTTTTATGTTTTGCATGATATTGCGATAAATTGTTGCCTTGGTGCGAAATGGAAGTGGACATCTTGTACTTTGAAGAAGATAGAGTGAACATAGCTGATTACAATGTTTGTGGTCTTTATCTTGATACTAAGAAAGCACCGTCTTCCTGACCAAATTCATTTTCCTTATACTCTGATGATCTTATCTTTGTACCATGATACACACAGTTTTTTAAAGCTATATCTTAATTCAATTGGTCATTGTTCTGATACTTCTGTCCCTGTTGCCATATCATTAATACATTGACAACAAAAACAATATGCAATGCATGTCTTTATATGTGTACTACAGTACTACAGTATTCCCCGTTCGTTACTTCATGCTGAATAGCCTCCATAACTTATTCACTGAAGGTCTTTGATGTCTGTGGTCTTATTACAACGGTGTAAATTTTTGGCTTAATGTTGTAAGGTTATATAGAGGATTTTATAAGTGCTATTAATATCAATGTGAACTGAGTTTTGTGTACAGTCTTGCAGTGCGAGATATTAGCGTATATATTTAGTGCGCTTACTTTAGTTTCACGTGTATATGTATATATGATAGATGTATAACGTATAGTCTTAGTGACACGCGCGGCCGGCCAATCTCGGCAGCGGCGCGCTATATGTATATTATTAGAGTTCGCTTATGCGCACAGAAGACAGGTGTGTCAAGAGGCGCGAAGAATTATGCTGACTAGAGAAGTTTGAATTCGAGTGTGTTCGCTGTAGTAGTGTGGCTGACTAGTTGAGTTGTAATCGAATTGAGTTCTGTCTGTTTGTTTCTTATTAAACTGAAAGATATTAAACTGTGTTGGTGATTAAATCAGGTTATACTTATACGTAGAATTAGTGTTCAAAAGGTGAACGTTAAATAGGCGTTAAGTACGAAGAGAACAAGGATTTAGTAACAAGGATTGTCAACGGAAGGATTGGGTTGACATTATTGGTGGCAGTGACGGTGTGGATAAGAACTCACGGTGGATAAATACTCACGGTGGAATAATAACTCACGGTGAATAAATACTCACGGTGGAATAAATACTCACGGTGGATATAAACTGACAGTGGATAAAAATTCACGTTATCACCTCATTCGGCGGATAGAAGAATCTACGAAGGTGATAGAAGAATTTACAACGGTGATAGAAGAATCTACGACGGTGTTAGAAGAATCTACGCGTTGTTGCTGTGTGACGAGTTTACGATATCAACGACGGTGGAACACGAGAAACGGTATAAAAATTTCGTTGTTTTCCACGAACAAATATAAAAGAAATCCCGTTTGTTTATCGATTCACACAACAAGAAAAACCGTGACTTCTTTGAAAAGAGAAATCACCAAAGTAAACAAGTAAGATGGAGAAACTAAGTGCTGAAAGACAAGCAGATATTAAGAAGATGTCTACGGAAAGGCTAAAACAGCGTTTGTTGAAAGCCGGTTTTAAAGAAGAACAATTAGAAGGTATGTCACGTGGTGACATGATACAGGAACTCGCTGAAGTGTGGGTGAAAGAAGAAGTCGAAGAAGAAGGTGCCGTTGGCGGTGCCGTAGAAAAGGCTATTGAAAAACCTCCTGCGCCTATGTCTATGGAAATGTTAATACAGTGGATGATGATGAAAGAAGATAGAGAGGAGAAACGGAGACAAGAAGAGAAAGAGCTGAGACAAGAAGCAGAACGTGTAAGACAAGACGAATTGCGCTTGCAGAGAGAGAAAGAAGAGAAAGCAGAACGTCTGCAGAGAGAGAAAGAAGAGAAAGCGGAACTGGCAAGGCAAGAAGAATTGCGCTTGCAGAGAGAGAAAGAAGAGAAAGCGGAACTGGCAAGGCAAGAAGAATTGCGCTTGCAGAGAGAGAAAGAAGAGAAAGCGGAACTTGCAAGGCAAGAAGAATTGCGCCTGCAGAGAGAGAAAGAAGAAAAAGCGGAACTTGCAAGGCAAGAAGAATTGCGCTTGCAGAGAGAGAAAGAAGAGAAAGCGGAACTTGCAAGGCAAGAGGAATTGCGTCTGCAAAGAGAGAGAGAAGATAAAGCAGAACAAGTGCGTAAGGCAGAACTTGAATTGCAAAAGAATCAGTTTGAGATTCAGTTAGAACAGTTGAAAAGAGATAGGGAAGATGCTGAAAGAAGAAGATTGGAGCAGATGATTGAATTTGAAAAAGCTAGAAAAAGTGATGAAGAGGTTCGTCAGCAACAGATTGAAGCAAAGAGAATGCGTGAAGAAGAAAAAGAAAAAGCGCGAACGTTAGAGTTAGAACGCGCAGAACAGATCAGACAAGAAGAACTCAAATTTCAGAAAGAAAGTTTGGAAAAGGCAGAGACAGAAAGACAAGAACGTCTGAAACTGGAGAAATCAAAATTGACATTGAAAGAAACGCAAATGAGAGAAGAACGGGAAGCAGAAAGAAGGAAACAGCAAGAAAGTGAAACTTTGGTGTCAAAAATTAAGAAAATAGGTGATGCAATGAAGCATGTATTGCCTCAAATGCCAACTGATATGATGGAGGTGCCATTATATTTTGAAACAGTCGAGAACGCATTTCGTAGCTTTGCTGTGGAGAAGCCGTTTTGGGTGAAATTATTATTACCATTGATGACGCCGAAAGCTCGAACTGTTCTGAATAGATTGTCATTCGATGATCTAGACAATTACGATAAAGTCAAGCAGCACTTATTAAAAGAATTTAAATTGACTTCGAGAGAATACAGAGCCAGATTTGTGGATGCTAGGAAGACAACAGAAGAGACTTATACGATGTTTACGGCAAGACTGAAGAACTTGCTAAACTATTACGTGAGAAGTCGAAACGTGAACAAAGAGTATGATACGCTCTTTGATTTGCTGGTAGCGGATAAGCTGAAAGAATGTTTACCGCCAGGTCCACTACAGTTTGTATTGTCGAAGGAAGGAACTGACTGTCTCCAAGCTAGTGCAGTGGCAGACCTAGCAGACATTCATGTAAACAATCGAATTGGGTTTGCGATCCCAAATATAAACAGTTATCCTTCTCAACGTTCCGTAAACCAAAGCCAGAGTGGAAAGTGGAAAAGTAATCCAGGAACAGGGAATCAGTTCAAAGGTAAAGAAGTCAAGGCTAGTGTCCCTGTACCCAATGAGACCAGAGAAGTGATGTTTGGTCGTCAGGGATTTAACAAATCGTCAGCGCCGTTTGCCAAGAGGGAAGGCAACACATCGTTTACGCAGTATAAGAGATATGAAGGAAATGAACAACGAGGTATGGTTGTGAAACGTTGTCACAACTGTGGTTCAGACAAACATTTGGTTAAATTTTGTCCAGTTCCAGTGGCAGCAGCTAGTTCTAGCAGAAATCAAGAACACACAAGGGTGAATTTGATTCAAGTGGTTAGTGATACAGACAATCAAGCCACGGGTCAAGAAAACCAAGAAACTGAAGTAAAGTCAGTAATGAAATGTGGTATTCAAAAAGAAATTCTATTGGATGCTGAAATTCAGAGAGAAGTCATAGGAAAAGATGGCAGTCGAATATTGAAGAAATCGTTCTTGCAATATGTCGAGGTCGAAATTCGTGCAGTAGACGGTAAAGAGCCAGTGAAAGTCAAAGCACTGAGCGACTCGGGTGCAGAAATTCCGGTGATTAGTGAAGAATTACTGGAAGGCATGAAGGTGGAACAAATTGGAAAAGTGAACTTGCAATGTGTGGCAGGAGATGCCATTCCTGCGAAGTTAGTGAAAGTGGATGTTAGACTGTGTGGTAGTGACGTGGAAGAAGAGGGATTTCCGCGTAAAATCCAGTGTTCACTTACACCTTATGTCACCTTGATGTGTGCTAGTATTGCAAAGATGGGCAGTACAGAAAGATTCTTGTTGCATCCAGATATAATTGCCGAATTAAAAGCCGTACCACAGATGAAAGTTAAAACGATACAAGGAGATGTGAGTGTACGAGCAAATGTAATGACGAGAGCGCAGAGTCGGAAACAGGAAATGGTAGATGTTGATGAGAAGAATGAAAATGGAAGTTCAAGTGATGAGGAAAACGAAAGTAATGAGCAACGAAGCTTATCGCGAGATGGTGTAATAGCAGAGATGAATGAGCAAGAGATGGCTGCATGCGAGAATGGTAAATTAAATGAAACGGAAGAAGACAATGAATGTGATGTGGGGATAGGAGACTTGTATAGAGATGAAGAAATGGATGAAGAACAAAAGGTGCAGATTGCTGATTCGAAGAAGTTCGAAGAGCAACAGAGAAAGGATGAATCGTTGAAGCCGTGGTGGAAGTTAGCACAAGAGAAAGAATCTGAATTCTGTGTGATCAACGGTTTATTGCATAAGAAATATCAGATATTAGACCAGACGATATATCAACTAGTGTTACCAAAAGAGAGACGAATTAAAGTGATGGAATTGGCGCATGAATCGGTATTTGGAGGACATCTAGGAGAAGAGAAAACAAGAGAACGAATAAAGTTGTCTTTTGTATGGCCAAAGATGAGAAGAGACATTGTGAAATTTTGTAAGTCTTGTGAGAAGTGTCAATTAAAGGCAAGGAGTCTGGTGATGGATAGAGTGCCTATCACTCCAGTCTCAAGAGAAGAGGTCGCCTTCAAGAGAATGACGATGGACCTAGTTGGCCCGATCGATCCGGTATCTGCTGCAGGTCACAAGTATTGTTTATGCATTGTGGACTCGTGCACAAGATGGCCTACAATCTTTTTATTGAAATCGCTGACAGCGAAGGCTGTGTGTGAAGCGTTGATGGAACTGTTCATGAACGTTGGTGTACCGTCCGTGATCACCAGTGATCAAGGAACGAACTTCACAGCCAGTTTGACAAGAGAATTTCTCGATTTAATGGGCTGTAGTCCACGATTCGACACACCAGGACACCCAGAAGCTGCTGGATTAGTAGAAAGATGGAATCAGACATTTAAAAAGATGATCCATCATGTGATAATAGACAACCCGAGGAAATGGCATAAGATAATTCCTTTCACAGTGTGGGCATTACGAGAAGTGCCGAATGCAACTACTGGAGTATCACCATATATGCTTGTCTATGGGAAAATTCCGAGAGGACCATTGGCAATATTAAAAGAGAGTTGGACTAGAGAAATAAACTTACCACCTCATGTTGGAGTTAAACCAGAAAAGTATTTGAAAGAACTCAAAGAAAATATGGAGAAAGCATTATTGTTTGCAGAATCCTACTCTCGAGAAAAGCAATTACAATACACGAATCAGTATAACAAGAGAGCAAAGCACAAAGAATTTGAAGCTGGTGAGAAAGTCATAGTTTTGTATCCAAGTTCAACGAACAAACTTATTTCTCGATGGCATGGTCCATGTACGATCATACATCGAAGATCAAAGTACTCTTATTTAGTCGATATGGGTGAAAATGGTCGAAAAATAATTCACGCCAACAAGATCAGAAAATATGTTACTCGAGCATTAAGTTGTGGTCTAATCGTTGAAGAAGATGAAGATTTTGGTTCAGTGGTTGAATTACCAATGAGGAATGAGGTTCAAGATGACAAGAATTCACTTAACCTCGATCCTGAACAAATTAGCCATTTGACAGTAACTCAGCAAGAACAGTTGTTGAAAGTTTTGAACAAATACTGTGACAGATTTTCAGAAAAACCCGGATTATGTACATTGGTTGAACATGAAATTGAACTAAAACCAGGATTTCGTGGAAAGGAATTTGCAGCATATCGAATTCCTTTGATTTATCGAGCAGAAGTGGAACGTCAGATCAAAGAAATGTTAAAAACAAACATTATTAAACCATCATCGAGCAGAATGGCAAGCCCTTTGGTTATTGTTAAAAAGAAAGACGGATCTTTAAGACTTGCCTGTGACTACAGATACATTAACTCATTCACAGTGGATTGTAAATATCCGATGCCGATTGTCAGAGACGTTTTGAACAAAGTTGGAAAGTCTAATGTGATTTCTATTTTGGACTGTCGAAGTGCTTATTGGACTTGTCCTGTAAAACAATCTGATCAATGGAAGACAGCTTTTGTAACACATAATGGACTGTATGAATTTACTCGTGTTCCTTTTGGAATGATAAATTCAGGCCGAACTTTTGTTAAAGCGATAAATTTAGTTTTACAGCCTATAAGTGACTTTGCAGAACCGTATGTTGATGACATTGCTGTGCATTCTGACAGTTGGAAAGTTCACTTGCAGCATCTAGATCAGTGGTTTTCAACCGGGGTTCCGCGGACCCCAGGGGTTCCGCGGGCGTCGGCCAGGGGTTCCGCGACAGCAGTCTTAAATTTAAAAACCACCAACTGATTTCACAAAAGAATGATCAAATAACCGAAATCTTCACAGCTTTTTCGGCGTTCATGCTAAACACAATTCTATGTTAACATAGTTAACATTATTACGGGAGTGCATCGTTGCATTTTATATTTGCATTTTTACGCGGGTAAACGGCGGGGTAGGCGAAACAGGCGCTCTAATATAGCCAACCCTCTTGGCGTGAAATTGGTTTAATTGCCCCCGACCTGTTCCCGTTTGGTATTGAGGGAGAATGTGCCAGCAATAGCCCTGAATTGCTGAGATTACCTTGCGTCGAGCCGAGTGCCAACCACTTGGTCCAGTTGTGATTGCACCGTGTTTACTGACCGTTGTGTAGAACCTCGTATGTAACCGGGGCGGAGGACTGGCACATACCATTACAGACGTTGGTAGGACCACGAGAGATGACCAAGGGGAGAGGCAGGCACCCTAGAGTGGACCGGAAACTGCTATGCGGCCGCCTGTAAGCGAATTGTTGTTGGTCCGTTGTTGCCGTTCTGTTGCGTGCAGGACGAAATCTGGAATCCCCGACCCCCAGGGGAGAAGAAGTGGGCTTACTATTGCCTACTTGGAACTAGCAATGGAAGCTGTATCAAGGCACTCCGTGGACGAGTGTCCCACTACCCGTCAGTGCGGGAATTAGGTCTGGAGAGAGTAGTGATCAGAGACACTTGTCCCCTACCACCACTCCCGTAACAGGGGTACCCGGAGTGGCCACCTACGTCGTGCCTTAAATGTCAAAGTGAAGAAGTTTAAAAAAACTCAAGGGTAAAAGCGGTAGTGACTAGTAGGTCTATTCTCTTAAGGATAATTCAAGTTAATTTAAGGAAATTTTGGAAGTTAATTACTTACAGCCCTGCAGCGTTTCTATAGCTCTTCTATCCATCTGTCAGAATTAGTTGCCGGCACAATACAGTAAAATACATGTTGTTTACCGACATTGTTTCTGTGCACTATTCTAGAGTGCTAGACTAAAGTATGTATTTATAATAGCCTGCACCAGAGATGCAAAAAACTTATATTACAAGTTTAACATTCTAAAATTTAAACATTACCCCAACAATACAAGTTACAATTACTTGAATTTCTTGGTAAAATGGACGGCTAAAACGCCCCGGGGTTCCGCGAGCAAATGAGTGCTTGTGTAGGGTTCCGTCACTACAAAAAGGTTGAAAACCACTGATCTAGATGCATTTTTGATGCAAATGAGATTGCATAACGTTACTTTGAATTTGAAAAAATGCATATTTGGTAAGAGTGAGGTAAGGTTTATCGGTCATGTGGTTGGGTCTGGTAAGATAAAGATGAATCCAGACAGAATTGAAAGTTTGACTAATTTGAAGATCCCAGAAACTAAGAAGCAAGTTAAGCAACTGCTTGGATTTTTTAATTATTACAGACAGTTTATTAAGGACTTTGCACAGATTGCGAAACCTTTATCTGATTTAACTAGTAAACGTGTTTCTGATAATATTGATTGGACTGTTGAACATCAGCAAGCATTTGATTTACTTAAAGAGGCTGTGCGATCCAAAGTAGTGTTATATATTTTTGAAGTGGGAAAACCATTCAATTTGTACTGCGATAGTAGTGACTTTGCAGTCGGTGCTGTTTTAACACAGATGGACGACAAGGGAATAGAACGCCCTGTGTCATTTATCAGTCAGAAGTTAACTGATACCCAGAAGAGATGGGCTACTGTGGAAAAGGAAGCCTATGCTATTGTTTGGGCTCTAAACAAGTTAAAAGAAATTATAATTGGATCAAAAATTTTCATTTTTACTGATCACAATCCTCTTACATATTTGACTGAGTCAATGTCTAAGTCTGCTAAACTTGTGCTTTGGGCGTTAGCCTTACAAACTTTTGATGTTGAGGTGAAGTACAAGAAGGGCAGATTGAATGTTATTGCTGATTGTTTGTCAAGGTTATAAGTAATCGTAAGACTGTTTATTAATTAGTTAGATATATATGTATGTTTCATGTATTTTGGTAATTTCGCAAATTTTTAAATTTAATTTGCTCAATTCCAGAAAAAGGAAGGAGGTAATGTGAACTGAGTTTTGTGTACAGTCTTGCAGTGCGAGATATTAGCGTATATATTTAGTGCGCTTACTTTAGTTTCACGTGTATATGTATATATGATAGATGTATAACGTATAGTCTTAGTGACACGCGCGGCCGGCCAATCTCGGCAGCGGCGCGCTATATGTATATTATTAGAGTTCGCTTATGCGCACAGAAGACAGGTGTGTCAAGAGGCGCGAAGAATTATGCTGACTAGAGAAGTTTGAATTCGAGTGTGTTCGCTGTAGTAGTGTGGCTGACTAGTTGAGTTGTAATCGAATTGAGTTCTGTCTGTTTGTTTCTTATTAAACTGAAAGATATTAAACTGTGTTGGTGATTAAATCAGGTTATACTTATACGTAGAATTAGTGTTCAAAAGGTGAACGTTAAATAGGCGTTAAGTACGAAGAGAACAAGGATTTAGTAACAAGGATTGTCAACGGAAGGATTGGGTTGACATTATTGGTGGCAGTGACGGTGTGGATAAGAACTCACGGTGGATAAATACTCACGGTGGAATAATAACTCACGGTGAATAAATACTCACGGTGGAATAAATACTCACGGTGGATATAAACTGACAGTGGATAAAAATTCACGTTATCACCTCATTCGGCGGATAGAAGAATCTACGAAGGTGATAGAAGAATTTACAACGGTGATAGAAGAATCTACGACGGTGTTAGAAGAATCTACGCGTTGTTGCTGTGTGACGAGTTTACGATATCAACGACGGTGGAACACGAGAAACGGTATAAAAATTTCGTTGTTTTCCACGAACAAATATAAAAGAAATCCCGTTTGTTTATCGATTCACACAACAAGAAAAACCGTGACTTCTTTGAAAAGAGAAATCACCAAAGTAAACAAGTAAGATGGAGAAACTAAGTGCTGAAAGACAAGCAGATATTAAGAAGATGTCTACGGAAAGGCTAAAACAGCGTTTGTTGAAAGCCGGTTTTAAAGAAGAACAATTAGAAGGTATGTCACGTGGTGACATGATACAGGAACTCGCTGAAGTGTGGGTGAAAGAAGAAGTCGAAGAAGAAGGTGCCGTTGGCGGTGCCGTAGAAAAGGCTATTGAAAAACCTCCTGCGCCTATGTCTATGGAAATGTTAATACAGTGGATGATGATGAAAGAAGATAGAGAGGAGAAACGGAGACAAGAAGAGAAAGAGCTGAGACAAGAAGCAGAACGTGTAAGACAAGACGAATTGCGCTTGCAGAGAGAGAAAGAAGAGAAAGCAGAACGTCTGCAGAGAGAGAAAGAAGAGAAAGCGGAACTGGCAAGGCAAGAAGAATTGCGCTTGCAGAGAGAGAAAGAAGAGAAAGCGGAACTGGCAAGGCAAGAAGAATTGCGCTTGCAGAGAGAGAAAGAAGAGAAAGCGGAACTTGCAAGGCAAGAAGAATTGCGCCTGCAGAGAGAGAAAGAAGAAAAAGCGGAACTTGCAAGGCAAGAAGAATTGCGCTTGCAGAGAGAGAAAGAAGAGAAAGCGGAACTTGCAAGGCAAGAGGAATTGCGTCTGCAAAGAGAGAGAGAAGATAAAGCAGAACAAGTGCGTAAGGCAGAACTTGAATTGCAAAAGAATCAGTTTGAGATTCAGTTAGAACAGTTGAAAAGAGATAGGGAAGATGCTGAAAGAAGAAGATTGGAGCAGATGATTGAATTTGAAAAAGCTAGAAAAAGTGATGAAGAGGTTCGTCAGCAACAGATTGAAGCAAAGAGAATGCGTGAAGAAGAAAAAGAAAAAGCGCGAACGTTAGAGTTAGAACGCGCAGAACAGATCAGACAAGAAGAACTCAAATTTCAGAAAGAAAGTTTGGAAAAGGCAGAGACAGAAAGACAAGAACGTCTGAAACTGGAGAAATCAAAATTGACATTGAAAGAAACGCAAATGAGAGAAGAACGGGAAGCAGAAAGAAGGAAACAGCAAGAAAGTGAAACTTTGGTGTCAAAAATTAAGAAAATAGGTGATGCAATGAAGCATGTATTGCCTCAAATGCCAACTGATATGATGGAGGTGCCATTATATTTTGAAACAGTCGAGAACGCATTTCGTAGCTTTGCTGTGGAGAAGCCGTTTTGGGTGAAATTATTATTACCATTGATGACGCCGAAAGCTCGAACTGTTCTGAATAGATTGTCATTCGATGATCTAGACAATTACGATAAAGTCAAGCAGCACTTATTAAAAGAATTTAAATTGACTTCGAGAGAATACAGAGCCAGATTTGTGGATGCTAGGAAGACAACAGAAGAGACTTATACGATGTTTACGGCAAGACTGAAGAACTTGCTAAACTATTACGTGAGAAGTCGAAACGTGAACAAAGAGTATGATACGCTCTTTGATTTGCTGGTAGCGGATAAGCTGAAAGAATGTTTACCGCCAGGTCCACTACAGTTTGTATTGTCGAAGGAAGGAACTGACTGTCTCCAAGCTAGTGCAGTGGCAGACCTAGCAGACATTCATGTAAACAATCGAATTGGGTTTGCGATCCCAAATATAAACAGTTATCCTTCTCAACGTTCCGTAAACCAAAGCCAGAGTGGAAAGTGGAAAAGTAATCCAGGAACAGGGAATCAGTTCAAAGGTAAAGAAGTCAAGGCTAGTGTCCCTGTACCCAATGAGACCAGAGAAGTGATGTTTGGTCGTCAGGGATTTAACAAATCGTCAGCGCCGTTTGCCAAGAGGGAAGGCAACACATCGTTTACGCAGTATAAGAGATATGAAGGAAATGAACAACGAGGTATGGTTGTGAAACGTTGTCACAACTGTGGTTCAGACAAACATTTGGTTAAATTTTGTCCAGTTCCAGTGGCAGCAGCTAGTTCTAGCAGAAATCAAGAACACACAAGGGTGAATTTGATTCAAGTGGTTAGTGATACAGACAATCAAGCCACGGGTCAAGAAAACCAAGAAACTGAAGTAAAGTCAGTAATGAAATGTGGTATTCAAAAAGAAATTCTATTGGATGCTGAAATTCAGAGAGAAGTCATAGGAAAAGATGGCAGTCGAATATTGAAGAAATCGTTCTTGCAATATGTCGAGGTCGAAATTCGTGCAGTAGACGGTAAAGAGCCAGTGAAAGTCAAAGCACTGAGCGACTCGGGTGCAGAAATTCCGGTGATTAGTGAAGAATTACTGGAAGGCATGAAGGTGGAACAAATTGGAAAAGTGAACTTGCAATGTGTGGCAGGAGATGCCATTCCTGCGAAGTTAGTGAAAGTGGATGTTAGACTGTGTGGTAGTGACGTGGAAGAAGAGGGATTTCCGCGTAAAATCCAGTGTTCACTTACACCTTATGTCACCTTGATGTGTGCTAGTATTGCAAAGATGGGCAGTACAGAAAGATTCTTGTTGCATCCAGATATAATTGCCGAATTAAAAGCCGTACCACAGATGAAAGTTAAAACGATACAAGGAGATGTGAGTGTACGAGCAAATGTAATGACGAGAGCGCAGAGTCGGAAACAGGAAATGGTAGATGTTGATGAGAAGAATGAAAATGGAAGTTCAAGTGATGAGGAAAACGAAAGTAATGAGCAACGAAGCTTATCGCGAGATGGTGTAATAGCAGAGATGAATGAGCAAGAGATGGCTGCATGCGAGAATGGTAAATTAAATGAAACGGAAGAAGACAATGAATGTGATGTGGGGATAGGAGACTTGTATAGAGATGAAGAAATGGATGAAGAACAAAAGGTGCAGATTGCTGATTCGAAGAAGTTCGAAGAGCAACAGAGAAAGGATGAATCGTTGAAGCCGTGGTGGAAGTTAGCACAAGAGAAAGAATCTGAATTCTGTGTGATCAACGGTTTATTGCATAAGAAATATCAGATATTAGACCAGACGATATATCAACTAGTGTTACCAAAAGAGAGACGAATTAAAGTGATGGAATTGGCGCATGAATCGGTATTTGGAGGACATCTAGGAGAAGAGAAAACAAGAGAACGAATAAAGTTGTCTTTTGTATGGCCAAAGATGAGAAGAGACATTGTGAAATTTTGTAAGTCTTGTGAGAAGTGTCAATTAAAGGCAAGGAGTCTGGTGATGGATAGAGTGCCTATCACTCCAGTCTCAAGAGAAGAGGTCGCCTTCAAGAGAATGACGATGGACCTAGTTGGCCCGATCGATCCGGTATCTGCTGCAGGTCACAAGTATTGTTTATGCATTGTGGACTCGTGCACAAGATGGCCTACAATCTTTTTATTGAAATCGCTGACAGCGAAGGCTGTGTGTGAAGCGTTGATGGAACTGTTCATGAACGTTGGTGTACCGTCCGTGATCACCAGTGATCAAGGAACGAACTTCACAGCCAGTTTGACAAGAGAATTTCTCGATTTAATGGGCTGTAGTCCACGATTCGACACACCAGGACACCCAGAAGCTGCTGGATTAGTAGAAAGATGGAATCAGACATTTAAAAAGATGATCCATCATGTGATAATAGACAACCCGAGGAAATGGCATAAGATAATTCCTTTCACAGTGTGGGCATTACGAGAAGTGCCGAATGCAACTACTGGAGTATCACCATATATGCTTGTCTATGGGAAAATTCCGAGAGGACCATTGGCAATATTAAAAGAGAGTTGGACTAGAGAAATAAACTTACCACCTCATGTTGGAGTTAAACCAGAAAAGTATTTGAAAGAACTCAAAGAAAATATGGAGAAAGCATTATTGTTTGCAGAATCCTACTCTCGAGAAAAGCAATTACAATACACGAATCAGTATAACAAGAGAGCAAAGCACAAAGAATTTGAAGCTGGTGAGAAAGTCATAGTTTTGTATCCAAGTTCAACGAACAAACTTATTTCTCGATGGCATGGTCCATGTACGATCATACATCGAAGATCAAAGTACTCTTATTTAGTCGATATGGGTGAAAATGGTCGAAAAATAATTCACGCCAACAAGATCAGAAAATATGTTACTCGAGCATTAAGTTGTGGTCTAATCGTTGAAGAAGATGAAGATTTTGGTTCAGTGGTTGAATTACCAATGAGGAATGAGGTTCAAGATGACAAGAATTCACTTAACCTCGATCCTGAACAAATTAGCCATTTGACAGTAACTCAGCAAGAACAGTTGTTGAAAGTTTTGAACAAATACTGTGACAGATTTTCAGAAAAACCCGGATTATGTACATTGGTTGAACATGAAATTGAACTAAAACCAGGATTTCGTGGAAAGGAATTTGCAGCATATCGAATTCCTTTGATTTATCGAGCAGAAGTGGAACGTCAGATCAAAGAAATGTTAAAAACAAACATTATTAAACCATCATCGAGCAGAATGGCAAGCCCTTTGGTTATTGTTAAAAAGAAAGACGGATCTTTAAGACTTGCCTGTGACTACAGATACATTAACTCATTCACAGTGGATTGTAAATATCCGATGCCGATTGTCAGAGACGTTTTGAACAAAGTTGGAAAGTCTAATGTGATTTCTATTTTGGACTGTCGAAGTGCTTATTGGACTTGTCCTGTAAAACAATCTGATCAATGGAAGACAGCTTTTGTAACACATAATGGACTGTATGAATTTACTCGTGTTCCTTTTGGAATGATAAATTCAGGCCGAACTTTTGTTAAAGCGATAAATTTAGTTTTACAGCCTATAAGTGACTTTGCAGAACCGTATGTTGATGACATTGCTGTGCATTCTGACAGTTGGAAAGTTCACTTGCAGCATCTAGATCAGTGGTTTTCAACCGGGGTTCCGCGGACCCCAGGGGTTCCGCGGGCGTCGGCCAGGGGTTCCGCGACAGCAGTCTTAAATTTAAAAACCACCAACTGATTTCACAAAAGAATGATCAAATAACCGAAATCTTCACAGCTTTTTCGGCGTTCATGCTAAACACAATTCTATGTTAACATAGTTAACATTATTACGGGAGTGCATCGTTGCATTTTATATTTGCATTTTTACGCGGGTAAACGGCGGGGTAGGCGAAACAGGCGCTCTAATATAGCCAACCCTCTTGGCGTGAAATTGGTTTAATTGCCCCCGACCTGTTCCCGTTTGGTATTGAGGGAGAATGTGCCAGCAATAGCCCTGAATTGCTGAGATTACCTTGCGTCGAGCCGAGTGCCAACCACTTGGTCCAGTTGTGATTGCACCGTGTTTACTGACCGTTGTGTAGAACCTCGTATGTAACCGGGGCGGAGGACTGGCACATACCATTACAGACGTTGGTAGGACCACGAGAGATGACCAAGGGGAGAGGCAGGCACCCTAGAGTGGACCGGAAACTGCTATGCGGCCGCCTGTAAGCGAATTGTTGTTGGTCCGTTGTTGCCGTTCTGTTGCGTGCAGGACGAAATCTGGAATCCCCGACCCCCAGGGGAGAAGAAGTGGGCTTACTATTGCCTACTTGGAACTAGCAATGGAAGCTGTATCAAGGCACTCCGTGGACGAGTGTCCCACTACCCGTCAGTGCGGGAATTAGGTCTGGAGAGAGTAGTGATCAGAGACACTTGTCCCCTACCACCACTCCCGTAACAGGGGTACCCGGAGTGGCCACCTACGTCGTGCCTTAAATGTCAAAGTGAAGAAGTTTAAAAAAACTCAAGGGTAAAAGCGGTAGTGACTAGTAGGTCTATTCTCTTAAGGATAATTCAAGTTAATTTAAGGAAATTTTGGAAGTTAATTACTTACAGCCCTGCAGCGTTTCTATAGCTCTTCTATCCATCTGTCAGAATTAGTTGCCGGCACAATACAGTAAAATACATGTTGTTTACCGACATTGTTTCTGTGCACTATTCTAGAGTGCTAGACTAAAGTATGTATTTATAATAGCCTGCACCAGAGATGCAAAAAACTTATATTACAAGTTTAACATTCTAAAATTTAAACATTACCCCAACAATACAAGTTACAATTACTTGAATTTCTTGGTAAAATGGACGGCTAAAACGCCCCGGGGTTCCGCGAGCAAATGAGTGCTTGTGTAGGGTTCCGTCACTACAAAAAGGTTGAAAACCACTGATCTAGATGCATTTTTGATGCAAATGAGATTGCATAACGTTACTTTGAATTTGAAAAAATGCATATTTGGTAAGAGTGAGGTAAGGTTTATCGGTCATGTGGTTGGGTCTGGTAAGATAAAGATGAATCCAGACAGAATTGAAAGTTTGACTAATTTGAAGATCCCAGAAACTAAGAAGCAAGTTAAGCAACTGCTTGGATTTTTTAATTATTACAGACAGTTTATTAAGGACTTTGCACAGATTGCGAAACCTTTATCTGATTTAACTAGTAAACGTGTTTCTGATAATATTGATTGGACTGTTGAACATCAGCAAGCATTTGATTTACTTAAAGAGGCTGTGCGATCCAAAGTAGTGTTATATATTTTTGAAGTGGGAAAACCATTCAATTTGTACTGCGATAGTAGTGACTTTGCAGTCGGTGCTGTTTTAACACAGATGGACGACAAGGGAATAGAACGCCCTGTGTCATTTATCAGTCAGAAGTTAACTGATACCCAGAAGAGATGGGCTACTGTGGAAAAGGAAGCCTATGCTATTGTTTGGGCTCTAAACAAGTTAAAAGAAATTATAATTGGATCAAAAATTTTCATTTTTACTGATCACAATCCTCTTACATATTTGACTGAGTCAATGTCTAAGTCTGCTAAACTTGTGCTTTGGGCGTTAGCCTTACAAACTTTTGATGTTGAGGTGAAGTACAAGAAGGGCAGATTGAATGTTATTGCTGATTGTTTGTCAAGGTTATAAGTAATCGTAAGACTGTTTATTAATTAGTTAGATATATATGTATGTTTCATGTATTTTGGTAATTTCGCAAATTTTTAAATTTAATTTGCTCAATTCCAGAAAAAGGAAGGAGGTAATGTGAACTGAGTTTTGTGTACAGTCTTGCAGTGCGAGATATTAGCGTATATATTTAGTGCGCTTACTTTAGTTTCACGTGTATATGTATATATGATAGATGTATAACGTATAGTCTTAGTGACACGCGCGGCCGGCCAATCTCGGCAGCGGCGCGCTATATGTATATTATTAGAGTTCGCTTATGCGCACAGAAGACAGGTGTGTCAAGAGGCGCGAAGAATTATGCTGACTAGAGAAGTTTGAATTCGAGTGTGTTCGCTGTAGTAGTGTGGCTGACTAGTTGAGTTGTAATCGAATTGAGTTCTGTCTGTTTGTTTCTTATTAAACTGAAAGATATTAAACTGTGTTGGTGATTAAATCAGGTTATACTTATACGTAGAATTAGTGTTCAAAAGGTGAACGTTAAATAGGCGTTAAGTACGAAGAGAACAAGGATTTAGTAACAAGGATTGTCAACGGAAGGATTGGGTTGACAATCAAGATATGCCATTTAACTAATTCCTGCAGAACGGAAGGTATAACTGATTTATACTTTTGGCTGGAATCTATCCAGGTAGACAGTATCAGTTGAGACAGGTTTTGACTTAGTACGTATAGTATCAAGAATGGTCTTTTTCAGTTTAGTCTGATACAAACAATGGTCCATATATGGAGACCTTAAATGGCATGACACCAATTAAAACGGGCAGCAGACCACCTTGTAAATTAATTGAAAAACTTAATAGGGCGAGGCCACTCGGCCATTGTATAACCATAGGAAAACGTATATATATTTACATTTCACTTCGTGGCTTGACAACAACCTCTCTCACTGGGAGGATGCTGTTAACCGGCCCCTGCCATGTGACTTGGTGTGTAGGCCTATACTGTATCAGTGCATATGCAAGTGTATTCATCTGATTACAATTTGCCAATACCTATGCAGACGTGCAGCGTAATTAAGGATGTTCATATTTGTAAGGCAAATGTCTGAAGGTGTCTTCTCTCTCAATTCCTTTGTATGTAGTTGAGCTTCAGTGTGATGGAGTGGCTTTATAGAACTTGGCCCTCATGACTGGTCACAGGAACAACGGCTGTTCAACTCTCATGGTAACTCATGCTTCAGACTAGGGCACGCCGCGCCGCGTCGCGGCGACGCCATTTCGTGGGCGCCGCCGCCGCCGATTTTTGTTCGTCGGCGCGCCGCCACCGCCGACCCAAAATGACCGGCGAGCCGCCGCCGACACTATGACGTCGGCGCAGGGCTCTACTTAGAAGTTAGAACAAATTGAACAACACACTTAAGTCCGCAAAAATTTAATGTTTACTTCAAAATTTGCTTCGGCTTCAGGTACGATCATAGGCCTAGTTGCAGACAGGCTTTTACAGAACGTTCCAAAACATATTTAGGCACCACAAAATCCTGCTTCTATTGGGTGCTTTCAAATGTTCTAACGCTCACCTATGAGCATCTACAGTATCTAAAAATGTCTCCGGACCCCACAGTTCCCACTTAAAGGAAAGGGGCTGGAGAGGGATGGGGAGGCCTGGGAAGGGAAAGGCAGGGGATCGGGTTGCATTCATTGTGCCAAACATCACTTTCAGGTTGAAACCTGTTAGGCAGTTATTTGGCGGCATGCAGGATAGCAGGGAACTTAGTTTAATTAAAACTGAGACCATTATCCTGAAGCTTCATGTAATGACCTCCAAATGTTTCTCCTGACAGATTACTGAATAAGTAGAATACATTAAATTGGGCACTCAATCTATAGGTAGTGATTTGCTCTTACAAGACTCAGAGCAGGTTCCTCTTAGTCTGTTTCGAAATTTCTAACAGTTAGTAAAGGAAGATTTCTGAACTTTATCGCACTAACACAGTCTATATCTTTCTGATCTGGCAAAACTTAACGACAAATAGCGCACAATTATCTAACGAACCTGGATCTGTAACTATACGGTTCGATAATTTTAAATATGTAAATAGTTTACAAAGGATTTTATTGATAAGTACATTGCCTAATTTTTTTAAAGCGCTGAATGAATGCGTCTACTAAACTACAACTTACCTCCAGTGAAGCTAAATTTTAAAGACGAGTTTTGATGAATGAAATCAAACAGTTAAATTTCACACATCCACTACGACTGAATTCGATTAAATTCGAATATCTAAAGTTTCTCAATGCAACTTCCTGATCCCGATACGAAGTGATGCTTTTAACACGTGACCAATATGATAGAATACAGGAAGTGAGCTATAAAGGAAGCGTTGCTAGATATGAAAATAAACGTCGCAGACAAACATATCAGTCTAATTTTAGCCCAATTGTTTTAATTGTTTGCTTTAAAAATGTAAAACAATAGGATCAACGAGATAATATCCAGTAAGGCTTAACGATCGATCAGGAAGAAATAATCTACTTCTCTGTCACCACTGTGTGACCGAGGGAGTAAATTTATCAAGCGCTGCCATTGTTATACGCACACTAGACATTTGTGTGAGAGCTACAGTTGTCATTAAGGCAAACCGTACTAAAAATATTTTTGAACTAACATTTTTGTTTAATTTGTTTATAATTAACAAAATGTTTCTATTTAGAAACTTAGTATAATAGTTCGTAGTAGCCTACTGGCGGAGGATGCTAGCGACGTTATCGATTTTAATCTCCAAATCAATTCTGCAAAGCAAATAACAACATGCAAGGTTCAGGCGGACGGTATCTCAGCCCGCCTCAATGCAGCGTAGCATATCTGAAGCCTAGGCTAACTTCAAAGATTGTGGCATGTTGAAATTTAGTGCTGCACATATAAATATAGCTTGCACCCTTAATAGTTTATATTTACAGATATTGGGCAATCCTCCGAACGGCGGTCCCAATTAAAATTGCTGCTTTTCAATGCTATTTTCATAGTGCGCACACCTCAAACTTGCTCATCCAGCCTCTAGTTTAAGTTTTAAAATGACACATTTCCATCGCTCATCCAGCTTCTAGTTTGACCTATATTTTCATCGCCAGCTCATCCAGCTTCTAATTTGACCTAGAGCTAAATCTATCACTTTTCCAGCTTCTAATTTTCGCTGATTTTCATCGCTCTTCCAGCTGCTAGTTTGACCTATATTTTCATCGCTCGCTCATCCAGCTGACCTAGAGCTATTTCCATCACTATTCCAGCTTCTACTTTTAGCTGATTTTCATCGCTCTTCCAGCTATTTGGTATGTTTATTCATAAAGAATCACACAAGAAGTAGGGCCTAATGTGACTAATCACATGACCTAATCAAATGCATTATTTCGCCCATAACTTTGAAGCTCATTCAGAAAAACGTCGAAATGAATGATAATTTTTCAATCTGCTTATCTCTGACTACTTTATCAAAATCAATCTGTTATCCAAAGACTCACCTTTGATGAACTGATGACTTGTCTAGTTACAGGGTTATTCTGAGGTTTAAAAATGTGCTATGTAAGTATTTGGATGCATTGATACAGATACGCATAAACACACGACATATAAGTATTATACATGCATGGATGCATATGTTTGCAGTTTAGTTTTCACAGTTGCATTTTCTTAGTTTTCTTAGTTGCCTGATAATTACTGTGTCTAGTAATTAACAATTCATTATAGTAAATAAAACTTAAGCAGGAGACATGAGGCACCTATCAGCGTCTCTTAAGCCATTTCAGGAGAGTTTTTTTTTTATTAAAGAAAGCCACGATAAATATTAAACTAAACAGCACTTTAAACCAGGAAACACAAAGCAGTGTTATTTAGGTTCGTCTGTTGCAATTGTAATTTGTTTTAATAATTAAAAACACACTGGAAAAAAGAGATAAGGAACAATGAGGCCACACATTGAGGTCACATGAAGTCTAACGATGGACCAGGAAGAAATAACGCAAAGGAGATCCACTGTCTAGAAAATCCAAGCCATGAATAGCATTACTTCCTGTCAGTTGAACGTCACCTTAATTATTTCTCTAACTACATTGTATATGTGGTATTCTGTACTCTGTAGGCTTAACTAGAATCAGAAAATTACTGTCCTCGTGAAGCCCTCATTGAAGGCAACAACCACATACAACAGTCTCATTTATGTGTAAGTAAAGTAACCTTTTATTAATGCAAGTCAAACGCTAGACAGTTGATGTAAACTTTTACTATCGTTGGCTCAGGAAAAGCCCAAAGCTTCAGCTATTAGCAGCTACTACTAGCGCTTGTGACGCTTGCTTCAAAATGGTAAACTGTTTGAGAGAATGGCGAATTCATTGGTAGCCGATGAAGCGATGTCTAAATATCCGAAATAAAGGGCCCGACAAGACTGCATCCGTGATATTCTCGGCAACAGATGAAGTGTTGTTGGAATCTTTATAATCCAGTTCGGTAGGCTTACAGGAGAATTACGACGTCTTGTAAATTCCGAACTGTTCGTTTTTATTTGTAACCAACCACCCGTGGACTAGATTTCCAGCTTATTACTGGTAATGCAAACTATGTATGGGATCCTATAACTATATGCAGAAAATTACTATCATAGTGAAGCCCTCCTCGAAAGAGCTACAACATCCAATAAGTCTCATTAAATGAGACTTATAAATTTTATTTGTGGATTTGAATTTCAGCTTAATCTTGTATTGCAAATAGCATAGTTTTCCATGAATTGGCGTGATTAGACAAAATCATATATCTAATTTTGTCAGTGCTGACTCTTGTAGCTATGTAATTATGAAGACACTCTTCACTTACTAGTGATCTTGTTGTCCTTAATGAACGCCATTTAGGATACCGGTAGCATATTAGGCAGCGCTTTTTGACGATGTAAAGTGTCTAAATATGTAATTCGTTAAGTAATTAACCAGATTTAGCACCAATTAGCTAAAATGAGTAGGAAGCCGCTTAATTGTTTATTTTCGTGTTATATTAAATGTGTCAAGTTAAATCAGGTAAATCTCAGTCTACTAATAATTTACTGGTGTGCATCAGCGGACATTGAATTTATTCGAAGTCACGCTTATTGTGGGCTTAAAACACAGGAGTCCGACTGAAATTCAATCCCAGACGCAGTGATTAAATGTCATCGCTGTATCAGTTGGCTGTTGCATCGACCAGGAACGGTCCTTCACTTCCAACACCTTTGGAGACGTCGCCTAGCGGTCTCGTTTATGAAGACTGTGCATTTGAAATAGAGTACTCAAGAAAAGCAAAGCCAAGCAAAAATATACCTCAGAGATCGCGACGCGAGAATTGAAAGCAGCGGACCATGGAAATAAAATAAGTGACTGATAAAATATACCAGAATATAAATGAATGGAAGACATTAATCGAGTGATTTGGGCAGTGCTTTTAATATGGAAAAAAGGTTCCGGAACGGAACAATAGGTTCCGGAACGGAACAATTATGGGAGGGCTAAAATCTCGAGTAAAACGGGTTTGGGGGGTCGGGAAGGGTCTCAATAAACGCTGAAAACAGTTCAAAACACTGAAATTATATTAAAATAACTAAAATATTGCATTAATTATTAAAATAAAAAAAATTATTTTTTAGTAGCTGAAAAAAGGTACCGGAACGCCGTACCGGCGCGTTCCGGCTGAAAAAAGCACTGGATTTGGGTATTATTTATTTATTTATTTATTTCTATAGCGCCTCTCTATATATGTCGTTCATCTGATTTATTTTGTAATAATTTTTAAAGAGGACATAAAAATCATATAAATGGAAAAGATACTTCACTTACTATCTAACCCGAGTTGCTTATAAAGAACAAATAATGAAAAAATTTAAACGAAGTACACAGTTAAGTTGATTATTTTAATACCAACAGCACGAGTTTATTTAAACCACAGATCTCTTGCCTGACCTAAAGCCAAGTCTTATTTGGTGCCTTGTTAATTACAACATTTTCTAAATACCAGTCGTTATCAAGTCTCCTTTTTATTATTCATAATGTTATCCTGTTGAGCACATTATCAGTTGAGTTTTATTATCTTCGATCGCATAAAACGTTTAATAACATGTTTGCTATTATAATTATCTACGTCCATGGCGCTTGTTCGTTGTAAATCTGTAACATAATTATTTGCCAAGAACCGACATTTCATTTGATTTCCTCATGCGAGATGCCCTAAACATTTATCTAAAGCTCGAATGAATTTTCCAAATGCAAGATACAGTTCGACCTGAGCAAAAATTGCTTAAGAAGCTTTTTAAAAGCTCGGGAACACCCCCGAAAATGAATTTCAAAATGGCGGATTGGCTGTTTCATAAGAAATACCAATAATAAAAACAACAATATGCAGTTATACCTGGGCGAAATTGCTCAAGAAGCTTTTGAAACGGTTTCCTGCTTAGAAAACATTGCTGTCTAACATTTCCAAAATCGAACAAAATCCGACCACGTGAGCACCCCCAAATGAATTGCAAAATTTCAAAATGGCGGATTGGCGGTTTCAAAAGAAATTCCAATAATAATATCAATAATTTGCAATTATACCTGAGGGAAATTGCTTAAGAAGCTTTTTAAACGGTTTCCTGCGAAAGGAACCGTTGCTGAATAACATAAATTATCAAAAAATGGATAAAATCGGACCACGGGAACACCCCAAAATGTTTGGGGTGTTTGCCTGATAGCTACAGTTGTCACTGAGACAAACCGTACTAAAAACTATTTTGTTTAATTTGTTTATAATTTTTAAAATTTTTATTTAGTAACTTAGTCTAATATTTCGTAATACTGGCAGTGACGTTATCGATTTAAATCTCCGGATCATCTCTGCAAAGCAAATAAGAACGTCTAATTGAATGATAACTTGTCAGTCTGCTTAGCTCTGACTACTTTGTCAAATTCAATCTGTTATCTGAAGACGCACCTTTGAAGAACTGATGACTCGTCTAGTTGCAGGGTCATTCTGAGGTTAAAATATATGCTATATAAGTGCTTGGATGCATTGATACACATACGCATATACACACGACATATAGGTAGGCCTATATGCAGGAATGCACGCATCCGTATGTACGTACGGGCTCCAGTCCAAGTGTTTATAGTTGACAACATATTTAGAGTTTCATGACCGTGTGAAGAAAGGGTAAACAAAACAGGCAAGAAAGATCTATATCCGCTACATAAATAAAATGACTGAACCGATATTTTTGTGGATATATTGAAATTATTAAACATTTTTTTTTATCTTTCTCCCGACGATGATGAGTAAAACTGTAAATATTCTTCTATGACGGCCAACTCATTTTCGCACATCAACGTCGTCGATGCATGGATTCAGCAGCCGGATAAAGAACTCATGAATGCTACAGAAACACGGTACTCTTTCTTGGCAAACATTATCAGAACGGGGAGAGATATGTATGTGATCGGAAACAGCATCAGACGACTTTGGAAGCACCTGGAATGTACGAACAATGATGTACCCATCGCTAAATATTACGGGGCTGTGATTTAAATAAATTTGGACTTAGTGCATGTTTTCAGATATATTCAATTACAAAATGTGTCTTCTGAGATGAAGGAAACCAGCAATGGATCTGTTCGCCTACCCAACGCGTAATGTGTTCAAACAGTCGCAGCGTTTTTACATAGCTATCACCGTTGGTGATGTGAAACGTAAGTGGAATCTTTTAAAAGACATTAAAGTAACTACAAAAATCTGTTAGATCGTGGAGATCTCGAGAGTGTAACGTTATTACTGATCTATGATCCGGAAATGGCGTTGCATCATTTCATTGAAAATGTGACGCATTACTAATGATCTGTATTGGACGCCAACGTATTTTTTCTGCCTGGATTTATCAAATTCTGCAGTTGCGTAACAGGTCAAATCAAAATGTTAACTTTTCAAAATGTTCACGCCAGGCTTAACCTAATGAGAAACGCCCATCGATTATAAAAAAAGTGACAGGTGCGATTATAATTATCTTTTTAATAGCTGTGATATGACCGTGATGGCTATTTAACACAACTTGAGTAAAATGCTTGTCATGCCGAGCACGCACGTAGGAGCGCGCACCAGCACCTACAAAACATGAAGCCGAAGATGCATTTTGCAGGGTATTCTTTTGATTCCGAGAGTACAAGTTCAAGCTCCTTTGATATGGTTACTATGCACAGACCTTGAGGAAGTCCTTCACTAGTTATTGCTCAGCGCCATCGATGGACGCTTGATCATTAGATAGTGGCGCTTAAGAAATGCCTAAATACAAAGTAATAGGCTAACGTATTTGGGTCGTCTGAAGGGTTTTTGAGGAAGCCCAAATTTATGTTAATTGCTATGCAGATCAGAGAAAAAGTTGGTATAGAAAAACGATAAAGAAACGTTTATTCAAAAAGAATCGCTTCAGTGTTGCTTCTTCGAATCAGCAGTAAGTCATGTTCGCTTCAAACCGTTAAAACGCGGAAGTTGAGTCCATCATAATTTTATGGCCCGTTACATAGCCTAATATCGAATACCCCGCTATAAAAGGTCGCATACATAATGAAATACAACTGGCTATAACGACATAGGCTAATATACTTTCCGTGAAGCGAAATCTTTGTCTACGATCGAATTATGTGGCTAAGTATTGTTTGCTTAATAAAAAAGCAAGCGTTTGAATTTTCGATTGGAGATTTTGGCGACGAGAAATCACATATGATCGATCTGAACGGTGAAATCATCAAACGATGGCCAAATTCAGGGGCAGCCCTCTCGTAAACAAATAATATGGCCGCTTGCCCGCTTTGCTACCATAGTCCATAGATAATTATATAAGTAGGAAAATTGAAATAGCTACCATAGATAGAGTCGTGAGTAGTAACAAGCGTAACAAACAAAATTCAATTTAGATAACATTTAATGCTTTAATATGCCGTATTGCCGTTTAACAAAAGTATCGATGCGATGCCTATTTTTTTAGGGATTTGATTTGGTGAGTGGACCCACGTGCGTCCAGTGCGTCATGCTGCGGGCGCCCCTGGCCAAATTATGTGACAAACCAGGTCTTTGTTTGGTTTATTCGAACTGTATGTGTGTCGAATTTATAAATATTAGAAATTTATTCATACCTGGGCATTTTTTTATTTTTTGGACATATATCTTCTAATAGAATGCACTTAAATGAAGATTCACACTCAGATTGCTTTCATTAATAAATCAGCTGCCAGAGCAAGGGAACACGTGCAACAACTCAAGAAATTTAATACGCCATTTATTGCAATTGATTAATTTACTTTGTTTCTTTACACATGTTTACTATCGTTTAAAACCATTTCGAAAAACCAATTAAAGGAGCAGTCCTCTTGCAATTACAGCGTGTCCTAAGCATATTTTGCATCGTGTCGTCAACAAGTGTCTTGCCTCCCTCTTTGAGATATAGGCCTACCTGCTGGCTTCGATACCATAGATAATACAAAACGCCTTTCCTCTGTATTCAGACTTTCTTTTATTGTCTTAGTTGGATCAATTCAAACCGTTCCCTTGGTTCTTTCACTTTTAATGCGGTTAGGTCCCCTCCTTTACACTTCCTCACTCGGCAAACATTTCTTCATTCCCCTGCTGTAAGCTTAATTGAAACTGGAAATTTACATAGCACTACTTTAAGAAAAACTATTCAGATGCGTTCTCATCGACTAAACGATTTTAAATCCTATTATAAACAGCAGTATTCAGTAACCAAAATACTATAAAGAAGCCTATAGAAGAGAACAGTGGAGGGCTAACACATACTCTCTTCCCTTCAGTCAGTACTAAACAGGGGCGCCGCCACGCTTGAAAAAATTGGACGCACACCCTCCCATCTCCTCCCATCCACACCCGTCCCCTGTCTGCCACTGGTAGTCAATAGTCATACACTGAAAATGACTCACAGTGACTCATAAAAGTACAGTATAACACATGCATATGATATCATATGATATTATTTAATAGTTATACATACTGTATTGTAAACCAAAATTACACAGTGAACTTGTCAAAAGTATCGATGCTATGCCTAATCTTTGTGGGGATTTGATTTGGTGGGTGGACGCACGTGCGTCCAGTGCGTCACGCTGCCGGCGCCCCTGGTACTAAATGCTGTAGCTAGACTGACTGCTCGCCTCCTAGGTACTCCCATATCGCCACTTTCATGGTTGAGCAACTACACTGGCTCCCTCTCTGAGCCCGTATTCAATTCAGAGTTCTCATTCTTGTGCTTAAAGCTCAATTGGTCTTCCCAAAGTATTTATGTGATTCAATTCATCTGTCCCATTCTACTACCTCGGTCTCCTCCTTTACACTTTTTCACTCAGCAAACTTATTTCTTCATCTCTTCATCTGTGGTTTTTAATAGCATTTGGAATCATTTAGTCGTAGGGAACGCATCTGCATAGTTTTTTTTAAAGTGGTGCTATATAAATTTCCAGTTTCAACTGTGATTTTCGCGTACCTCGCTTCGTCCTCTCCGTTCTTGTGACCGATTTGACCTTCTGGTTCCCGGTGTCAGAACTTCAATGTCTCAATCTAGATCCTTTGCATGCAGAGGTCCCTCCCTTTGGAACGGTCATTCTTCCTCTGTCCAGTCCTCCGTTCTTCTGAGGAATGTTTCTTCCTCCTTTTCCCGCGTCAAAACATTCTTCTCTCTGGGTCTCTCGCATTGGGAGCGCTTCTGAATGGCTTATGCCGCCAGAAGCGCTTTTTAAGTTATCGAATGCAATACGATATGAGCGGAGTCAAACCAAAGGCCACCTTTCCAAAGTTAAGAAATGCAGTAATATTCAGACTTTTTGAATCAAGTTTTGTAGGTAGACTTGCACAAGCATCGCTTTCTGAGGTACTCAAAAGGCGCTATAGTAAGTATCCGAATGAATACATACTGTACATTGTTGGATACTTACTCTCCTGCTTATAGTTATATTTAGTATGATGTTATATGTCAATGTCATGCTTGACCAGTTCCCTAAGGAGTGGTTCCAACTATGTTGCTATGTAAGCTTTGAGTTTGAAGAGGTGGAGAGCTTGGCATTTTCGTTTGCGATCTGACGAGATCGTTCGGGTTGTTAAGTTCTGGGTCAAGTCTCATTTGTAAGTAGAGTTTTCTAGGAGAATTGTATGAGGTCAGCTCCTCGTTTTTCAAGCTCGTATCTCGTCCCATATGCGACCGATAGCACTGCTGTTTCTGCATCTCTTAAGTCAACTCTTCGACTGTGGCAGACGCTGTTTTTCTGTGTCTACTTTCGTGTTGCCTTTGATGGACGATTTGTTGAACACAGCGAAAGGTAGACTTGTGTACATAATTACTTGTTTGTAAATAAACCATTTTAAATCATACACCTAGTTCGAGCTAAATATTTATATCATAGGGGAACTTGCAACAACATATATAGTGTGTAGCGACGATGGGTGAATTCCGAGTAACGTTATGCATACCTACAGGAGTTACTAAATGCGTACTGGAAAGCGAACATCTTGTTATGGAAATATAGTTTCTGTCACACGACGCTGTGCTATAACGAAGACGATTAGCGTCAACCTCCTCCTTATGTAAACTTAGGACTGGCTGAATATGACAGTGGTGAAGTTTCCTGTGCTTAATATATATGTTGACAATGTCTGGCCAGCATAACGAGTTACTGAATGTCTTAGATTTTCCTTGCTTGTTTGGCCACTTACTACTAATTGTCTGGCCATTGCCTAAATATGTTCTGACGCAACTGAATACACGTCTATCTGCAACAATTGTGCTTTTCGCGTAGGTCGACCCCACTTCAATGCATAACGGATAAGTGTATTATTCGCTTATGTGAATATAAACTGGTCGGTCCAGTTTTAACATAGAGTTTTTTAATGGAATACGACTCCGTTTATGTGCATGTCGAATATGTGCATAATTCGTAATGTGCATAGCCGACTACACAGGCCCTTTACTCATTGCTCAGTGCATATCGACGCCGCTTAATAGCATGCGCAGCTTAGAACGTTCTGGCCGCCTATACAGTTCGCCCTTGAACAGCAAACGACTCCAGCTGTCCAGTGGTCTGCCTTAGCTGCACTGTGGTCCGTATCAGCTTGTGACGAAACATTGTATCTAGAAATTTATAAAGCGCCTCTCGCAGAATAACTATTCAGAGGCGCTTTTAGCACAGACGTCCCGGGGAAACAGAAATACCTTTAGGGAACGCGAGACCGATGAGGAAAAGCCAGTCATTAGTTTGGCCCTGAGCAGAGGAGGAAGATCATTCCACATCGTGGGACCCACTACAGCAAACGCCCGGTGCTGGGCACGGCAGTTTTAGCCCTAGATCAAGCCGATTTACAGAGCGCAATGAGCGAGAAGAAGATGCAGATAGCGGTTTTCGTAGATAGTTCGAGAAAGATGTCGGGGCAGTAGGCTGCTGAAATTTAGAGACAAGGAAGAGGATCTTATATCGGATGCGCGCAGCAATAGGGAGCCAGTGAAGGACATCAAGCATGTAAGTAGAGATATGGGCAAAACGGGGGAGTCGAGGGATGAGCATAGCAGAAGCATTTAGAACAGACTGAAGGGGGAGAGACGCTGCTTGGGATACCCATGAGGAGGTAGCATTGTAACATTGTTACCAGTTGTCTGTCATTCACACTGTTCCAGTATCTTGCTTATGTGAACTTCTCTTATGTGCATAAGTCGGTTAAGTGCATAGGTTCAAGGCAGTCGCGAGGCTATCCTCTTAAGCGGCGTTGACTGTAAATTAACTGATTACTTCACATAACTTGTTCGAATACCTTAAGATAAAGTACTCCGTACATTCTCTCTGTGGCTCACTGGTCAGCATTGCCAAAGAGTCACGACACCTAGCGAAAGATGTGACGAAGTACATAACTCGGTCATTATTGGATGACATAGTCACGTTCTCAGTGGGTTAATTATCAGTGACAGTTAATCATTACGATCGCCTTGAGTGTACTTCAAATTCTTGGTTCGCAGCTCCAATATACGGGTTTGTAGTTCACAAGTCATGGGCTTTAAGCGTTAGAAAGCACCGACTGTCATATCGTAATGTACTGATACATTTGGCTATTCTGCACGTAGGGAAATCGGTAACTACGGCTTGAAAACATCTCGAGGACACACCCAGCTAGCGTGGGTTTCTTCACTCCACGCAGAATAAAGAAACTCATATATCTTGCGTATTTCTTCAGCACACGAGAAGGCTTAATGGACGCCATCAAGTTTTTTAAAGAATAATTTTGAAAAATAATTAAACATGTTCAGGGTTTATTCTATTATTTTGGGAAAAGATGCAACAATGTTTTGTACAGGGACATTTGAAAAATCTTAGAGACTCGTTTTTTTTGGATCAAATTTTATCCTCAAACAGGTGGTACAGCTTTCGATTGTTTGACTAAGGCCACTGAGCTAAGATTCAGTTTAAAATACTTTGCTGATTGATAAAATGCAAAGTCAAACACCTTGATTGTTAATGAACGGCGAATGTAGTAGGTACAGCACTATTACGCGAACAGAATCGTACATTTTCTGTATTTAACTCGATCGGCAAACTTTTAGAGTTGGATGAGTGCTTCCCAATTTTCAAAAGTAACATTTCAGAGTTTGAATGGTGAAAGACAGTTGTACAATTAATGATGCCATAATTTGTCAAAATGTGATGTAGTAGACAGTTTAAGGTTTCCGAGATGCCCAGTTTGAAACAGTAGGCTTATAGAAATTCCATGATATTCTTCTGCCAAAGAGCAAGTGTTGACGTTTGAAGTACATGGGCACTGTTGCCTCAAGTCGAGCGAGAGAGTTTGCTTAAAAGGCTTTTCCGGTTTGCTTAAAAGGCTTTGGGTAGAGCGAGGTTGCGATTAAGCTACATATCCGGTGTCAGACACACAGCATTTCGAAGGGCTGTGCGATTGCCTCTGAGTTTGATGTTTAACTTCTGCTTTTCCTTTGCGTTGTGAATAGACAAGCTTCTATCTAATATAAGTATTTCAGTGTTGACCTTTCGTTTAAGAAGATGTAGTTCTAGCAATCGCAGAATCAGTTAACTGGCTCTATACCGTACATTCGGAGTTACATATATAATCATAAATGTTTACACAAAACTGGTCAAAGCTGTTCTGCATTTCGTTTGGTAGTAGTTGCACGGTAATACCTAATAATTTTGTCACGCATGAAATGCGATAAAGTGTGTTCAAATAGGAAACGACATTCCAAACATCGAAACGCCGATTTCACCTCGAACAATGGAAATTCCATGACTAATAAACATTGGAGTTTTAAATAATTTCCCAGAAATTGTTTTCTGAAGATAGGATTGAATGTCTCATAGTGAGTCATAGATGCAGCCACGGATTGTGCGTTTCTATCAACGAATTGTAAACTTCTCATACATTCGCTGTGATCGCCTAAAATATTGCCAAGGACATCATGCTGCATTGTTGACAAACGTAAAACGAGAAGTTGAAATCCGACCAACGCCTGAATATCTTCGTCAAGGTATGCAATGACGTAAAAACAAACATTTACACTAAGGAATTGAAACTCTTCTATGTGGTCAGGCTCTTCTAATAACTTCTGACACAAACCTAATACGTCTTCATATCTGTGACATTGATAAAGAGAAAGAGCCTCATAACACGTCGCTAAGTTGAACTTCGTACCAAACTCTTCTGAGAGCGAAGCATAGAAACGGGTCATGTAATCGTTGGAAATTCTTCTTAACGCTTCTGCTATGTCCGTGTTTGAAGGTAGGAAACTACCTGCTGTTGAGCCCTCTGCGTCTTCTGTGCTTCTAGAGTAAACGATGGTTTGGTTCTTCATATTGAAACGCCGTAAAATTTTATATCGCATCATAGCCGTGAGGCAACAGTCTGCTTCAAATGATAAAGCCATTCTATACGTTTCCTTTATTGTAACTTTTTTGGGGCTGCATTGAAGAAACAGGTAGTGTGCAAACAATTCAGGACTTAGCAAGAAAATACTTTTGTTTCGATTTCGAAGTATATTTCTACGTAGTAGTAGAAAACCTGCGATTGTTGCCAAATCATCTATGAAAAGCAAACTGTTGACTTTTAAGTAACGAACTTCACGGCAGCGATCGTTCTCTTTAAAACTCTTTGCAACTTGAGAGCACAAATGCACCGTACTTTGAAGATGCCCACTGTAATAAAACAATGCAGCCAGATAGACCCGAGATGCAGCTTCAATCTTGCGCGAAGATGTGTCGTGGCAACAAAGAGATTTTCGAAGACACAACTTTGAAACCATTATGGCTAGGCAGCTCTCGTTCTTTGTATAACCAAACACTAAATGTTTCATCATTTGTTCAGCTCGATTTAAATACAACATGCTTCCTTCGAAAACAAAATTTTGCAGCATAGAATTTGGACTTTCAGCAAAATAAGATTGTCTTAATATATGAATCCAGATTTCAGATAGAAGATCAACATCGCATTCCAACTTCGAGGACAGTATGGATTTTGACACCTGGAATAATATCAATGCCTTCATGTAATCAGCTAGAGTGTTATGCATCTTGGAAACGGCAGTCGTATCTATGAAATATTTCATAGGCACTTCATTGTCTGCCATTTTGAGTATATGCTTATCCTCCCAGTGCAAGTTATATGAATCCTCCAGAGCCAGAAAACACCTGGACGCACACAGGTATATAGCAGTATTTAAATCGTCTAATTGACATTTTTCATTATAGTCACAAACGGATATTATGCATCTCTCAATATCCTCTTCTGTTAATAGAGTCTCGTCTTCGTTACACAGTTTCTGGTAAACTGGTAGAATGTAATACGTCGCAAACCATTGATTCATTTTGTTTACCTCATTGAAATAATCAAGCGTATTCACAGTCTGCTGTAGAATTTCAGAACTCAGTTCATGATCTAAGAGATTTGCTTCCGGAATGAAATAGTTTGGACAGTGTTTCTGTTTCAAACATTCGCACAGTTTGCCCAGGAACTTGCAGCAGATTGCAACAACACTTAATGTCTCCCACCAATCTGTTGATTCTTCTTCGCAAGACCACAGCATCAGCGTCTTCAGATGGTAAGTACATACAACCTCTTCCCTTTTCGGACAGTTCTTTCGGATAATTTCTCTCTTAGCAAAGAACCTGAGCAAGTGATAGACAATTTGTTGAGTTGGAGTCCAACTTTGAATCAGAGTAACCTCTGCTCGTGAGAATGACAATCTCATTTGATTCAAATCTTCGTGCATATCGCGATGTGTAACAGGAACCACGTCACATCCCTCATGAATCACTTTGGCTATTGTTGCACTGTTTGGCCATTCACTATACCTTTTCCGTTTCGGCCACTCTTCAGCTACAAGTGGCCACTTTGGACAACGTATGGAAGGAACAAGGTCTCTTGGGCTGATTAGAATTGGAATTATGCTTTTCAGGGCTGGTCCAGTTGCCGTGCAATATTTCCGAAGTACTTCATTTAATTCAGTTTCTCTTCCATTAATGTTGGAATGCATATTTATGTTCGTTTTGAGAAAAGATGCTGGACTGAGGTTTCGCTGCATGAAACTCATCAGAGGTATGTTTACAAATTTATATTCGTCTAAATTCCAGTCATAAGCTCCACTGATTGGGTCACGTAATCTTACAAATGACGAATTCTGTTCGTATGGTTCAAGTTTAGAGCATATAATTACATCACTGAGGTCGCCAGCACCTTCAGGAATTTCACAGCGAGAGGAATCAAATGCCAAGAAGCCATAAGGGGTGACGAGTACGTCGAGGTCATCGATGCAAGGGTTAATGGGCTGAATATAGAACTCAGCCTGGCTACCGCACACGGTGTGTGAGGAGCTCATTCCATAACAACAAGTGTTTTCTAGCGGAAGAAGAAAGATACTATCAGGTGGCCCGTTTACTTTAAACTTTGTGTGCACACGACATGTGCTTAGAAGAAACTCCGATACTATATTTTCCATTTTTATTTGATAGCAGTCTAAAACAATCAACAAAATGAAAGCAACATTAAGCATCTGTTCACCTATAAGTTTCTAAGAAAAATAGACACTGACAAAATACCTGTCAGGTGGTATTTCGACCTATTGATCGACGACCTCTTTGTTTTTGCATCTGCTAGCAAGTTACAATTCATTGATTGTCAAAACTATGGTGTTATATAAATAAAACACAATGTATTGTAAGATATGCTAAAAATTCTAATGTAGGAAATTGATCGTTGCTTCCGAAGATAACTGATTAATGTCGAGGTGCACTCTAAATAATAGAGTATATCTATCTAGACTTATAATGGAGGTATCCGTAGAGACACGGAGAAAGTTTTTCAAAAACGATGAAAATGAGTCTTTTTGTGACTATAGCGCAATACAGATTCCACTTATAAGTATTGCAGGCCACTCTAATTACACTTTATTTGAGACAGATGTTGGGATGTGCGCGGCGTGCATAAGCTTGTAGACCCATAACGCGAAGTGGAATTTGATATTTAAAAATGTGAATGCACAACGCTTTGCTTCCCTTGAGAACAGTATGATATATATTTATCTGTTATCCAGAACAGGTCACACAATTACGATGCAGCAATTTATATAATGAAATTACTCAAAGAAAACAATCAGTATGTATGTATACATGTATGCATGTATGCATGTAAGTATGTATGTATGCATGTAAGTATGTTGGTGGATTAAAGGATGTGAAGAAGGATTGGATAAATGGTTGTATATATTGTTGGTTTAACGCAACAAACTGCGAACTAACTTGCATAAATGCTTGAATACATTGATCTAGTCTTAATAAGTAGCGTAAGTTCATAAGTAAATCAGGGATTTTACAAATTGCCTAAAAATTTCAGGCATTTTACAAAATCCCTGGTTTTACGAATTGCCTGTAACATATATAAGGTAATTGTAACTGTAATTAGTATAATTGGTCCGCAAAGGTTCACCAGTTCAGAGTAAAGCAGGGAGGCGACCTTACCGACGTCTCTCATGAGCGTAGACTCGGATCCGACCTGGGCTGGTGAACCAAAGTCCTCCGTGCCCACCTTCACGCGGTGCGGACTGTTAGTACCCTTCCAAAGGAAGGGGAACGAACGAGCACGGCAGGCAAAACCAGGGGAAGGCAATGGCAAACCACCCCTGTTAACATGCCAAGAAAATCGTCATGAGACACACCAAACCAAAGCCGATAGTCGCAGATGCCGGAGCGCGACTCAAAAGCAATGGAGACTGTGTGTCATGACGATCGCTAGAGCTCCGAGAGCTGACAGCACAAGCAAAAAAGTTCATAGCGTTAAATTGTCAGTGTGATAAGATTAGTATGATCAATTAAGTTGGTTTCAAAATATTTCAGTTGAAGATGTGTTCATTTAAATTGAAGTTAGGTTTGTGCTTGAATTGAAATGTGTACGCTATCCTTGTAAGACTTTGTGGAAGATGTTATATTTATGATCCGCTTTTGTTGGGTTTTACCTCACCTTCCGTGGCGTTTGGATCATTCCATTGATCTTAGTGATTGATTGAGTGTCCTTGTGCTGGCTACATGTTGTTTTCTGGTTGTTGCAATTTGGTCTTTGGGTATGTAGGTCAGGTCATTATCATCATTATCGACATTTTCATTATTATTATCACTATTATTATCACCACTATTACCTTACCATTATTACCATTATCATGATTATTATGATTCTTTATTAAGATTTATTATTACGATTTTTTACTTCCTTTGACTTCTATCTACTATCTACTATCTACTATCTACGTATTTGTTTTCACTTTATCGTCGGATATGCCTAAGTTGCTCTGCTGTTGTCGGTTGCCCTCTAGCGTCTTATGACTAAACATGAGTCATACAACTGTCTTATCTGTCGGGAGGCACTCTCCAATCCTTTGGTAGGAGATGGCTCTGCAAGGGGAGATCCAGTGACTTGTGGAGAATGTGAGAATGGATATCATATGAAATGCTATTTAAAAGAATTTAATTCTTTTCCCAGTAAATCTTGATGGTGCAGTAACTGTTTAGCAAGTTTGTTTCCATTTGGATCAATTGATAATGACAACGAATTTATCGCTCTAAACAGCCCTGACTTGTTAATAACAGGCCTTATTGATAGGCTATCCAATGGTCCCAGACTAGAGGTAGTACCTGAATGGGATGACCATCCTCTCTTGAATAATGAAGAGATTGATCCTGACGCAAACCTTTACAATGCCACTACCACTTCTTGGGATAGTCCTTATTCCACCACTAAATCGCTGATGCATGAACACAACTCTAAAAATAGCCTGTATTTGATGCACATAAACTGTAGAAGTATGCTTAACAAGACAACTGCAATAGAGGACCTTTTAAATCAGCTTCCAGTCACTATTCTTGCCATTACGGAGACTTGGTTGGACTCTGTGGCAGCTGAAACTATTAAGATACCGGGATATCAGCTGATACACAAACCCAGAATAACTGGCACGGGAGGAGGAGTTGGTCTCCTAATTAGAGAAGATATTTCGTATAATGTAATAGACACGGAATGTTCTATAGGACAACCCCTTACTTATGAAAGCCTATTTATAAGCATTAGAACCACTGAAGGATTGTGCAAAGTGGGTACTATTTATAGACCACCGGATACAGACTTGGAGAGGTTCAGGAATGAATTTGATTTGTTGTTAGCTAATCTAACTAGTAAGAATTGTAATCTCTTTCTTTTAGGTGATTTCAATATTGATCTTTTACGAGCGGAAAGCCATCAGCGGACAGGCATGTTCTTAGATAACTTAGCCTCGTACAATATTTTGCCTGTCATTACCAGACCTACGCGAATCACAGACCATTCTGCCAGCTTAATCGATCATGTGTATACAAATGTAAGGGCTAAATTAAATCAGGCGGCAATAATCATTGCAGACATCTCAGATCAGTGGTTTGCCTATTTTTACTGCTTTCGATCTACATCACTCCCAATTCAAAGGTGTTACTTATACTGATTGCAGATTAACCACAGAGGTACAAAAACAGATTTTTCTAAGAAAAATTGAGGAAACCAACTGGTCAGAGGTTTTAGCTGCCTGCAGCAGGAGTGAGCCAGAATTAGCATATAACGTTTTTCTTGATAAATTCATCACTAGCTACGATAGTGCTTTTCCCCGACAAAATTGTAAAGTTGTAAAAAAGCATAGAGCAAAAAACCCTTGGATGACTCAAGGCCTAATTAAATCCGCGAGTAAAAAGGAAAGACTATACAAAAAGTATATTAAGAATCCTACAGCAAGTAATAAAAAGAAATTTACTGCCTATAGAAATATCTTTAAAACGATTAGGAACAATGCCGAAAAGGCTTTCTATCAAACTGAATTTACTAAACACAGTTCTAATTTAAAAAAAAACCTGGAGCCTTATACGTAATATAATTCAATTGGGTGAGAGGGATCCTCCCCTGGAGTTTCTTAAAAATGGCGATGCAATGATTGATGACCCTCTGAGTATAGCCAATGCCTTTAATAATTATTTTGCAAGTATTGCTCAAACATTAGCTGACCAGATTCCGCCGTCTCAAAAGTCTTATTCTGATTTTCTATGTCCTCCTATGATGAAATCTTTTGGGGTTATTCCCATTTCCTCGGAGGAAATATTGCAAATTGGTGCATCAATGCGACTGACCCACTCCACAGGATATGATAATATCGATCCGACACTAGCTGCGACCAGTCTGCCGCTGCTGTCTTCAATTCTATCTGAAATGATAAACTGTTCACCTAATTCGGGAATAGTACCACAGGCCATCAAAATTGCTAAAATTATCCCAATTTTTAAAAAAGGTAATAGAAATGAGGTGTCAAACTATAGACCGATTTCAATTTTGCCATACTTTGCAAAGTTTTATGAAAAATCAGTGGCAAATAGACTCCTCGCTTACCTAAATAAAATGAACATTATCCTCCCCAATCAGTATGGGTTTCAACCTGAGCTATCCCCCTCCCTGGCGCTTATAGACTTATATGATAAAATATCTCAAACAATAGATAACAATGAATATTCTATTGGCATATTCCTGGATCTCTCCAAGGCTTTCGATACTGTAGATCATACCATACTGCTTCACAAACTTGCCAATTATGGAATTAGAGGTGTCCAACTTGAATGGTTTACTTGCTACTTAAATAACAGGTCACAGTTTGTTTTTTGCAATGGTGCATCATCGGATAAGAAAATAAATTAAGTTTGGTGTGCCACAGGGTTCCAACCTTGGACCTCTACTTTTCCTCTTATATATTAACGATTTACCGAATGCCTCGTCTACTCTATCATGTATACTTTTTGCTGATGATACTTCTCTGTTTCACTCAGATAAATCCTACTTAAATCTTATCTCTACTATTAACACTGAACTTCGACTAATATCTGAGTGGTTCTTAGCAAACAAATTGTCGTTAAATGTAGATAAAACTGCCTTTATGCTTTTTAAATCTCACAGAAAGTTAGGACCAGCTGAAAATTCTATTACGCTGTCAATTAATGGTTGTAATATTAACCAAGTTAATAATACTAAGTTCCTGGGAGTGATAATTGATCATCACTTAACATGGGAGTTGCACATCAGGAGCATAGCAAATAAGGTAGCAAAAAACACTGGTATAATTTATCGTGCCTCCAATAAGCTCCCACCAAAAATAAGAATTCAATTATATTATTCACTTATCTACCCCTACCTCTCCTACTGTTGCATGGTATGGGCCTCCATACCATGCACCAGTAGAGACTTCGAGACTTCAAAAACTCTGGTTGCTCCAAAAAAGAGCTATACGTACTATCAGTGGTGCCCCATGGGGCTCGCATACGGATCCTATTTTCATTAGTAATAAAGTATTAAAAATCGACCAAATAAGAAAATATCAAATTGCTCTATTTATGTTTAAATTCACCAGAAATATTCTGCCACCTAAACTTCTAAAAGATTTTAGCAAAGGCTCTGACATTCATTCTCATGATACAAGGGGTGCGGCTAAGTTCAGACAAGAGTTTGCACATACGAACACAAGAATGTTCTCGATCAAAATTGCAGGTCCTAAACTCTGGAATACCCTTCCCCCGATGCTTCAGCAAATGGGATCTCTGTTAAGCTTCAAAAAATCACTGCGTGACTTTCTGTTGATTTTGTAGTTTGGGTTTGACGGGATTAAGGTCTTGTTGTGGCAATTTCCATTTGCTATTCCAGTAGCTTTGTAAAGATAGATCTCCACCAGTTAAATTGGTTTTGTCTGATGTGTCTGCTCTAGTTCTACTTTTTGTATTATTATCGTCTCCCAAGTAACTAGGATCATAGCTTATTGGACTGTGCCCCCGACTGTCTTATTACTGTCTTATTACTTCTCTCTCACTCTCTCTCTCTCTCTTTCTCTCTCTTCCTCTCTCTTTCTGTCTTCCTCTTTCCTTCTCTCTCTCTCTCTCTCTCTCTCTCTCTCTCTCTCTCTCTCTCTCTCTCTCTCTCTCTCTCTCTTTCTCTCTCTCTTTCTCTCTCACTCTCTTTCTCTCTCTCTCTCAGTTATGTTTCTATGTAGTTTACATTTGGTTTCTGTTTTTTGGTTTCTCTGCCCAAGGTTTTGGCAGTTTAGTTAAGAACTCTACTTAATTCGTTGTATTGATCTGTTAGTTAAGGTTCAGGTTGGTTTCTGTTTTGCGCCATCGTATTTGAGTTCTGTGAATGGGTGTCCCTGCTCGCGGGAGCTTGCTCCCTTTTGGGCCATTCCCTTGCTAACCAGCTTGCTATGTTTCTGTTTGTATACAAAATTTTTTGGATTTTGGTGGCAATAAACGAGTTTCGTATTCGTATTCGTATTCGTATGTATGTATGTATGTAGTGTCTTAGTCTGGACTCGCGAAAGTCAATTTTGATGGGCTTCTTTTTGGGTTATAATACTTGTTATTATATACTGTAATCCTTATTAGTTAAGCGTTATTAGTTAGACTTAGTTAAGACCTAAGTACCCAGTTTACCTAAACTCATGTTTATTAAATCATGTATCCGATATTGGATCTTTTCAGCTGCCATCATTCAATTTGCAAAAGAAATAGCAGGGCTTCCCTGGATAGTGGGACCTCCACTCCTTTACGGTTACCCTTTGCTATTCGCGACTACTAAATTTTGCTAAGTATAATGTATATTCACTTTACATTGCAATGCGTGATGTTAAATTGTCTCTTTTTACTAAAGGCTACTTACTAAGTGCTTTCACTATTAAATTGTTTCATACCAATGTGTTATTGTACTAGGCACTTTCATCTATCGGATGATCATAACATACCACTGTAATTGTTGTGAATATCAATAAATATTGATTGATTGATTGATTGATTGATGTATTCATATATGTAAGTAATAAGTATGTATGTATGTATGTGTGTATGCACGTATGTATGTATGATTATTTATTTATGGATGTATGTATATTCATTTGAAATGAAATGGATTTTTCACTTAATACCTTGCTATTAAATAATTGAAAGGCATACATGTTTTCAAATCTGTGCGACCTTCTGGTCTGATTTTTCTAACAAGGGGCCTCCAAGCTTCACATAGCTTGGGTCCTCACCAAGTCATAATCCGGCACCGAATGCAGGAATCTAACCACTCATCCTAACGCCTTTTAAATAGCTGACAAAAGCCCTCCCTGCACCAGCCTAAAATTACACAAAGTAATTAGGAAGAATACGCAGAAACAAACCGTGGATTCCCTTAGAGAACTGTTAGTAGACACCATGTTGTTTGGAGTGTCTGGACTACATCGAGAAGTGACAACAGGCGACGAGACTCACAACACACGAACCCAGCATCGAGCAGTCCTATTCATCACTCTGCCCTCGGGTTTGTTCAAAGCCAGTCACTGGTAATTCATTGTCGCCAAATTAGAACGGTGGTCTCCAATGCAAAATCTCTCTTGGCAAGAACCGTGTAAGAAACAGGAAAGGTTTAGTTAGCTGGCATTGACTTATTCTAAGTCACAATAGCTAGAGGTTCCTGAGACAAAAAGTCCAGCTTTGTAATACCAGTCCTATAGAATTGAACACCTGGCGCATGGCTAAAAATTCATCGCCATAGGCAGTCGGCGACTAGGCCTACACTGTCAGAAACAGGTCCAGTGACAGAGAGAAATGTAATGTAACAGAATATTTATGTATAACGCGTCTTAAGAGCCTATAAGAGGCGCTGTGTACGCAGCTATCAGTCAGATGGAAACCAGTTTGTCTTCAATGATCAAGAAAATGCAATGCAGTCTGAAATAAGTGGAAAGGGGCGAATTTCAGTAGGTAACTTGTTCCATAAAGATGGGCAAATGACAGAGAAGCTCCGACGTGCACGTGTAGAGGTGTGAGATCATTCCACATCGCAGAATGAGGCATCTGGTCACCAGGCTGTGAGGAGACCAGACGCACAGCTTACTGATGTATTCTTGAGCAGTATCAGTCATGACACATCGCAATGTAGATTATGTCATATACAGGTATAATCCAATATGCGTTCGAAACGAGGTAGATTGGCCAGTGGACGAGCAGCTGAGTTAAGAACCGAATGTAATTGTCTAATGTGAAGACTGCGAGGCCAAAACATACCTTCCAGGCTTCCACCCCAATATTAGTAAAACCGTTTTTCGTAAAAATCACTATTGTAGTGTATAATAACGAAACAAAAACAGTAACGACACCTATCATATAACCTTGAAACAAAATGTGGGTCAGTTTCATACCGCAAAACAAGTCTATTTCAACGGTAGGTGACAAACTTTTCTGGGACATTACTGAAAGCTACAGTTTAAAAAAATTAGAGGCGCAAAAATTACGAGAAACGTCTAATTAATATTAACTAACACAGGGGAAGAGAAACAACGAGTTTTCAACGGGGTAAGGTATTGAAAGTGAGTGGTATTGATACTGAAAGTGAGTGGTGAAAAGGGAATTGGGAGTGATAATGCTTAAGAGTGCAAAAACCTTCGAGGCAATGTGCTGAAGCATCAAAAAAGGCTAACTCAACTTTAGGCATGATAAGAAGGACAATAATTATTAGTCACCAGAGATCAGGATACAATACTGACTACTGTTGTACAAATCACTAGTTAGGCCACAGTTGGAATACTATATCCAGGTATGGAACTCATACCTGAAGCAGGACATGGAAAAACTGGAAAAAGTGCAAAGAAGCGCTACAAAAATGAGTTGGGGATACAAGGATTTGAGCTATGAAGGAAGGCTGAAAAGATGTGGACTAACAACATTGGAGAGAAGGAGGAGCAGAGGTGATCTAATCGAAGCTTATAAGATCATCACTGGAAAGGAACCACTACAGCGGGAGAGGTTCTTTGAATTGGCACCAAAAAAGGCAACTCTGGGACACAGGTCTAAATTATTTAAGAAGCCGAAAGGAACATTAGGGCAGAAATTCTTCAGTGCAAGAGTTGTAGACCGGTGGAATGGTTTGGACGATAGTGCTATATCAGTGGAAACTATTACAGCTTTAAGAAGGAGCTAGGAAAATTGGGCTATTAAGCATTCCAGGTTAATTTGCAGTGGTTCTAACACAGACAGTGGTCTTCTAAACCACGTAAAATTCTTGTTATGTTAATATGCAGGACACATGCTCTGCTGAGAAAAATTAAATTTAAAATGAATATCTATCCAGAAATTAGTAATTAACGAGTCTTTCCTGTCGTTAGTGGTTATTATGATATCCAAAAACCTTATGCACCAACACGGAAAACTCAGCCGGAAAATATATTTAAATTAATTATGCCGTTCTTTGAGTTTAATCTAACAACAACACGCAAATGCAGCAACAGGAGCAACCTGATTGGTGTTTAATTTACATGTAAACCATCAGTGACAGAGAATGGGACAATTCTGCAGACTGACCCCCATAGGGTACGTGCATGCGTACCTACGTAGGGCCTACGTACACACGGGTATCCACCCGGATTTGATTGTTGACACCACGTTCAGAGTTACAGGACCACGTGACGTTCAGTGTAATGAACGCGTGACATGGAGGCTAGCAAACGATGACAGGCGATGAAGGTCTATATCCGCTACATAACTCAAAAGACAAAACCAACTCCGGACCTAGACCAATTAGCGCCGTGATTGCCATAAGAAATGCCGCTAGAGGATAAACTAATCAGAGGGACTTTATGCGCTAGCCTAAGTGATAGACAGCCTATACGCAGATCCGTATTTAAGAGACTCTACTGTCCAGTCACAAACTGTCACATACCCTGGTAAGAGAACATTCGGGTTTTTACCGCAGACCTTAGTCCTTCCACGCGCTGACAGCGCATCGGGCGACACAGCTCCTCCACACCACTCTGTCCTCCGCAGTCTTCTCATCCTCCTCCCACGTCATTCCGGTCACAAAAAGTTTTCATAAAATGCAACAAACAGTCCAAAGCGCAGTAAATCCGTTGTAAATGTTAAAAATAATTTCGACACGCGGACTTCACAACAGAAATAAATACTAATAATCGGAGCTCACCTGAATTATCGAGCAAATCGCACGTTTGATAAATATAATCTGTCGAAATATCATACAGACAACAAACAACTGATATGGACGACACAGAACGCTGTGTCGTCTGGGATTGCGGATCTAGCTAAACCTAGCAGGATGTAGCAAATTAATTTCATTCTACAGGCATTCAGACTACTGCAGGACACTCATTTTAATCAATTTGAAACACGTGCTGAACGAGTGAATGAGCTTGTTCAGACAAGCCGTAAGTGCATGGCCTGTTTTAGACTACATTTATGCAACAGCTCCGTCTAGTGGTTAGCATGATCTAGGGTTGGTGATAAGGTTAGGGATTCAAATCTCTACCTGGGAAGAAATTTACGCATCCTAACCAAGTCAGCTATATTATTATTCCGGATATTTCTATAGCGCCTCACGAAGTCTATAATGAGTACATTGACCATTTCGATCTACTGGAAAAATTAAACGGAGAGAGAGAGCCGGCTGCATGGGTAGAGGCTAAGAATAATGAAGTCTATCTATCATCCATCCATCCATCCATCCATCCATCCATCCATCCATCCATCCATCCATCCATCCATCCATCCATCCATCCATCCATCCATCCATCCATCCATCCATCCATCCATCCATCCATCCATCCATCCATCCATCCATCCATCCATCCATCCATCCATCCATCCATCCATCCATCCATCCATCCATCCATCCATCCATCCATCCATCCATCCATCCATCCATCTATCTATCTATCTATCTATCTATCTATCTATCTATCTATCTATCTATCTATCTATCTATCTATCTATCGATCTATCTATCGGTCTATCTATCTATCTATTTATCTATCGATCTATCTATCTATCTATCTATCTATCTATCTATCTATCTATCTATCTATCTGTCTGTCTGTCTGTCTGTCTGTCTGTCTGTCTGTCTGTCTGTCTGTCTGTCTGTCTGTCTGTCTGTCTGTCTGTCTATCTATCTATCTATCTATCAGATTTATATAGCGCCCCTTCAATGAATCTACTCAGAGACACTCCCGACCCAGGCCCGATCAAAAAGAATGTCTTAAGAAGACCGTATCAGGAAACAGAGAGATTCCTAGGAAGGGAGCGAATCTCAAGAGGGAGATTGTTCCAAACGGCAGGACCAGCCACTGAGAATGCCCTACGCTATGCCAAGGTAGTACGAGCGTTAGGAACAACGAAGTCTCCCTGGGAGGCTGAGCGCAGGAATCTGCGCCCCGCACAAGCAGAGAGTAAGAGTAAAGAACTCACGAAGGTAAACCGATGCCCGGCCTAAGACATATTGCCAGGTCATTGATGAACCCTGTAAAGGATGCGCTGCTGTACTGGGAGTCAGTGAAGGCGATCTCTCATGTATTCGGGAACATGGTCATATTTGGAGATACCCCCAAGCAAGCGTGCAGCCGTCCGCAAAACCCTCTCTAGACAACAAAGACGGACCTGAGGGAGTCCAACAAAGAGACGGACCTGAGGGAGTCCAACAAAGAGATAAGAACAGCAATCCAAGCGATTTACAACAAATGTGTGAACCATCGTGGAGGTTGCAGCAAAGGAAAGAGAGCGGGAAACGACTCGGAGCCGGCGTAGTTGGTAATAGCAAGCACGCGTCAGCCCATGTGCTCAGTAAAAGAAAGTTCCTGGTCCAAAATAACAGAAGCGGTTTGTGTATAGCTTGATCCAAAAACACGAACGTTTAGCAGCGGAAGATGAAGGAAATTAATATTTACATAAAACTTTGTATGCAGACGACAAGTGCTCACTAGAAAGTTCGAAACTATATTTTCCATTGTGATTTCGTAGCAACCTAGAGCAATCAACAAAACGAAAGTAACAGTTAGCATCTGTGTAACTTAAAAGTTATAAGAAAAATGGACATCTTGACGAAATATTGGTGATGTTGTATTTCGACCTTTTTATCCAGTACCTCTGTGTCTTTTCCATCTGCTAGCAAGTTCTGAATCATTGATAGACAAAACTACGGTGCATAAGCTTGTACTAACAAATAGTTAGTAGGCCTAAGTGTTTACAGTAAGGCTTGTACTGGGCCACCGGGACACCAAGATATTCCCGGTGGGCCAGCCGCCGAAAAAAGAAAACCTTGTGATTAAAATATATTATGATATTTTAATTCGAATTCTTAATTCTAGTGTTTTAAATTATGAAATATTGGCAGTTCATGGTTGTTACCAAGAAACTTGCACTGCCACGTGAAACGTGCGGCTACGTGCCAATATTCACTTTAACTTACCGTTGATTATAGCGCATTTTTGATGTTGTTTAATTAGTAAAACTTCTCCAATTCTGCTACCCTTTTTAGATAATAGTAATTATGAAAGATCTAAAATTTCTCTCTTGCTATGATGCTTTGATTTAGTGTTATAAGTAATATTCTAATTTTTTTAAATTTAAATTTATACTCATTTTTTAAATATTATTATCTTCTTATTACTTCTATGTTTTATATTTTTCAATACTTGTTCACCATTGTGCGATTCGCTTTTGGTTTATTAATAAAGAATATTATTATTATTATTACTATTATTATTATTATTATTATTATTATTATTATTATTATTATTATTATTATTATTATTATTATTATTATTATTATTATTATTATTATTATTATTATTATTATTATTTAATAAAGAAACAGAAGTTACCAATTTCTTGAACACAGACATGCTACAGCATGCTTTCATGATATTTCTGAATTAAACAAATATAACACTGATGTCCGGTATAGAGCAAAACTCTCCTGGATTATTTTACAAGTTTTAAATTTATTTTGACAGCGCAACTGATATGAAACTGTTTGATCAAACAACTCTGTTATCTCAATATTTGCAAGCAAACGGCATGGACATCAACCTACGAGCCTATAAGATGGCGCAAGATACTCTCAATGAATTAAGCCATATACATCGAACTTTTGATGTCCTTTTGAAGCAGCTACACATTGTTCAGAATTTGGTAACAGTGCACTAGATAACATAAATCTCGACATTGACGTTGAGACTGTTTTGAAACAAAAAAGAATTAGATCAAGAAAGAAATTGCCAGGAGAATCAGCTATGGACCACAAAAATGAAAATGCGAAAGATTCATTTCGAGTAAATGTTCACAACATGGCAATGAATCAAGTTATTAGGGGTTTGAAACAGAGACTCTCTGAGCACGGTAATCTTTATGCCGTTGTCTTGTTTAGATCCAAACAATTTTGCAGAAATTTCGATAAGGATTTCCAGTGATGGACTACATACAGCACCTGAGTGAGTTGCTCAGAAAATTTTATTAGGTCCATAGTGTAACAAAAGAGCAGCTGCGTAGAGAATCATTGGACTTTGCAAGAAAATGGGTAAGTTTCAAAACTATCTGACTCTGAAAGAACAGACATAATCTTAGAAAACGCCATGCAATCTGAATCTATAGCTATAGAAACTGAAACAGTCCCAATAGCTGAAAACAGCAACAGGAACAGAAATAGGTGCGACTCTTGCAGGAATGTATTGTTTGGTGCCATCACTTTCTCTTTAAGTTTGCATAGTCTGGCTTATTCAAATTTTGTTTTGGCTTATAAATTTGTGTTGAAATTATCCTCATCACAAGTTGCTTATGAGAGGTAATTTTCGAAATTGAAATACATTTTGAACAGACTTAGGATTTGCTAAATCACCCAATTTTAGAGTCTTTCATGCTGATGGCCTGTGAAAAGGACCATCTTCTCAGAATTATTAATGATGAAATCGTTGACGTTTTGCCGTCAACTTGTGATAAGATGAAAAAACTGCTGTACTAAGTGCTTGTTTGAAGTTGTGTCTACTAATTCTAACATGATGTTAAGTTTTTAAAATAAACTAAGTTGTGCACAGTGCACTACATATTGTAACAGTTTGGTCCAAACATAATTAGGCCTACTTATTTACAACAATTCAGAAATGAAAGCGCGTGTAGTTATTTCTTAATCTTTTAATATTCATTTAATAATATTTATGCCAGTTGTCCCATTATTAACTAAAATGTCCTCCATTTTATGTTAAATGCTACAAAAACCATTGGTGGGTGGGGTACCAGCCACTCCCACCCAGACCTCCTTATCCTGAAAAGACTCACGCCTTCAGCGCTCGATAATATGGGCCGCCCATAACCAAATTTCCCGGGTCGCTTTTGCAAGCCAGTTCGACCCTGCGTAGTCTGCATGCATGAATAGTCTATATATGAATGTGGGCTTTAATAAATAATGTAGCATAACCACAGGAGCTACTGAATGAGACTGGGAAAGCAAATGACTTTGTTATGCAGATCTTTATTGATGAAGCAGTCTCCAGTAGCTATCGAACATCATTGAATAAGCTGTTTTCCAGCAGCATATAGTAGATCAGACAGCCAAACTGTTGACATGTCGGTGTGACGATTAGCTAAGTGCTGTTCTAGACAGATTGTAGTTTCTGTTAAAGGACGCTGTGTCATAACGAAGACGATGAGGGTCGACCTCCTCTTTATTCAGACTTAGGGCTGGCACCACCTGAATATGGAAGTGATGATGTTTCCTAGGTATGCAGACAATGGTGCCCTTTCCCTATAGTGAGCTTTTCTCAAATGCGTAAATTTAAACGATTTTAGGCGATTGTACACAATCGCTTAAAGTTACGTGAGATGATGATCACAGATCAACCTTCAACTTCATACAAGACAAAATCAAATTTCATTTAAAAAAACAGGACATGATAAAATGCTGGGTTTATTTGTAAATCTTAAAAAGTTTTTGTAGAAGAAACCAGCGGAAGACTGCTTTCCGTGACAATAAATTCAGCCACTGATTTTTCATTGGGATGAGTATAGACGAAACAACATCCTAGTTTCAAGTATTTCAGCATTTCATCGTTTTGACGACACTTGTAAAGATACAAAGCACGATAGCAATCGTCTATGTTGCACTTGATGCCAATGATCAGTTTATGGTTATAGAATGATGTCATATTTTCTAAAGCATCTTTCGTAAGGGGCCGTCCACATATTACGTACGCACTGAGGGGGAGGGGGGTCGGATTTTGGCGATTTGATGAGGACGGAGGATAGGTGGCGCTTCGGCGTGTTGTTTCCAGTCTCACCTCGGCTTGTTATTTACGCTTTTTCGTCAAAATTTCTCATTTCTTTAGAATGCTGCTTTCGATAAAAGCAGTGCCGTTTAGCTCTAGCTACTGTAGCTCAGCGTTTTCTTCGTTTTTAACGTCGTTTTGACGCTTACTACGTTAAACTTGTTGGCCTTCTCGAACGTGTTTGTCTGGGAACTGTACAGCAATTGTGTACAACCAATCGTGTACAACCACTGTCTACAACATTCTCACGGATAAAGTGTCTATATTCACCGATCAAATATATATAGCCTGCTTAGTCAACTTGTCTGTTGGAATTATTTCATCGGACAATGCCTACCGACGTCTACACAGGTGACTTCATTTGGTCACTTCGAGACGCCGCCGTCCATATTCATCGGCCTGTACGGAAGGCCCTATTCTCTTCAGGAATCTGGCGCCCCGCCGCCGTGGCCCGCTGGCCTAAACGTCGTTCTTCGCGTCTACATAACCTAGATGTTCCACTCGCATCTCCTTCAGCATCGATCCAGAGAAGGCTACGAATCGCCACCTGGAACGTTAGATCCATCCGGGAGAAATATGTTGAAGTCTCGGACTCTATTACCTCCAACGCTCTTGACATACTCGCCGTCACTGAATCTTGGCACCAATCTTCGCTCGATGTGCCAGTGCTGCGATCAGCGCCTTCTGGATATGCCTTCCTTGACTGCCCCAGACTTGACCCATCTGGCCAGGATTGTCGGGGTGGAGGCATTGTCCTCTTCTATAAAGACAACCTTCACCTGAAGCGAATCGTCATCTCTTCTCCTCCGACCACATTCGAGGTCCTCGCTGCCTCCGTATCTTCTCCGCTGGGTCCTACTACACTCATCTCCATTTACCGCCCCGGATCGGTTCCTCCTTCTACTACCTTCTTCCGCGAGTTTGCCACCACGATGGAGCAATTCGCACTGTACAACACACAAATTGTTGTTCTCGGCGACCTCAACTTACACCTTGAGGATCCTTCACTGCCGTCTACTCGGGAATTTTCCTCAATCCTCCAGCAATACGGCCTCATCCAGCATGTCGCTGCACCCACCCACATCGCTGGTGGGTGGTTGGACGTCTTCATTACTCGTGATGACTGCGTCCCCATCGGCTTGAGCATCTATCCACCCGTTATCTCCGATCACGGTCTGCTCTACGCGGATATCCCCTTTCTTCTCACCATACCAGCCTACGTCGTTCGGCAGTCTCGCGGCTGGAAGCGCCTGGACCGGGAAGCCTTCAGGTTGGCTCTCCTTGCCGTTCCGGCCATCTCCGACCCGACCCAGTTCACCAACTTATCTGCACCTGACCTCTTCGACATCTACGAGAGTTCCATGACAACCATCGTCGACAGTCTTCTTCCATCCCGTCCGGTCAGACAACGTCGGCATACCCTCTCTCCTTGGTTTGACGCGGAGTGTCATTCCCTCCGACGCCAGGCGCGTCGCCTCGAGCGCGTGTATAAGCGTACGTGCTCGCCGGCGGACAAGATAGCATGGATCCAGTTCGTCAGAGGGATGCATCGTCGCCATCGGGAGAAGGAAAAAGATCATTGGGAGAGCCGGATATCATCTAACGCAGGAGACCCGAGGCGGCTCTGGTCCACTTTCAACGACCTACTCGGGCGCCATCGATCGGCACCAACGGCCGGTGATCCATCCTTCACCGCAACCGACTTCCTGAACCACTACACCGCCAAAGTTCAATCGGTTCGTAACGACACCGCTGGCTTTCCTCCGCTTGAGTTTCCTCCGACCGACTGCCGACTCTCAGTTCTGCATGAGATCTCCTGCCTAGAGCTCCGCGGCGTCATCCTGGCCTCAGCTGCGAAATCCTGCGAGCTTGACCCCCTTCCTCCCTTCTTGCTTCAGGATTACATCGACGTGCTTCTTCCCTTCCTGACCCTCCTGTGCAATTCTTCGCTCCGTGACGCCGATCTTCCGGTCTCGCAGAAGAGATCGATTGTCACGCCGATCCTCAAGAGAGCTGGACTTGACTCGTCAGATCCTGCTAACTTTAGGCCAATAGCCAATGTATCATTTATTTCTAAAATTATTGAGAAGTTGATTGCTCAGCAACTGTTAGCTTACCTTGATGGAAATAACCTACTTCCGGTGCATCAATCTGGCTTCCGTAAGGGTCACTCCACTGAAACCCTCCTCCTCCGGCTTCTTTCTGACTTCTATGGCGCCATCGACCGCTCCCAAGTCTCTCTGCTCGCACTCTTTGACGTCACAGCAGCCTTTGACTCGGTCGATCATGACATCCTCCTCCTCCGTCTATCCACATCTTTTGGCCTTTCTGGAAAGCCCCTAGAATGGCTGGCCTCCTATTTACACAACCGCTCATCTTCTGTTATTTATGGTTCCACTAGGTCCCCCTGGGTCCCAGTCCGGATCGGCCTTCCTCAGGGTTCCGTTTTGGGTCCCCTCTTATATATTATTTTCACCTCGGATCTTTGCCATCTTCTTACTTCCTGCTCTCTGTCTAACCAGCTTTATGCTGATGATGTACAGGCTTACACTCATTGCTCTGCCTCTGATGCCGCCACTGCAGTCCGCCTTATGTGCCTCTCCACTGACTCATTGGTAGCCTGGATGTCTTCTAACCGCCTCCGTCTGAACCCCTCCAAGACCCAATATATATGGCTGGGTACTCGCAGGCAACTTGATAAGATTGATCTTGCTAGCCTTGCTACTGAATTCCCTAATGTCGTCTTCTCCACTTCTGTCCGCGACCTTGGTGTCACCTTGGACTCTGAACTCACCCTCTCCCAGCATATTTCGCAGCTGAGCCGGGGTTGTTATTTCCAGTTACGTCAGCTCCGTGTGGTCTCCCGCTCTCTCTCTTCCAAACACGCAGCTACTCTCGTTCATGCTTTCATTACCTGTCGACTTGATTACTGCTGTTCTCTCTATATTGGTCTCCCTCACACTCGACTGCATTGCCTTGAACGCGTTCTACGCTCTGCTGCGCGCCTCGTTGGGCGCATCCCTAAGTTTGGTCACGTGTCTGACTACATGCGTGACGTCCTCCACTGGCTTCCTTTTTCGCAACGCATTGTATACCGGGTTGCTTCTATTGTCTGGCAGTGTCAGCTTGGCCGCGCTCCTTTCTATCTACGTGAGCTCTGTTTTCCAGCGTCCGCACTTCTTGGTCGCCGTTCACTCCGTTCCACCGCCCGCGGTGACTTACATGTTCCTTTCGCTCGCACTGCAACCATGCAGCAGCGAGCATTCTCCGTTGCCGGTCCCACTATCTGGAATGGCCTTCCTGTTGGACTGCGGTCTCTCCCTCGAGACTCCTCCACCTCTTTCTTCTCTGCTCTTAAGGCTGTTCTCTTTCGTCGAGGTTGGACTGGGAGCGCCTCTGAATAGTTGCCTTGAAGAGCGCGCTATATAAATGTCTAATTGATTGATTGATTGATTGATTGATTTTGCGTACGGGTGCGAACGGGGGGAGGGGGGGGGGACAAAAGTGTACGTACGCAAAATAAATTTCTAATTATGACGTCCACATTAGCCTATTTATAACTCTGTATTGTCCTATAGTCGTCCGATGGCATTTTATTATATTATATAAAAGCCATGTGAAGTTATTCTGTGCTGTGAACGAGACACCCATAATTTGTCTATATTGGCCCTCACTCATCCTTCAATCTGGCCTAAAGTGCAGACTTTCGAGACACTTTCTGCAGCTAGTCTTCGGGGGGGGGGGGGGTGCGTCAAGTGTACGTACGCCGGGGTGTGTGGAAGAAAGTACGCTTGCGAACAGGGGGGGAGGGGGGTCCAATTTTCCCGGATTTTTGCGTACGTAATATATGGATGGCCCCTAAGAGCTTCAATTGTTTCTTCTTTAAATAACAAATGACTCACACTTAAAAAGCAAGTAGGCCCTATTGCAAAATGGGGAGCAGACGCTTAGTTCGAAGCAGCCGGAGCAATGGTATTGGTTAAAGAAGGGTGGAGAAGTTCGGAAGAGAAGCAGGTTGAGCGAAGGGGATCAGAGTGTGTTGTAGGTAATTGATAGGACTTTAGGCTCTCTTCGTCCAGGTATTTTTAGCTTGAAGTGACAGCACGAGCGAGAGCATTCTGGATAGCTTGAAGGCGGCTTCATTGGGTGGTGTCTATATTCACGAAAAGTGAGTTTCAATCGTCTAGTTTAGCATGGACTATAAATGTAGAGACACTAAATGCGGTTTTGAAGTCGATTATAGGGCGGACTCTGCGAAGTATCGTCTTGTTCTATTTCAAATATGAAATTATTTAGATTATCATCGCAGGTTGTGATTTCTGACGATTTCAAAGTGTCTAATAACTAATCCAGTAATTGACACTGAAAATGTGTTTATCTGTGTTGTAGCTCGATCTTGCTTAATAAGGATTTTTTCCTTTTGTCAATCTGCCACATTTGACTTTGATTAATCCATTATCCAATATTATTATGTTACATAAATGTAATTTAGTGCAATGAAACAAATGCTTCAGAGCTAATAAAGGAGAATGATTATCGCCTCTACATGTAACTGACTAACATCGAGATGTATGTAGAAATGTGAAGACACAGAATGGAAATCAATAGAGACACAGAAGTGTTTGTTTAAAAAAAGTATTAAACAAGAAAGTCTTTAAACTTAGTTGCGATTAAAAGCGGAATAGGGATTACAAAAAGCAAATCTGTAATATCCAGTGTAATTAAGTAAGCAAGTAAGTTAATACGTAGCATTTTTGTTGCAATTGTAATCGTAAACTCCAAATAAACTCCTAAAGCGCCACTCTAAAGCTAAGCGCAAGGCTTCAGTTTATTCACGGGCGCTGCGTCGTGTCATTGAGGTTGTCCAGAGATCGATGTTCTGTTGATTTACTTTTAAAGCCACATTAATATTCATAAGGCTTCTATTTATAGCGTTAGAATATTGCTTTACTATAAATTTAAATGCTATCATAAATGCTGATATAAAAGCCTGGTGCAATAAATACTAAATGATCTTCGAATAAAATTTAAAAGTATGTATGTGTACATACTATTAAAATAACTCTTTCAGTTATTATTATTACCTTGTAATAATTATTATTATTATCATAATTATTATTATCATTATCGTCATCAGTATTGATTTTAATTAATGATCATGAGTAAACTAACCTGATTTCCGCTTCAAAGCAAGTTGATATGAATTGGCTTTTAACACGTAACAACGTATTTATTGCTAACAATTTTTTTAGATTGTCGTGGTCTACGCGGGTGCATGCATCAAGGGAAGAAAACCGACGTGTCAACAAGCTTGTTTACAACGCACGGAAAATTCTGCAGCAAGCTGTCAACATTAATTCGGTGCATGCAACAAGGATATACGTGTTCAGTAGGACTTTCCAGGGAAAAGTACAGTGACGTCACAGAACGTTCTGGAATCCGGGAGAACTCTATATAAGATAGACCTGATGTACATTAAGGGCCTTTTGACGAAGATTTGTAAACGTTGAAACATTGATCGTATGACGTTCAATCGAGACCAGCCAACCTGTGTGCTGTCTACGATTGTGATATTTGATAGACGAGTTGACTTACTTTACACTTAATCGACTTTATTTTTAATTAAAGATCTTTTAATAGTTCCTTCGTTGGTTCGTCGTTGCGATCGAAGGAGTCGACCGCGACATTATTGGTGGCAGCGGTGGGATCATCGGTGTTGGATCCGGTGAAGAAGACGCGAGCCGGCGGAGGAAGGAGTCAACCCGGAGGATCAAGAGACGGTCTGTTCCAGACAGCGAGCGGATCGAGACGCCTTTCTACCGTGGGAGACGGGTGAATCGGCATACGACAGTCGGACGGACGAAGTGCGTCGTTCGGCTGAGACAGCAGAAGACAGCAGTCAACATACGGGTAAGATCCTAGGTGTTGTCGTGGCTGAGAAGGAGGAAAGAGAGTGGAGTTGCAGCCGAGTGGGAGGCAGCCATTATTTCTCTTTCAATATCTGCTGATTATTTCTTTGAAATTTGATCCATTGTTGTGATCGAGGCCAGACTTGCGTGAGCTTGTATAGTTTTTGCGTACTTGGCGAGTGTACTTCTTTGGATACTGCATAGTTGCACTTTGGGTTGTGGAATTTTCCTTTTGTGTGGCGGGTTTGCCGCGTGGTGTCTGTTTTTTTTGTTGATTGTTGTTGACTGATTGTTTCTAAAAATGGAAGCGTTGACAACAGAGATGCAAGCGAATATTCGCAAAATGTCGTCTGAGCGCCTTAGGGTGTATCTTATGAAGGCAGGAAGGGACGAAGATGATGTTATGTCATGGGATCGAAATCAATTAATGGAAGAATGGGCCATGGAGATTGGAAAAGAGGAAGAGGAATTTAAGGGTAGTCCAATATCTCCAACAGGAGTGGATTACGAGCTGCAGAAGCGCCGTCTGGAGTTCGAAATCCGTAAATATGAAGAACAAAAGGAGAAGGAAGAAAGGGAGGAAAAGAGGAGAGAGGAAGAAAAGAAAGAACAAAGGGAGAAGGAAGAAAGAGAAAGGGAGGAACGGAAGGAGAAGGAAGAAAGGGAGGAAAAGAGGAGAGAGGAAGAAAAGAAAGAACAAAGGGAGAAGGAAGAAAGAGAAAGGGAGGAACGGAAGGAGAAGGAAGAAAGAGAAAGGGAGGAACGGAAGGAGAAGGAAGAAAGAGAAAGGGAGGAACGGAAGGAGAAGGAAGAAAGGGAGGAAAAGAGGAGAGAGGAAGAAAAGAAGGAACGGAAAGAGAAAGAAGAAAGAGAAAAGAAGGAACGGAAAGAGAAAGAAGAAAGGGAGAGGAAGGAAAAGCAGGAAGAACGAAATGTTAGAGATTCTTTAGCAAGTCGTACTAAGCGTTATAGTGATGCCCTCAAGAATATTCTTTGGAAATTTCCTTCCGACCCTATAGAAATTCCAGGTTTCTTTGATCACTTGGATGGTTTGTTTAATGTGTATGAGGTGGATGAAGATGTTAGAGCAAAATTATTGCTAGCCATTTTAAGTGAAAGAGCTAAGGCATTAACCATGCGCCTTACTGAGGCACAGCTCCATGACTACAAATTCCTGAAGGAGTTTTTGCTAAGGGAGTTTAAGATAAGCCCTTCAAATCTTAGAGCCCGATTTTGGTCGTTGCACAAAGCATCGGACGAATCATTTACGATCTATTCATCCAAATTGCGTGTGGCTCTTATGTATTATTTGAAAAGTAGAAAGATAACTGATGAGTTTGATAAACTTGTAAGTTTATTGGTTGCGGATCGGCTTAAGGAGTCCTTGTCGAAGGCTTGTTTAGATTATATCTTGGCCCAAGAAAAAGAGGAGTGGTTGAGCTGTGAAGACATAGCTAATGCGGCTGACATTTATGTAGCGTCGCATGATGGTGGGAATGACTTAGTATGCCGTAGTCATCCGACACCGAAGTATAACAATTGGACGAGAGGTCAACCACATGTTCAAGTCAATAACCAGACAGCTCAACCCAAGTCTCCCAAACCGGAAATAAGGGGTGAAGCCAAGATAGGTGCGAGGGTGTCTCAGGAGGAGGCCAAGGTAAAGGGTCTCTGTTTCCTATGTCATCAGAAGGGTCATAGGGCAAGGGAGTGCCAGACCAAACCAAGTTCTAAAAAGGTGAGTACTTGTATATCTGGGAACCCAACTGAAGAAGTGACCGACTTATTTGTTGAGAAGGTCAACGTGTCGCATGAGATACCTGAACAGGTAAAGCAAGGGAATTTATTGGATAATTCTAAACCAATAGGGTTGGAAACTGCTGTAAGGGTATACGAGAATAGTATTGATGGATTACAAGAGAGGTCGTATATCAATGTACAGATTGAAGATCTCCCTTCTCAGCCAGCATTATCTGATTCAGGAGCAGAAATTTGTTGTATTGATAAGAAATTAATTGAGTCACTAAGCTTACCCGTGATTAAACGGATTAATATAATTGGTTTTCAGGGAGAAGGATGTAAGGCAGATGTAGTATACCTACAAATGAAATTAGCTAATTCAATGGAAGGAACGACAAACATTGCGCCATCTTTGTGCGTCATGTTCGCTGCAGTCCCTGAACTAAATGAACGGGTTATTTTTACACCCCATGTTGTGGACCTATTAAGGGATAGTTCGCAATATGTAGTGATGGTAGCTGGCGTAGATCGATGTGTACAAATAAATAAAGGGGCAGAAGAAGATAACTTAGAAGTTAATATCGAGAAAAGTAACAGCAACGAATCCTTGCCGTCAGAAGTGAATGAATATTCTCAGGAGCAACTAGTTGATGATTCAGATAATTTTCTTGATGTTGAGTCAACAGAGTTCAAGTCTGATGAGGGAGTAGCGAATAATGATACTTTATTGCGTGAGCAACAGAATTGTCACAATCTTATATCTTGCTGGCAACAAGCGAGACAGAATAAAAATAATTTCTTTATAAATAATAACCTCCTGTACCACAAAGGGGAAATTATGGGACATAAGGTTAATCAATTATGTTTACCGGAAGATAGAATCGAGGTTGTCTTGCGAGTAGCACACGATGCCCCATGTGCTGGGCACATGGCTTTTAAGGCAACGAGAGCCAGGATCAAATTAAACTTTTGGTTTCCAAGAATGGATGAGAGGATTCGCGAATATTGTGCGTCTTGTCAAATTTGTCAACTAAGAACTCCAGTTAAAGTGGCAGATCGAGTCCCGATCACTCCTATTCCGAGGGCGGATGAACTCTGTTTTAACCATCTAAATATGGATTGTATTGGCCCTATGGTAGTGACTGGAGAATCCAACAAATCGAAACCCCAGTACAATTATGCTTTGGTTCTGGTGGACAAATTTTCTCGTTGGCCGATGGCGTATCCTCTTAGATCGCTGAATGCAAAGGGAGTTTGTGAAGCTCTGTTGCAAGTTTTTACAACTTTTTCTATTCCAAGGATCATCAGTTCTGATTGTGGTACCAACTTTACCAGTCGTTTGACGAAAGAATTCTTGCGGCGAATGGGTTGTAGTCCCAGATTTAATACCCCTGGACATCCTGAGGCAGCTGGATTGGTTGAAAGATGCAACCAAAGCTTGAAAACCATGATCTTTAAGCTTGCTCAATCTGATCCTCGTGGATGGCACCAATTGTTACCGTTTGTTCTGTGGAGCCTTAGAGAAAAACCTTCAGGCACGACTCATATTTCGCCATTCACTATGGTTTATGGAACTCTTCCTCGGGGTCCACTTAGTGTGTTGAAGGAATCGTGGGCTGGCGAACGAAAAGTACCTCTTAACTTAGGTAAATCACCCGAAGAGTATCTCCAATCACTGAAGGAAAACCTCGAATTCGCGAAAGTTTATGCAGATTACTATAGTGATATAGAAACCAAGCGGTATGCAGATTATTATAACTTGCGTAGTACTGACAGAAAATACGAAGTTGGAGATAAAGTAGCAGTATTAGCACCAGATTTTGGTAGTTCTAAATTTTATAGTCGATGGCAAGGACCTGCTACCGTAGTCAAGGTTAAATCCCCATATTCTTATATAGTAGAAATAGAGGGAAAACAAAGACATTTACACGCAAATAAGATCAAGCGATACCATGAACGACTCGAACAAGCGATGATCAATAGCTGTTCAGTAATTGTTGATCAAGATGAAGAATTTGGTATAGTAGAGGTTGTAGATCAGGAAGAACGTGAACAAATAAGCCCGAGTAAGCGAATTGATCCTCTGATTATAGCGCATCTTTCGCAAGAGGAACAGAAGCAACTTTCTGAAGTTTTGGATCGGCACACGGCAGTATTTGTGGATAAACCTGGGTATTGTCCAGTATTACAACATGAAATTAAGATAACTCATGATTTCACTCCTAAGCGTTTAAGGGCATATAAAGTACCTGAGCTACTTAAACCTGAAGTACAACGCCAGATAGAAGAAATGTTAGCATTAGACATCATTCGACCATCGAAAAGTGAAATGGCCAGTCCGGTAGTTTGCGTTTTAAAGGGACCCAAAGGTCAAAATGGCGTTCGATTGGCAATTGATTATCGCCATGTTAACAAATATTCTCTAGGTGATTGTTACCCGACCCCAGACATTGCTGACGTCTTACAAAAGGTGGGACGGGCAAAGTTTATTAGTGTTTTCGACGCGAAATCGGGGTATTGGCAAATTCCAGTTCGGAAAGAACATCGATGGCTTACGGCATTCGTATGTGATGCAGGACTTTTTGAGTTCACAAGGATGCCGTTTGGACTCAAGTCCGCTAGCAATACCTTTATTCGTGCTATGACCCAAGTTTTACATCCAGTGCGAAGTTTTACCGAACCATTCGTCGATGATATGGCAGTGGTTTCAATGAATTGGAATGACCATTTAGAACATCTAGAGAAATTCTTGCAAACTATTGAGGAAGCAGGACTCACTTTGAATTTAAGAAAATGTAATTTTGCACAAAACAAAATAAAGTTTGTTGGCCATATAGTAGGGTCAGGTTGTATTGAACCTGATCCAGGTAAGATCGCTACGATCAATGATATCCATCCTCCAACAACAAAGAAAGAAGTTAGAAAGGTTATGGGTTTTTTCAGTTACTTTCGAAATTTTATACCTGCTTTAGCTGAAAAAGCACGGATAATAACTGATTTGACACGAGATAACATACCTACGAAGGTGCCTTGGGAGCAAAAGCATCAAGAAGCACTAGATAAGTTAAAGGATGATCTCAGTAAAGCTACACAGTTGCATACCATTGATTTCACTAAGGAATTTGGTTTAAGTGTTGACGCAAGTGCCACCGCGGTCGGGTGTTGCTTGTTTCAGTGGACCGAAGAAGGTCAAGAAAAACCAATTGCTTTTGCTAGCCTTAAACTTACAGATACACAGATGCATTGGTCTACAATTGAGAGAGAGGCTTTCGCAGTAATTTGGGCACTTAAACGATTCAAGTCATGGATATTCTTATCCAAGATAATCATTTATTCAGATCATAATCCTTTGTCTTATCTCACAGATGCAAGCCCTAAGAGTGCGAAACTGACTCGTTGGGCGTTAGCATTGCAAGAGTTTAACGTGGACTTTCGATATCGTCCTGGACGTCAGAACACGGTGGCTGATTTCCTCTCTCGGTTGTGACTCGGATGGTGAAGGGGGGAAATGGCCCGACACACAAGGATCGAGCCCGCAAATTGTGTGGATAAATTGACTAACTGATGTGTTTTGTTTTGTTTGTATATGCTGTGTCGAGATGGAGTCTGGAGGCCCGGCTTGATCGTGATGACCCGTTCGGGATGGTGCTGAAGACGTGTCATCATCTGAGGGCGGAGGGAATGTCGTGGTCTACGCGGGTGCATGCATCAAGGGAAGAAAACCGACGTGTCAACAAGCTTGTTTACAACGCACGGAAAATTCTGCAGCAAGCTGTCAACATTAATTCGGTGCATGCAACAAGGATATACGTGTTCAGTAGGACTTTCCAGGGAAAAGTACAGTGACGTCACAGAACGTTCTGGAATCCGGGAGAACTCTATATAAGATAGACCTGATGTACATTAAGGGCCTTTTGACGAAGATTTGTAAACGTTGAAACATTGATCGTATGACGTTCAATCGAGACCAGCCAACCTGTGTGCTGTCTACGATTGTGATATTTGATAGACGAGTTGACTTACTTTACACTTAATCGACTTTATTTTTAATTAAAGATCTTTTAATAGTTCCTTCGTTGGTTCGTCGTTGCGATCGAAGGAGTCGACCGCGACATAGATGTTGCTCTCGAAATCAATAACCTTAAAGTCTGCCTGCCCTAGATATAAATCGCAACAGACCAAGCTAATATACCTCAGTGTCAGGCTGCGCTATACTCCGGTCTTATCATTACTGTCGAAATGAAGTTACCTATCATCGATCACGTAACTGCTTATGAGTCTAAGGTTCAATCGCTGACCAAAGTTTTTAATATGACATTGAATTTTCAAAGATAAACGACCACATATAGATCATCTAAGTAATATGCTCATGATCAACAGTACTAGCATTTCATGCGATACATTTGTATGTACCATTTGCCTCTTGAAATCCGGCAAGCTGCTTCAAAGGAATGGCTCAAGCAAAAGATGTGTAGCTTAGCTAGCTGATGTGGGGGGGGGGGTTGATGTATGTAGTACATCGGAGCGTGTCGTACTGTAGCAGAAGGGAGCGTGTCCCTATAGAGTGTGTCCCTATAGACGACCAGGCGGAGCATTTCTCGTGCTCGATTACCAACCTGGCCCCAGGCGGAAGGCCCGAAGAAAGACTAAGACGACGCTCAGCTGCAGTTCATAAGTTTATTCACGTGTTATAATTACGACGACAACCTCGTACTGCTGATCTACTATGACTCGTGACATCTCTCTCTCTCTCTGTCTCTCTCTGTCTCTCTCTCTCTTATTCTCTCTCTGTCTCTGTCTGTCTGTCTGTCTCTCTCTGTCTCTCTGTCTCTCTGTCTCTGTCTCTCTGTCTCTGTCTCTGTCTCTGTCTGTCTCTGTCTCTGTCTCTGTCTCTGTCTGTCTGTCTGTCTGTCTGTCTGTCTGTCTGTCTGTCTGTCTGTCTGTCTGTCTGTCTCTCTCTCTCTCTCTCTCTCTCTCTCTCTCTCTCTCTCTCTCTCTCTCTCTCTCTCTCTCTCTCTCTCTCTCTCTCTCCTTCTCTCTAGTCAGTCGGCTCGTACTTCAGACTCACTGGCGCCCTCATGGTCTGGTATTTAAATGCATCGGTATGTTAGTCTGAGTGGTCATGAGTGCATGCCTCATTCAATTAGCCGTGTCAATGAGTGCATGCCATCCAATGGTTATCTGCAGGCCCGCCGAAAGGGAAGGGCAAGGAGGGCAAATGCCCAGGGGCCCGGCGAATTTCCGGGGATTTTTGGGGCCCGGGCCGGGCCCGCAATCAACTTTTCTCATAAAGCCTAATGATAGTTTAGGTGCCCGTGACTGCTATGCCTAGGGGCCCGGAATTTCTGTCGGTGGCCCTGGTTATCTGGTGCCGTAGAAGTCAACCACTACAGATGTATCTGGATAACTGTACATGATATTTATCAATCGTACGTCATCTCCTTACTTAGAGTATCGCATAAAAAGCCAAAAACATTGCGCATGCTTGCAAACATCGTTAGCTGTAACATGAAACTAAATATCATGTGCTTGTATAACCAAAAAGACTGACAAACATGATTCTTTTGTGCCTAAGTCAATGGTGCATAACAGTATTTTCATTATATTCGCAGAGGCGTCTACACCATAGAAACCTTGGAGCAAATGCTCCATCCAAGAAATGGGGATCTGTCAGTGTGTGTGTGTGTGTGTGTGTGTGTGTGTGTGTGTGTGTGCCACCATTTTAGGGGGGAAAGAAGAGAGATGGGGGAAGAAGATGGGAAGGGGAAATTGCTCCAATGACTTAGGGGGATAGACGCCCCTGCATAGACAGAGGCGCAAAGCGTGATGTCATCTATGCAAAGGCTCATGGAAACATCTGTGACATCTTTTAGCCTGAGATACACAATTTCATTGTAATTTATCTTGAAGTTCCTTTTTCCAGGGCAGCGCTTAGCTTTAGACACGCCAACGCATTTCAAATCGTCGCTCCCAACTTTCTCTGCTGCCTTCGAAGCAGAAGTGTCACCTCTTCTAAACTCCTTTCCTAACAAGCAATGCGAACTTGATCCTATCCCCACCTCGCTTCTAAAAGACTGTGTCTCTGTCCTCGTTCCTGTAATCACCAAAATCATCTCTCTCTCTCTCTCTCTCTCTCTCCCTCCCTCCCTCCCTCCCTCTCCCTCTCTCTCACTCTCTCTCTCTGTCTGTCTCTCTGTCTGTCTCTCTCTCTACCGGCGACTTGCCAATGGCCTTTAAGCACGCTTTAGTCACCCCCTTCTCAAAAAAGCAAACCTTGAAAAGGAAACCTATCTAACTACCGTCCCATCTCCAATCTTTCCTTTCTATCCAAATTAACTGAAAGAATAGTCCTTGCTCGGCTAAACCACTATCTCTCTTCTAATTCACTTCTTAATCCACACCAATCTGGTTTCACTAAACACCACTCCACAGAAACTCTACTTGTGTCTCTGTACAATAAACTGGTCTCTGCCATCAGCCATCAACAAGTGTCATGCCTCTGCCTTCTCGATATTTCCGCCGCATTTGACACCATTGATCACAGCCTCCTTCTTAAACGACTATCTTCTTGGTTTGGCGTCTCTGGCACTGCTCTACTATGGATCCAGTCTTACTTGTTTTCCCGATCCTTCTCTGTAAAAGCCTCCAGCCACTGCTCGCAACCCCTCCCTCTCTCATGTGGGTTCCCTCAAGACTCCGTCCTGGATCCACTACTTTTCATCCTTTATACCACACCTTTGAGCCATCTCATAAAATCTTCCTCTGTCGACCACCATCTCTATGCAGATGACACCAAACTCTTCACATCCTTCTCCCCAGGTTCTTTTTCCACCGCCATCACACATTGTATGTGCCTTGATACTTTTACTGCGACTTTTAAGAGCCTCAAGAAGGTGCGAAATGGATATATTGAGAACAGATCGATACTTTTCGAATTTACTATTATTCGTGTTTTAAAGTAAAACTTTTAAAATTGCACCAATCAAAGCTGACGGAAACATCTTGTGCTCATGTTGTGAAAGATAAGGACTGAGTGTGTTCAAATAGTCATAGCTTCATTGCATGGGACTAACCGATGCTGTGCATCACGCGTCTATAAATCTCGTGGTGACGTGACTCACGTGAGCCGTGTGTTATAATATTATGTCTATGCTTCATACAAATTTCTACACGCATCTATAATATCACGTAGATCCTGGGCGTGTAACGGTATTACGTATCCATAGGACCTGTAAAAAGTGTTGCATCATTGTTTTCCTAAATGTAATGTAGTGTAATGCAATTACGACAAAGCATAATTATATTTTCGTCAGTGGCGAACTACTTTAAGTGTGCCTTACACTAGAAACACAAGTACTGTAAGCGCAAATGTTGAATGCAACGTATTGAATGTAATAGAGTGTGATGTAAATCTCCAAAATTACTTAACGCCACACAAAAGCCACGTCAGGGATGCCAGCTTAAACAGCGGCGCCATATCAAATTAAGTCACGTTGTTTGTTCTGTTCCGGTGCAAAGTCAGAATTCAGGTAGGTCAAGCCAAATTACAATTGTTTCTTAAAAGCATCTGTGACGTAAAGTTACTTACACGGTTCCGTGTTGATCGATGATGAAAATGGCTTGCTGGACACGCATGCAAACTAAACACCATGAAGAGGCTACCTGAATGACGCAGACCGAGTGGGTGGCATAATATTGCGACAGACTTTTCTATCATGTGGTGAGCCGATATTCAATCAGAGATTTATAAAATGCCTACCTGGAAGTCTAATCCCTTAGATAAGGACTCATAAGCTCCGCTGCCTTCTTTCATCTCTGGTCTACTGACAACGAGGTCATGTTCTTTACAAGTTTCATTTTAAGCAATCTTTCAAAAATATATATATAGGGCCATGAACAATTCGTACCATGCGCTCATATTCAAGTAGTAGGTAAGTAAGTATGTTCTTTATTGAACCGCTTGCAGACGCACTGCGGCTTACAAAACACGAGCATGCGAAACGAGGCACAAAAACACAGAATAAGGAAAACCAATAGATGAGTTAAATGATGATAAATTAACATAACATAACATAACAAGGATTTTAAGTGGTTCAGAAGACGTGTAGTCTGTGTTAGAACCACTGCAAATTTACCTCGAACTCTTAATAGCCCAATTTTCCTAGCTTCTTCTTAAAAGCTGTTATAGTGTCCACTGAGACAGTACTATCGTCTAAACCATTCCACAGGTCTACAACTCTTGCACTAAAGAATTTCTGCCCTAATGTTCCCTTCGGCCTCTTAAATAATTTATACCTGTGTCCCCGAGTTGCCTTGTTCGGTGCTAATTCAAAGAACCTCTCCCACTGCAGTGCTTCCTTTCCAGTGATAATCTTATAAGCTTCAATCAGATCTCCTCTGCTCCTCCTTTTCTCCAATGTTGTTAGTCCACACCTTTTCAACCTTTCTTCATAGCTCAGATCCTTGTAGCCCCAAATCATTTTCGTAGCTCTTCTTTGTACTTTCTCCAGTTTTTCCATGTCCTGTTTCAGGTATGGATTCCATACCTGGATGCAGTATTCCAACTGTGGCCTAACCAGTGATTTGTACAACCTTATTATTATATATTTGTCTCTGGTGACTATTGTCCTTTTTATCATACCTAAAGTTGAATTAGCCTTTTTTTGCTGCTTCAGCACATTGCCTTGAAGGTTTTGCACTCTTGTGCATAATCACTCCCAAGTCCCTTTCTTCATCACTCACTTTCAACACCGTGCCCCCCATTTCATATGAAAACTCGTTGTTTCTCCCCCCATATGCATCACTGAGCACTTTTCCAAATTGAAGAGCATTTGCCAGTCTTGTGACCATCTGAACATTCTTTTTAGATCTTCCCGCAGTATCTCTGCTTCTTCATCATCATCCACTGCTCTACATAGTTTTGTATCATCCGCAAACTTAGAAATTTTAGGTGATGATGAAATTGGGTTGGATTTAACTAATTAAGTTTGGATTAGATAACATAGATTTGGATAACATTCTTGTGATGAAACCCCTACGGGTTATCATATCGGCTCTGGGAATTTCACGGTCGTGCGGGCGGGGGCGGATATCATAAGCGCACACCTTCACAGGGGGAGCAGAGCATGGAGAATGTCTCGAACGCCTCGAATTTGCGTCTTATTATTACGGTTTTGTGCCTGTCACACCGTGCTAGCGTCATAGAAGTTAATGTCCTGTGACCGAATAATGATCTGAACTGTAACATCGTCATTTCTTCATCTGTTTCATCAGAAATGTCGTACTGCTCTCAGCCCAAACTTACGTTCACACTTGATTTGAAAGTAAAGCACTGTTTATCCAAATTACTGTAGTCCCATCTCTTCAAGAATTCCTATCATAATCCATTCGCTCCTCAGCCTTCGAAGCATTTTATGCACATGGTCACCTGTCGGTCGGGTTTACCTTAAAAAACTCTTTTTCTTCCTCTTAGTCTTAGTGTTAGTTGTTACATCAATAATTAAATTTTCACTAAACATTGTCTGAAAAGGATCGTCGTCCTCATCTGTTTAAGATGCATCATTTCACCACAGATTGAATTCAACCACTTTAAATATAATAAATTAAATGTCATGTAAAACAAAATGTATTTAGCATGAAGTCATATGTCTTAAATATCAGTTTTCACTCATTTTAGAATTCATGCTTGCTGCTATATTGAATGCAAATCTAAATGTCATCTTATCTCTTCTTTTGTCAAGTTTTGCGTTTCATCGCTTCCAAGAACACTACAGTTTCTGCCCACTGAGTCAAAGCAGTAGAGACAATATGAATTTCATATTAAGCCCCAGCAGGTTTAGAAAGAACGTGGCAGAAATTCAGCACACCGAAGTTTCCCTCAACCGTCCGACTGGCCTTTCTTTCCAGGTCGTTTTATTGCTAAGGAATTCGTATCCATAATCGCTTGCAGTGCTCGAGCATGATTTCAATCTGCCATTACTACGTGCGAAGTGAGCAAATGTTTTTGTTTGGATCATCTGTAAGCCAGTCATTGACAATGTGCATCTGTATAATTATATCAGCTTTAATGATCTGAGCAATGCAGAAGATTCGCAGGCATATCCTCTGGCAGTATTTTTCAAGCATTCCTAATAAAATGTGACGTGCACTGTAACTATATAGCGCTTCTCGAGAACACATCGAATTGTACAAGTCCATTGTCGTACCGGTGATGTTTGAATAGTTGAAGAATTCATTCAGCCTACGTCATTTATATATATATTATATATTATATATATATATATATATATATATATATATATATATATATTAGGGTGGCTCAGAAAAACGTTTTTCTTATTTTTTTAACTCTCACCCTCTCATAATGTTCCAAATAAATAAATAAAATTTCCTGTGAAGTTTGGGATTTTTAGGATGATGTTTAGGGGTGCCTTTTGGCAAGTGTAGTTTTACATAGGCATGTCCTATTTGTACAATGCCGCTAATTAGTATTAAGTCTAAACAGTGAACACACTGTATTCATTGTCTACTGTCTAGCAGTGCACACATTATTAACCAGAAGCAGTACCACTGTGTAATCAACAGCTAATTAAAGGATTATTAAAGTAAGTTCTGAAAATGGTTCTAGTTCAACATAGCCTTCAACATAAAAAACACATAATACAAAAAGACTCTACTGTTAAACGCTAATGTCTAGCATTTCAGTCCAGCCACAACTGTGGATTTCTTAGAGTCTATGAACAACTTTTATGCTCAGCAACTACTTGAAGGAGAAAGCGTTTCGGTTCTTCGTTTCTGGTCAGATCAGCATTAAACTCATGAATCAGAGCCACACCTCTTTCTGCCGTATCGTTTACAACTTTCAGTGCCTTGACATACTTCAGCGCCGTTTTGAATTCAGAATTGCAGCACCACAGACCAAGATCAATCTTAAGGAATGCTATGGGCCAGCTCAATGCTGTGACGAATTGAATACTCTGCATTAAACTCATGAATCAGAGCCACACCTCTTTCTACCGTGTCGTTTACAACTTTCAGTGCCTTGACATACTTCAGCGCTGTTTTGAATTCAGAATTGTAGCACCACAGACCAAGATCAATCTTAAGGAATTCTATGGGCAAGCTCAATGCTGTGACGAATTGAGGTTAGAACCGTTAGATTCCTGTTTGCTGAAAGATCACCCATCATGGTGATTCGTTTTGGTGGATTGCTGTTTCCAAGTGGCCAACTGTAAATTGCATTCACTATTTCTCATTTCACTTCAAGGGTGACAGACGAATCGAACATTGCAGGGCATATGATTTCCTCATTCAGATACCATAGGTGCCCCCAATAGCTTCTGCACAGCACCATCAAATATGGCCTTATTTACTGCAGACTGCTGCAACCGTTCCAGGAACAGTAGGTCATTAATCGGAACCAAAGCTTGGATGTATCCACCTGCTATGGTAAAGCAGGGAAGCTCATGGAGACCATCTTCTTCTTTGGCTGTCAGCTTAAACTGGACAACATCTGCCTGGATACGACCTAACATGGAGATTTTGAAACCGTATAACAAGCACGCCATCCATTTTGCTCGGTGAAGTCCAGCTGGAGTACTGAAATGAATTCCACTTAGAGGGATGCCTCTCAGAAATATGATGACACGAATGAACAGTGCCTGGTAACCTTCTCATGGCTGAGTTTCCTGAAGTTGCTGTTCAACAACATTCAAAACTTCAGGTCTTTTGCCTGAGATCACCTCTCTTGTGACTTCAACATCATTAAAACCTGGATGGAAAGCAACATAATCAATATCAGCCTGCAGGAGGATTGGAAACGTTTGAACATCTGCATATCTGGTCCAGAAGAAGGAGCTAATGTCAGTGAACAGATCTTATCCAGGATTATCTCATGAATATGATGCCGACAGGCAAAAGATAGCAGACGTTTGCCCAACTTCTCCTCCATAAGATTGCATGCACCTGAATTAAGACCTGTGTTCGACGATGTGATGTCGAAAGCCATGCCACAGAGGCACAGATGCGTGATTTCATACCCCAACCTTCGATAGCTGCGAATACTGCAGCGGTTGTTATTTATCTGGTCCCATTTTGTAAGTATGGAACAGCAAGCAGCTGATCAATGACTGCTCCAGATGCCAATACAGGCAAGCATGGGCGTCCACAGGCATTTTTAGGGGGGCAAAATTTTTGTAGGGGGCAAAATTTTTTATGGGGGTTTAAAATGTCGTTTTTGCATAGAAAAAAAATTGGCGTAGAAATAAATTTTAAAATAAATAATGATCAAGGACTTACTTTAACAATTAAGTGTTTTTCGCATTGAAACTCGTGCTGGGACTGTTGTAATAATCATAAAAATAAGAATTTTTTTTAAATATTTTAAAAATGGGGGGGAGAAATGCCCTCTTACCCCCTTTCGGACACCCGTGCAAGCAAGCGATCGATTTTAACTTTTCTGGTCATGTGTGAAAGAAGTTTATGGACTATTAGAGGAACATCACCAACTTTTGTTGCAAACTCTTCTTTGAGCTTCTATTGCTAAGTACAATCATGTTTAGGCACCCCTAAATATATTCAGAAACACCTGAAACTTTGCAATAATTTTTTTTAAATTATTTGGAACATAATGCGGGGGTGAGAGCTGCAACTTTCAAGAATTTATTTTTTCACTATTGCCGATGAACCACCCTAATATATATATAAATATATATATATATATATATATATATATATATATATATATATATATATATATATTAGGGTGGTGCTTAAAAGTGTTGTTTTTTGCAAATAGATGGAACAGCCCCTAGCTATGTTCCTTTTGATGAACTAAGTTAGTGTGTAAAATATTATAAACATATTCCATCATTTAGGGGTGCCACACGAGATGAGAAGTTTGCCAAATTTTAGACAAGGATTGAAAGTACAATTGTGATAATATTATCAATATTTTTTTGTATTTTGTGTAACGGAAAGTAAATTTTATATAACTAGGTTTAAAAGTACAATACTTAAAGAGTACTTGTGAACATTATTCAACTCTGTCAGTTTGATTAAAACATTAAAATATTTATTGGTCTATTTTGACCTTCATCCTTGGTCAGTATTTGATTGTATTCTTGAACCAGTGCCACTCCATCATTCTGCCCTATCATTCACCACACTCAACATTTTCTACAGTCTGATGACAACCCAAATAGATGCTGTCCTGTTTCCATGAAGTTGGATCTTTCTCCAGCCAATCAGTGGGAATGCGCAGTGTTCATCATGTTTGATGTCGCAAAATCATTGATTAAGAGTAGGCCTACATGAAGCTGTGTCTACAATAATTTGTGGTCCTTTGGATGGAATACCAGCACCGACTCTGGTTCTCATTGGCTGCACCACCAAGGCTTTGGTAGCAGCATCATTGCGGTCATCGAGAAAGCAGAAATTGGCCAATTCCTCACTGAGGTACCAAGTATGACGGGAAAGTGCCTTTATACCACATTAGCCACATTCAGATTTATCAATCTGAATTTCACGATGCGTTGGAAACATGTTAGATCATTTGTGACGATTGAATAGAGAATTATAGAGTGTGATGCTGTGATCTGAGATAAACAAAGCAGAAGAACAGATTCAGGGAACATAGTAAATTTTTTCCCGGAAGGTAGGCCAAAATTCGGAATCGAGATAGAAAGAGGAATACTTTGTGAGAATAGATGGCTTTGGCCATGCACCTGGCCCTGTGCACGATACCAGAGGCTGTAAAATGCAACCCTCGAGGTGGGACATGACCCATGTAGATCAGTGCAAGTTCCAAGAGCTCTAGATAATCATCACGAGACTGGCTCTCTTTCTGTAAACATTCCACTGCAAATTCAACAGCATCTTTCATCATTTCTTTGTTATTGTTAAACACTGCTGCAATTTCATAATCTGACAAACCATCAGCATCATGTCATGGACGATCGAAGGCCATGCATTCTGAAATCGTTTAAACATAGGTATTTCAGGTCCACCAAATGGTCCAGCCAGAGCCTTGAAAACATCTCCAAGGACAACTTGAAAAATGTGATTAATTTGAAATGGATTATGAATAAAGTGGGATAATGTGAGTAAGTAAGTAAGCAAATAATTAAGCTTTAGAAAAGTGCAGAGATTTGTTTAAAAAATTACAATTATTTATTTACTCCTCAGCTCCAACTGATTCTAATTTATATATTTATTATTTAATCATTTATTTATAAAACAAATCACCAGAGTATAAGGTATCCAACTATCCATGGTACATCACACTTATCACATATTACAGTAATGAAATAATAGGTTGTAGAAGTGTTTAACTTTCATCCAGCTCCTAAAAAAAATAGGAAAGTTGATTTTTACGGCTTCAATGATGCATAATGTCATATGCAAAATTTAAGTTGTCATGTGGCACACCTAATAATGGAATATTTTAAAAAGATTTTGCACATGAGTTCCTACTACCAATGCGAACGGAACTAGGGGATGTCCAGGGCATTATTAAAAAATACTTTTTTCACTATACCCTAATATATATATACTAGCTGGTTTACCCGGCGTTGCCCGGGGTTATAACTGTAGTGAATTCGCAGTGTTGTATACGCCTTGTCGCGTCTTGCGACCTCTGCCGTGGACTGACTGCTTCGCAGTCGCCCACTGGCGACGACTGCTTCGCAGTCTCCCGTGGACTGACTGCTTCGCAGTCGAAGAGGGTGAACCCGGAGTTGGCGGGTTAAAGAAAACGCCAGAAATCTAGCCGTCACTGCCCTTAGTAAAGCAGAGTCTTTGAACATACAATTTTGCTGTAAAACGATGATTATAGTTCGAATCGATGGTAATTAAATTTTGTGCGAAAGTAAACAAATAGCATTTGAACCATTTTAATTGAATTCCTCGAATTCCATAATTTTCTAGCTTATTTAATAATATTTTATGGTCATGCTTTGGCCAAGTCTATGAAAATGCCTACTGAGTAATCATTGTTATCTAGTGCTTTTGAAATTTTGTCTTCCATATCTATCAATGCCATATACGTAGAGTGGCCAGCCTGGAAGCCATGCTGAAAGGGGTGGATCAAATTTAAAGTTGTTATAAATTATTTAAGTCTCGAATACAGTATCTTTTCTAAGAATTTGGTAAAAAATGGAAGTATAGAAATTGGTCTGTAATTGGAGAGCTGTTGTGCATCTCCCTTTTTAAAAACAGGAATTACTTTGGCTTCCTTCAACAAGTCTGGGACAATCCCACTACTTAACGAGCAATTTATGATTTCAGACAGAGGATGAGCAACTTGTGGAATATAGGGCAGAGCTAGGTACGGATCAATGCCATCCAGTCCATTTGTATGAGTTTTTATGGTTTTCCCAATATTTATTATCTCCCCTCGGGAGGTCAGTAAAATACCTAATGAAGATACATTAGGAGGGGTAGATACACATAATGTGTACAGGGTGAAGTGGGTAAATTTTCTGCTAGGTCCCCAGGTATTTTAATAAAAAATAATTATTAAACTCATTCGCCATAATCTCAGGGTCTTCTATCATCGCACCATCAAGTATTAGTTGATTAATTTTTTTGGAATTACCTTCTGTTTGTAACGCTGACCTAATTAACTTCCATGTAGATTTAAGGTCTCCATGGTGTTTAAGAAATTCATTGGTATAGTATAGATTTTAAGCCTGAATTCTTAATGATTTAAATTTATTTCGATAATTAACGAATTTACTTTTATTAATGAGGCTAGGATTTTTCAAGTATTTGATATATAATTCATTTTTTTCCTACATATTTTTAACAGACCCAATGTCATCCATGGCTTATTATTCTTAGCCTTTTTTCTTTTGGTGTCAACTTTCAGAGGAAAGGCACCTGTATAGGCCTTCGTATAATTTAGAATAAAGCTTTCATAAGCATCATTAACCCTACCATGTTGGCAATGCTGATGCACGAGATTCCAATTTTCGTCTATCAGACTCTGTGAAAGTTTTTCAAGGCCTTCTGGTGTGATAGTTCTATTCTCCGAATACTTGGTTTCCATTGGGAGTTTGCTATTATAAGAGAACTGGGCTAACACCGGCAGGTGGTCTGATAGATCGGATAAAATAATAGCAGCAGTCTGGAGTTTGGACCATGCTGTACAGAATACGTTATCTAACAGTTTTAGTGTAGGGTGTGATTCTAGTTGGTCTGGTGATTACTGGCAGGTATTGGTAAGATATTAGATTATTGTAGAATAAGCTTGTCTCTTTATGATCGTTAACTTTTAGAAGGTCTATATTATAGTCACCAAGTAGAAAAATGTCTTTAGATTTCGTTTTAAGATTGTCCATTAGTTGCTCAAATTCTCCCAGGAATTCAGTTAGACATTGCCCCGGAGGCCTATATATTACACCTATTACTGGGGAATATCTTTTTAAATTTAGGCGTAGGAATAAATATTCAAATTTTAAGTATTCTTTCCCATCCGGGGTTGGATCCACCAGTTGATAGCTAAATTTGTCATTAATAGAAAAAACCCACCCTCCTCCTCTTCCCCCTTTTCTAGCTTTGCCTATGAATTTATAGTTTGGTAAGTATACTGTGTCTAGCATGTTTTCCTCTAGCCAGGTTTCAGTTTCGGCGACTATTGTTGCCCGGGTTTTTTCTACCATCTCTCTAACTTCAGTTACCTTATGCACGAGGCTTCTGTAATTTATATGCAGCGTAGTGAGATTTAAATCACCTTTTTTACCAATTAATTGATCTTTTTGGATTTTATCAAGAGTACTATAATTGCTAGTCCAAGTTACGTTTTTGTAAAAATGTTTGGTCAGGGTCAATACTACTTTCATCTATCGTAGTAGTATTCTCATCATTTGAATCAAAAACTTCAAGTTCTGTATCTTGTAAATAGCGCAAGTTTACATTATTTCTTCCCTCCTCTTCATCCTCCTCACTAGTAGCTGAAGTCTCCAAGGGACAAGCACCGATGTCACAACTGGAGATTATTGGGATCGCACTGGACAACAGGACAGAAACGTGCGTATTGGCCCTCCCTTATACATACAATATCATAATTTACATAAAAAACATAAGAGTCATAAGAAACTTAACAAACACAAGAAGCAGTCGAATGACAAATGTTCAAAAGTTTAAGTCAGTACTACCGCATTGTGTGCAAACTATCTAATCAAATATACTAGTATCTATAGCTGTTTAAATCTATATAAATAAAGCCAGCTTTCTGTGTGTGTGTGTGTGTGTGTGTCTGTCTGTCTGTTTGACCGGGCTTAACTTCTACAATTTTGCACCTTTTCATTCGAAACCTTCACTAATGTGTCGGCCTCGGCTTCGGACACCCAGTGGAGGGGTTCGCGTCCTCCGTTTTCACCCCTACCATGGTGAAAATGCCCCAAAACTCTACCCACCCGACCGTCCATAACGCGCAAGCTCGCCTATTCCACTGCCAAGCGGTTCTATTTATGGCGCCGGTATTCCCCAACGTCATTAATAATCCGCTTAACGACACCGCGGTTCTATTTATGGCGCCGGTATTCCCCAACGTCATTAATAATGCGCGTAAATTGTTTACTTTCGCACAAAATATAATGACGATCGATTCGAAGTATATTCATCGTTTTACAGCCAAATTTTAACACATGTATGTTCAAAGACAAAGATCTAAATTATTTACAGTATATCAAACAACCAGTCTGCTTTACTAAGGGCGAGGCCGACTACAGACCGACAGTGAGGGCTAGATTTCTGGCGTTTTCTTTAACACGCCAACGCCCGGTTCACCCTCTTCGACTGCGAAGCAGTCAGTCCACGGGAGACTGCAAAGCAGTCTCCCCCACAGGTCGCCAGACGCCACAAGGGCCCGCAGTCGCCGCCAGAGGGCGACTGAAAAGCAGTCACTTCACGGCAGAGGTCGCTAGACGCCAGAAGGCGTATGCAAGACTGCGAAGCAGTCTCCGCTGTACGCCAGAAGGCGTCTACAAGACTGCGAAGCAGTCTCCCCCACAGGTCGCCACACGCCACAAGGGCCTCCAAGACTGCGAAGCAGTCGCCGCCAGAGGGCGACTGCGAAGCAGTCACTCCACGGCAGAGGTCGCTAGACGCCAGAAGGCGTCTACAAGACTGCGAAGCAGTCTCCGCCAGACGTCGCCAGACGCCACAAGGGCATCCAAGACTGCCAAGCAGTCGCCGCCAGAGGGCGACTGCCAAGATTGCCAAGCAGTCATTGTTGTTGTTGTTGTTGTTGTTGGTGGTGGTGGTGGTGGTGGTGGTGGTAGTGGTGGTGGTGGTGGTGGTGGTGGTGGTGATGGTGGTGGTGGTGTGAAACTTATAACCCCGGGCAACGCCGGGTAATCCAGCTAGTATATAATATTTCCAGCAAATTGTCATTTTCATCAATCAATTTAAATATAAGTAGCCAATCTGTGACACCTTGGTTAATATGTTCGAGCAGCTAAGAAAGAAAGAAACAAAGAAAACAGAAAGGAAGAATAGGAGGTCATTTGCTATAGCGACAGTAGCATACTAGTCAGTAAATTTGTTATGCAATGTTATAATCATGCGAATACTTCTTCACTTTATATCAGCAGTGCGGCAGTAGTAGTAACACATCCATGAACAGTATTTAAAGAATTCAACATGCATGATCATTTGCTAAGTTCGAGAATATTTTTGCAGTTCAATCAGTGAATAACAGTTTCATTCTTAATGTGCTATGAATTCATCAGAGACATTTCGAGATCATGGTTCATTTGTGGGGTTATAATTGTATAAAAGTACCGACGCCTGATTTATCATCCAAGAGACCGGTGTGGAGTAGAACTTAACTCAATCCAGGTATAAGAAAGTTGCAGTTACTTCGTTTCAGTCAGCGTTCAGGTAGCTCGCTTGCGGTCGTTCACTGTTTTACCAGCATCAAGTTTCGAGTCTCACGCTAGAGCAGATCCTATCTTTATCAAAAGTAAGATTATAAAGAACTTACAGTTATTTCGCCTCAGACAATGTCCAGGTTGCTCACTTGTGATCCTTCATTGTTTTTACAGGGTCAATTTTCGAGCCGCACGCCGAAGTAGATCCTAGGTAAGTACATTTTATTGGCCAGTATTGAATGATTGGCTTGCTTCCATAGCGCCGAGTTTTGTCGATGTATTGAGGGAAGTTTGTACTTGCAGACAATCCTTCTCTACGTCGATGAGCTTTGTCAACGAGTTGTGTGAGTAAGATGGTTGCGGGTAGATTTTCTCTAAATCTGAAAGAGAAGTGATCTTCTTTGGTTTTAGACCTTGAGTGTCACTTGTTAGCAGGAATGTAATCCCCCCTGCTGTCCAAGCAGAGTAGGCCTTTCCCTGTTTGACTAGAGTCCTTACTTTTGCGTAGATCTGCGCGTTTGATGAGGATAAGTGCTCATTTATGTACATTTGTGTTTTACGTAGAGACGTTCGGGCCCTGAAGACCATATTCCTGGCCCGGATGGAACTGAACTTAACGATCACAGGTCTATATTTCTCTTTTCCTTTTCTTGGGAGACGGTAGGCTGTAGATAAGTCAGACTCCTTTATTGATAGCCCCAGGGTGTGAGTACACAGGTGTAGAGTCGCTTGTATTGCCTCCCTTTCAGCTGATTACCGCGTTGTGTCCGCTGGAGGTATTTCCTCCAGTCCATGTACAATCAGATTAGAAAGTCTTGATTCATTTTCAAGTTGTTAGACCCGAGTACGCAGTTGTATATTCTCATCTTCTAGGTTATTCTGGGTCATTTGTATATTTTCTAGCTAAGGGGTAACTAGATCTTTAATCTTCTTTTCAATGATTGAGTCCAGCTTGAGGACGATTTGGTCTATGATTTTATCAATTTTCTTATCCAGCATGGTCTCAATCGCCGGATTCCCAGTGCTTCCAAGCTTCTGCTGCTTTTTTGCAGAATCCAGAATCGAGTATAGAGTTCAATTAAGATCAGACAAACCTACAGCAGAACTCATGCGGAGACCAGCGCTGGTGTACAATCAAACGAGGCTGTACAAGGTAAAGTTCTCTAGTTGTACACAATAATGTTTTCTTGTTACTCTGGTTGAGACTGCGTATAGGGTCACAGGCTGTACAGTTATACAGCATAGATCCTCAGTATAAGTCGCCCATCATTCCTTTAATCCGCATACAACCTTTCGATGGAGTTAACAAGAAATTTCATGAATATTTACTTTTTTTCTCGAATTTCTCAGTTCATTAGTACTCCATGTCCGATACTTCACAAATTAAGTATATTCTCTTAATTTAATACGCTCTGTAGACTGCTATTTAATAAAAAAAATCTCCGGAGGAACATCGCACGTCAACCAACCTAGCCCGTACCCATCCTTCCCATAAAAAATATCAATGTATATAGATATAGATATATATATATATTTATATATCAAAGTGTATAGAAGGCCTTCTATACACTTTGTATATATATATATATATTATACACTCCAGCTGAAAGAGATTCTCAATGGGCTGACAGATGAGAACCACATGCATAGTTGCGGCCATAATGGTTCCGCTGTTACACTGAGTCCTTCATCATCCTTGTCTTCTTCCCTGTTGTGCAGAACAAGAATGTGGAAACAAATTCTTGTTCGCCACGACGAAACTAGATTACATTAAGACGGCAATAATCGATCTCCTGTTCACTTTGTTGAAACTGCATTGACCTATTTCTTAAATAATACGAAGCGTTTGTTGAAGAACCATCGAATTATGTGTTCAAAAGGAAGACTTGTTTTCTGAGCAGCAAATTCAGTCATTGCATCTGTGTATGGAAGATTACCGTCGATACAACACCTGAGTATCAAATATCTTGCAAGAAAATGTCTTCCAAGGAAATAACTACCCTTAATAGAGAGAGGCAAATGAAGAAATACCAAGAGTTCATTCCCCTGCAAGTAGATAAACTGGCCAAAAACGTGTGCAAACGTTGACGCGCGAGTTGGCTCAATTTTCCGCATATCGTCATTCAAAGGTGATAAATAATGAAAGAGTGTGTGAAATCCAACCAAAGACTGTACATCTCTATCGAAAAACGAGTCAAGCGGAGGCAACACCATAACATTTGTAAATGTGAATTCCTTCAATTCACTATCCAGATCAGGCTGATGTAGAATTCCTTCACATAGGCGCAACACTTCATCGTACTGGCAACATTTGTAAAGGTACAGAGCACGATAGCAGTCGACTGTATTGCACTGGATGCCAAAGTCTTTGCAAATGACACTGTAGAATAACTTCATATTTTCTAAAGCATATTCCAGTAGAAGATCAATTACTGTTTCATTAACTCTCGAAGGATGCACAATTGTAACATTGACTTCTGTTGGTGAATCTGTTCTGCGATGAACAATCTGTCTGGCAGCATTGAAACGAGAACCGGACTTCATCGAAACAATACACTTCAGCCTTCTTAAACTCTTCAAATATTCATCCATAGGAAATGCTGAATCAGGCAAATCTAAATGTTTGGATACGCTTTCGGCCGATAATGCAATTAAATAATAAGCAAATACCTCTGGTGAAAGACGCAGGTCAAGGCAAAGCTGCCTGCCAATGTGATGAAGGTTCCTGCCAGTAATCTTCTTGTGAAGCACACACAATCCAACTATTCTTGCGACATCGTCAATAAACAACAAACAACCGGCATTCAGCGTTTCCATGTCCTTTTGAGAAGTCTGATCTATGAGAACTGCCAGGCATAAGCGTATTGCTTGTTGGTGATCTGATGTGGCAAAATGGAGAGCAGCCAGATAGGCCAGAGCTGCAGAGGCAACATCGGTGGAGGTACAATCGCCAAATTCTATAGTTTTTTTTAGAGCGTTCTTTGACATGAGCGACAGCAGTTGAAATTCTGAATGACTATTTGCTCCAGTTAAATTTCCCATGAGATCTTGAGCACGCAAAAAGTGAAACAGACTGGTCTGTTCTCTGAATGTTTTCGGAAAGTTATGATACTGAGACCTTATAATTTTAGGTTGTAATGAAGTTGCTTTTACCAATTCAACAAAGAGCATGCTATCCCATGAAATCTCTCCGCAACCCAAACCATATGCACTTTGCAAAATAAATAGTAGATTGTCGTAGTAGGTGACACATGAAACATTCTGTACTGTTGACAAAAGTCCATTATGCGATCTCGAATTAACATTTTTGTCACATCCAACTTTTAAAAACCTGCGGATTCCTGAAGTTGACACTTCTTTAAGTAATGCACGACAATCTCCATTAGACTGTGCGATTCTGACAGAAAGTAAAAAATCAAATGATTCTAATTCCATGTCATTCCGAAAAGCAGAGAGATCCTCCGCATATTTCACGAGATCTGATGCTACTTTCCATGGGCCTTCTCCGTAATTTCTCAAAAGATGTGAGCGTATATAATTTTCCATGAACCAATGACATAGAATGTCAGATTTGCAGAATTTATTCAATTGTCCTTCAATCTTGTCAAGGACTGTGAGAGTCGATGGCTGATGAAACAAATTTGCTCCAGGAATAAAATAGTTCGGACAGTATCTCCTCTTTAGCCATTTTAGAAGCTTGTTTAATAACTTACGGCAAATTGCAATTACAGAAGAGGAATTCCACCATTCCGGTGACATTTCTTCACAGGTCCATAGCATCAGCGTCTTTAAGTGATACGGACAGAGAACCTCATCCTCCTTCGGACAATCCTTTTGCATTATTTCTCTTTTGGCGAAGTATCTAAGCAAATGATAGACAATCTGTTGAATTTGAGTCCAACTCTGAATTAAAATTACCTCCGCGAATGAAAATGATGATCTCCACTGTCCTTCATCGTGTCTGCAAGAACGATGCGGGACATAAACAACATGACAACCATTTTGCACAACTTTGGACACTGTTGCAATCGTCGGCCATCCGTATTTTCTTGGTCTTATTGGCCAATCCTGGGCTTCTATAGGCCACTGAGGACACCAAACGCTTGTGACAAAATCAAATGGATAATCATTATTTGGTTTCAATTTAATTGCTGGGCCACTGCGTATCACACTGGTTGTAATGTCTTTACGATGGAAACTAGATCTTTCAACATTATCAATGGTTAATTTTTTGTAGTTGTTTGGAAGATCTGTATCGGTAAATTCATACTTTTTATATTTCCAGTTATAGTTCATTTGGCCCAAGGTCCTTAATCGAACAAAACCTGGATACCTGAGGTATGGTTCAATCTTGTAGCATTTGATCGAATCTGATAAGCCACTGATATCACTTGGCCACACTGGAAAGTCGCCAGTGCAGACCAGCTCATCACTACTGGGGATTAGAAAATCAGCGTCGTTGATACATGAATTCAGCGGTTGGATATAGAATTCTGCGAAGCTGCCGCACAGAATCGAATACTCTTTTGGCTCAGAGTTCGAGAAATTGACTAAGTTATGCATGTGATCAGAAACATCAGAAAGCGACTTTGGAATCAATTGGCATGTCCTGGTGATGATCCAGGATACCGACTCTTCGTTCCATTTTCCTGGAAATTCCGTCATCTTAGATGAAAATCATATATCCTACACATCAATCGCAATTTTCGTGATGATGATGATTATTATTAATAATATCTTCTACGTAGTCATGATGACTAGCATCGTCGTCTTCATCATCAACATTCTCACCATCATCATCGGAATCATCAATTTCAGCAAGAGCAGCAGATTTCTAGTTTTCACCCATATCCAGGCCGGGTTAACCATATGAGCACACGGAGCACGTGCTCCGGGGCCCCTGACGACAAAAGGGCCCCCAAAAATGAGTGTTGTTCTGTGTCTCAAAATGCAAATTGAATTCACTTTTAGTGAAAAAATGGCAATCATTTTGGTTAAAATGTGGCGACAAGTCACATTACTTTGTACTAGATATTTAATTAATTATCTGTGTGCTTACGTCATCATCTTGAGGACATGTTGTGTCGACTTGTGCGTAACTAAATAACTACAGTAATTTTGCTGTAGTTTTAGTCATTATAACTTAAACTTAAAGTATTGAATAATCATTCAGTAGGGCCTAATGTCGAGTACCGGCAAGCATGCCAGTGGGTTTTTAAACGTACTGCAAAGGGCGAACAAGTGAAACACAATCTCGAAGTGTTAACTAGCACCCGAAACCTGACGATCGTCGACGTTCTTTCAAAGTAGTTGTCCTGTGTCTGATACTTAGTGTGCATGTGACTGTGAGTGGACAGGCTAGTGATGGTAGTGAACCGGAAAGAGTCGGCAGATCGATCGCTGAAAAACTTGACGATGATGCGCAAATTAATTTGAGTTTTAAGGACAGCGTACATGAAAATTAAATGTCTGCAACTGCAAGAGCAATCCAGTCTATCAACAACGACGATCATTTGCAAACAATGTCTATTCCTTATGAGGCCGCTGAATCAGAAGTGCTGGCAGGCTATGAATCTCAGAGTTCCTCATCAGTACAGGCTGAAGACAAAGCGTCGTAGTAGATTATATCAGTTTATTTTAAATTTATTGTTAATGGTATAATACTAATTATGCTATGTAAAGGAATTGGTTTGCTGTGAAAATACAACGTAGGCCTACAATTCTATTTTGTATTGTTATTTTCAGATACTTTTCAAAACTTAACAAGCTGGCCAAGTTCCCCGAAAAATTCTCAAGTGACGCCCCTGCCCCCCCGGAAAAAGCTGTTAAAAAGTATTGTAACATTGTATTTTCAAAACATGTCTGTCGCCTGTTCGTCGTTACATTTTCTTTATGTAAAATAGGCTGCTTTTGCAAATCTAAATTACCTTGCATAACCGCGACAGTACTATAAGTATAATAACCTAAAATAGCCATAACTAAATTTTAGTGTTTTCCATTTCTTATAACTTTGCTATTTATCTGATTCGTTCAATTCTGTTCACACAATTTGAGCCTACAATTTGAACTAGTAATTGTGAATCTTATGTGAACTGAACTTAAGGTGTGATCACTGAGATGCAGGGAAGGAGTCGCTGTAGCCTGCTGCCTGTATCCATAAACCCGTTTGCGCGTTTGTTGACAGTTTGAAGATGAGAAAGCTAATGTGACTACTGATTAGTGTAATATAATTTGACACTCCATTTACTGACTTTTGCACTGAGCCGTTGCTCCGTTATGACGCGAATATGCGTGAGTAAAATTAATGTGCTTACTTTTATTGTTAAATTTTTGGTTGATTGGAGTCTGAGCAGATTTGAATATTACTAAATTATGAAAACCCCGGGGAAGGGAGGTAGAAAGGACAGAAGGCCCAAGGGCCCCAACAGGACAAAGTGCTCCAGGGCCAATTAACACGGGCCTGCTATATCACGACTTGACAGTCACCTTCATGACTCACATTTCGATCGATCATGTTTGGTAGAAATTTGTGTTCATCTAAGCGGTCTGAAGATTCTGACTCGAATCAAAGTTTATAAGTAGCGTTTAGTAAACGACATAACTGCACAGGTAATTAAAGCCAATAGACCAGAATCTACAGATTACCTTCTATATTTTGTTATATTTTTACGTAGTCTGTCTTCAGGGCCATGAGCCTTAGAGATCTAAACTTTTGGGAAAGATTAGGACATGAAAAAGTGAAATCCTTTAAGCTAACTTGGAATGCTACTATAGGTATAAGGTGTTATACCAACTTCAGTTTTCTTAGCCTCGGCATCTGAGGCTGAGTGTCCAATCGTCTTCCTCGTCGTCTGATCTTTTCACCGACTGTGTAGGAAAGTGTTCTCATTTTACCTGAGCAGCCTAGAGGCACAAATTACAAACTGACCAGAGATCTCGGGAGATATTTCTCTACTGGCTGAGATCTCAACCCTCCGACTAGTACTCGGGGTCAGTCGCTAAGGAGTTAGCGACTGACTTGATGAGTTAGCGACTGACTTAGCGACTCAGTCGACTAAGTCGAATGCTTATCGACTGACTAAGTCGTTTAGACTTATCGACTGACTTAGCGACTTGCTATCGACTTCTCATGTAATCTGGTATGTCCATTGGACATACCTGATTATCTAACAATATAAATGCATTTTACCGCATAATGTACTGAGCGTGCCATCATTTATGTGGACATTAGATGGGATCCATATTATGAACTTTATACGAGCCCAATATGGGAATATGGTCCTACATGGGCTCCGCTTCATGTGCGCATGTCTGATGACTGTGAAAATTAATGCTAACGTGAATTGGTGACGCGAATTTGTGTCTATTAAAGGAATAAAGCAGACCACCAAGTCCAAGCCAGTGATATTTCAGTTTTGAAAATATTAGTTTCAGTTTTAATTCAGTTTTTAAATTGGTTCCTAATTTCTATTTCAGTTCAAGTTTCAGTTCTGAAATAATTACAGTTTTTATTACAGTTTCAATTCTGAAAAAAATTTAGTATTCATTTCAGTTACTGGAAAGTTTCAGTTTCAGTTTCTACGTAGACATTATTTGCATTGATAGACAACAACATGGACATAAATTTATTATACGTTATCAACTGTTAAGTAGTAGAAGCATTGTTCTGTCATTGTTTACTTGGAAACCGCGATTTAAACAGCAAGCAAAATATTAAGTGAACGAAGTCGCTAGCAGTCGATAGCTTAGCGACTGGTTTCGACTTGAGGGCTTAACGGCGGCGGCGGACGCGGATGGCGGCGGCGCCGGGAGTACCTCCGACTTCTCCATTTACAGTCCCTCACGCTAATCACTATGGGAGTACGAAAAGCAGAAGACATTGATGCTACCATTGAAAGCTGGATAAAATATTAATTTAACTATTTTCACAAACATTACTATGAAAAATCCAATTGAATCTGTTTTATAGTTTCCACAGTTTTACATTCGTAACTTTGTAGGATGCTTCATGCTATTTACACTACTCTGACCGCTATTGTGTTGTCAACATTATCGATCCTGATTCATTGTTGGATGGGTGACCATCTTTGTAACATCACGCTATTTGGCGACCTTTCACACCTCATTTGTCTCGAGTTCTGTAGATCAATTAATTCAGGATCGTTGCATTTGTAGATTGAAAAGTTTTCTTGCCTTTCGAATGCTGGGTCGTCGTTTGCGAATCGTCCGAAAACCTCTGGACGAGGCTTCTAAATAGTCGAGTGAATTGGTGTGTGAAGCCAACGTTCGTGCCTTTGATCACTTTTACATGCTTTCAATAATAGTCCTAACTTCCGGCGAAGACCTAATTATCTCATTTTGACATCTTTATGAAAGCCCTGAATTTATATATTTTAATCGACAGCTTATCTCCTTTCGATTTTTGTTTGCCAGGAGGGTTTTCTGTTCCACTGTTCTTCCGCCTGTCATAGTCGTCAGATTGCTTCAGCGTCGTCACTGGAGATTAAGATCTACCTCATAATGATAAACTCGCCACTAACATTCTCAAGTGGTGACAGTCTCAAGCCTGGACAAAGGAGGAGGGCGACGCTTATTGTCTTCGTTGTGACACAGCGTGGTTAAAAAGAGACTATACCTCATGGCTTAATACGGTTAGTTCACAAAGGTATATTTTGATGACTTGCCTCTTCAAACGGGAAGCGGTTGTTAATAATTTCTCGCGATTGAAAACGATTGAAAAAATACAATGGCGAAAGAGTCGATGCTATACGTAGCTTTAGGTAAAATCCGGCTTAACAATAATAAGACGCAGCTAAATATCTACTCCACTATCATCCGCTGATTGGGAATCAGAGGCGGATCCGGCCATGGCCCCCATTTGAAATTTATGCAGGACGTGGCCCCCTCGTGACCATGAAGTAGACGAGGAAAACGACGAAATAATGACCCCCCATTTGGTATTCACCAAACAGGACATAACAATCCCCCTGTAGACGAGTAAAGCGAAGATGGAAAGATGACAGACAATTTTTCTGGAGATTAATGGATTAATGGATTAATGACTAAAAAAAGTCATCATTTTTTTGGGAGATGAATTCCTAAAAATGTGTGGCCCCCTTTATAAACCTTGTTGTGTCAAGGGGTGCACCCTGGGAAGGTGCGCAAGTAGTTAAGGAGTTCGCGACATATTTCATGGCTACTAATGAAAATCTAGTATTATTTGTCATTTAATTAAGTTTTTGGCTAGATACTCAAGAAGTGTCGTGACATTCGCTGAAATATCTCACATATTGACATGGAATTCACTAAAGCAGTGCATTTGAAGTCCAATATCACACTTTGTACCCCGCTTTCTTGTGTTTTTTTCCCAATGCGCGCATCGTCTCTTTGTTTGGGCATCAGTAAAGAAGTGATCCAGGAGGTCTATAGATGGAGCCGATTATAATATCTTTATCTTTGTCCTGATGTATTTTGATAAATAAGGATTCAAAAGTACCAGAGTGATATTGAATGATTGACTGGGAAAATGGAAGAAGTAAAATTGCAAATGACAGCAAATTCAAATTTATTAACTTTTGTACTGAAACTGTTTAAGTTAAGCAGTGCTAGCCTACATTATGTGAACTTTGCGGCTCTTTGTATTAGCAAAATCTGACGTCAAGAAATAACGTGAATGCGTTTAACTTTAATGTAGTAAGAAACAGGTTTCTTTTTTTTTTCTCCTAATGTTTGACATCTCTTTTGTGCTACAAGTCCCTCTATATCAGGCTTCATTCCATGAGCGACAGCGACTTTCATGACATAATTATGACCATCAGTGAGCTTTAATCGGTGAGGTGTCTTTGTAGCTTTATGCGAGAAAATAGCTGTTCACGAATATATGTACCAGCAAACATGGCAAGAATCTTGGAATCAAACGTGTGCATTTCTACATATCAATCTGGCAAGTACCTGTAGAACTCTGGTACTGCAACCTCTTCATCCTTCTCCGTTCTGCTGCCCGCCTTGTAGGCCGAATCCCCAAGTTTGGCAGAGTGTCTGCGTATATGTTACAGGGAATGTGTATTTTCAGGGAATATGTATATTCCCTGAAAATTTCAGGGTATATGTATATTCCCTGATTCACTCAGGGAATGTATACATTCCCTGAAAAAACCAGGGTATATACATATTCCCTGAAATCTTCAAGTGATTTCTATACACATTCCCTGAAAGCTTTCAAAGACACCGCGACATAAAGTCAACAGTAGGCCTAGTGCTTAGCTAGGGTTATAATTGATCTTGAGTTTTTACCCGAGCTTGGGAAATGGAGGTTTTCCTGGACCTTGGTTTTTTTGGCTTTTCTTGTTTTATTTAAACCCTGTTTTAAAATTCATTTAATCAATTTTTTCAACGGTCTGGATGGTCGAGGTCAATAAATGAATGGCGCAATATGCATGCTATACTAGTTTATTTATATTTAAAATATTACTAGTCGAAAGACTAAAGGAGACTGCAGACTCAGACTGAACTGTTTTGGAAGTTTTCTGGAAGTAAACTGTTGCCCTTTTCAAAACTTAGGAAATTATTTTTTGAGTTTCATAGTCCGATTTCCAGGAGGCCAAACCAAATCAAAGGGGGTTTCCAGAGAGTAGTCCAAAAGAGGTCCATGTCCGATTTCCAGAGTACCAGATCAGGTAAGGCAGAGCAGCTGTCAAGGCGGGTGTCGTTTACGGCGAGTATAATTGGAAGGCGGAGTATCAGATGTGTCAGAGTACTAGGAGTATTTGAAAAGGTGAGACTTCAGTTTTGAGTGGAAACCGATGGCTAGGGTTTTCTTTGGTTATTTTCATGTTCTAGCTTAGGTTTTTCATTTTTCAACAGTGATAACACTGATTACTACTAAAACCTTTCTTCTATGAAGTGAGATGTTGTTTATTCTGAAGATTTGATCCTATATTTACGTACAGTTATTGAACAATGGGCGTTTGCGCATCAAAGGAGGTACGCAGTGATAGAACCTTCCAATTAGCGACCAATTATAACCCTAGCTAAGCACTAGGCCTACTGTTGACTTTATGTCGCTGTGTCTTTGAAAGCTCTCAGGGAATGTGTATAGAAATCACTTGAAGATTTCAGGGAATATGTATATAACCTGGTTTTTTCAGGGAATGTATACATTCCCTGAGTGAATCAGGGAATATACATATACCCTGAAATTTTTAGGGAATATACATATTCCCTGAAAATACACATTCCCTGTAACATATATAAGGCATGTCCTCCACTGGCTCCCCTACCCGCAGCGCATCACTTACCGAATCTCGGCCTTGGTCTGGCAATGCTTTGAGGGCTTGGCCCCTCCATAGCTGCGGGAGCTCTCCTGTCCCTCTTCATGTTCGCAGCATCTTGTTCTCTGCACTGAGCTGCGCATACAGAACTTATTGTTCCCGCGCGCGGACAGCCAAACAGCAGCGCCGACCCTTCTATCTGGCTGGCACCTAAAATGGGCTTCATATCTCCGCCAAATACCGGTTGGCCATTTCACCCTGTTTCTTACTGTGCTCAAAACTGCATTGTTCGACTGCGGTTGGGCTGGGAGTGCTCCTTATTAGGCAATCCTGAAAGGCGCTATATAAAACTGCTTTAATAATAAGTTTTATTTTTTGTCTTCATTATGGAATCGGACTGCTTTTCTATGAGCTCCAGATGAATATGATCAGGTGCATTTTCAACATTGTACATATAAGGGAATAGGCTACGACAAAGACAATCACCTGCACCTTGACAGCCAAGACAATTATGACCGTTAGTTCCCACGACAGTTTTCTCTGATGAGGCTGCTCTAGCCTCGTCCGCCAATCACCGTCAGGTCCACAGCACTATTCATCAGCCGCATGCTCAACCTTGCCCTTGCCCAGCTGAAGGATTCCTGCATAAGCCGGTGCTGTTATCAATGAATCACCCAATTTTCCAATGAGTTGTACACACAAAATCAGACCTGGAGTCTATGCGTGTGAATGGGTGTCGCATTAGGGCCTTGGACTTTTAGCGGGCCAGTTTCGCGGGCCAGCGGGCCGCACAGAACCTCAGTGCGGGCCGCATGTTTGACATGCATGCCTGCCTGAGTAGGCCGAGGCTAACTCGATTTAAAACACGGGCAAAAATAACTTGCACAAGTCGTACTGAAATAGAAGTAGATAATAATTTCCCATCCACTAATATATCACTGGGGGCCCGTAGAGTAGTGGATAACACACTGGCGTGAAGAGCTGAAAGTACCAAGATCGAACCTGACTCCAGTAAGGTTATAAATTCGGCCTTCCACTCGCTAGATGGCAGCGGTGGTTAAATGAATTCTGCCTCTGGAAAACCCAGAGCTAGTCCCTAAAGAGGAGGGTCGGACGAATGGGTGCAGATACTTCGCCGTAATGAAACAGACGATAGAAATCCACTATCCAGTGGACACCTACGGGCTATCAGCCCATGGATCATAGGAAGGAGGAAGGAAAATATCACTAATATATAAAAGAAAAGGTCATTCAACGTTACCTTGAGCAGGGTGAAAGAGTGAATTCAGTGCTTTCCGAATCTCGTCCAGCGATGAAGTATCACATGAACATGGAGCTTTTCTGACTATGGGCGTTAAAATTCGAGGCTATTGATTAGTATGAGCCTTAGTGTAGTGCACATTTGTGTTGTTTAATTTCGCATCGTATTTTATCGTATTGTATTGCGTACGACTCAATAATTGTTTATTATTTTTTTTTACCTGAGGTATATAATGATCCCTCAGGTGTCAGATGCTAATTAAAAATGTTGATTCTGGAGTGGCCGTCCTGGTTAAGATCTGGAACAACGAAAGTGATGTGGAAGGCAACTGCGTTGAAACGCTGAATAACGACAGATATGCGTTGAAGCAAATAACTAGTTTCTCTAGGGTCTCCCGATGTCTGGTGCAGGAGACGCCCTAGGTCGGTGAGAAAAGCCAGTCCCTTGGCGTTAACTGGTCCCAAGGTCTCAAAGGCCAATTGGGCAAAATGGTAGGATTGCATCAACTGAGTGTATTTCGAGTTTTTCCTGGACTCAGCCAGTTCTGCCAAACATCCGCCAATCGGGCGGGGGGGCCCGATTGGCGGATGTGGGCAGGTAGGAAGGTGCCACTGTATCAGCCACTGTGACGTCCCAGGTCAAGCAGCGACCGGAGCGCCATTATTATTATTATTATTATTATTATTATTATTATTATTATTATTATTATTATTATTATTATTATTATTATTATTATTGTTTGACAAACCATTTGGCTGACAAAAGATGCATTCAGCCAACAAACTTGATTCCAAATACAATTCTAACCTGTAAGTCGCTTTCTGTGTGGCTTCTTTAATAATGATAATTATACAATGACTAGTCGAAAACTGCATTGTGAGTCCAAACTTCTAAATGAAGTTTACCGGCTACTCGTGTCAAAATGCTTGAAATGAAATATACATTGTCTGGGCAGGTATGCCCAGACAATGTGGCAGGTAGGAGCAATTAGTAATAGAGCCGCCTGAGACCAAAGCCAGCATGATGATCGTTCGTGTCAGACAGCGGGCCCCACGACCCAATAGACTGACAGACCTTTAGTAGATGAAGACTTTACTCTCGAAGCACGACAGTGATAACGAAGACGATTATCCAACTACTAAATCTCTACTCGTACTAAGCCTTCTTCCGTCAAATGTTAAGATCAGCCTCAGTTTATACAGAATTAATGACTGCATTGGCTAGAACATGTCTGGTGGGGTAGTCGCTGAGGCTCGCATTGGTCTTTTTAATTGATTTCAGACACGGCTTTTGTTTTTGAAATAGGCTTGCTTAGTTAAAAAATTGCTGGCAAGTGCTCATCCTTTTGTTCTGTACAGGTCTACATTTAGCATATTATACACTTGTATAGTTACCTCTTAATGAGGCCTAACGCATGAGAATGTATGTCAGGGCCAAATTTCAATGGCATTTTCTCATTGAAAAGAGTGACAAATAGAGAACGACAGACAAACAAACAAGCAGACAGTTATAGACAGTTAGAACAAATGCCAATAAATATCAGCAACAAATATAACGCCCATCACACAGTCACAGAGTTGGCTGCACGTTGAACAAAGAATCCAATGGTTCGATCCATGTCCGTCGGACTTGTCGTAGCCCCGACTGACACTGGTCTGGAGCTGACGCACGTTGGAAGCCGGACTGAAGCGCTTCGGAAGCTGGCCTGACTTTCCGGACTTCGTTTTCCTTTTTATACTCTCTATTTGGCTGCAGCGTGGGTTTCTGCGCATGCTCACGCGCATGCGTACTCGGCTTCGGCCGGCGCCCCTTGTCTGGCCGTTTTACGGTCATTCTGCTGTTAGCAGCGGTCGACATAACTTCTCCTGTTGGATTCCTTTGTAGGGGCCTTAACCAACAATCACTTCCATCTATTTCGTCCGTATCTTGTGGGACGTTAGTTATCGTGAAAGATTACCAGGTAGGTTCAAGGTAGGGTTACTTTACTCGGTTTATCTAAAGGTTGCGATACTTTATAAACTTAATAGCGCTGTCGATTCTTAGCTAGCCTAGGGGCTAATAAAGATGAAACAATAACTTGGAAAGGGGCGCTGGAAGCGATTCTTTACATGCTGAACTGTGAGGCGCTAAACACACGCCATCAGTCTGAGCAAAATACGTATTTAACATTCGAGGAAAGGAGACAAAGTCTTTAGTGATAATAGTGTCACAAAGTGAGAGCGGAAAGCTGCACCAGAGCAACGGTGCTGCCACAAACAAGACCCCCTTGTGTGCGTGCACATAACAGTAAGGAACCGTGGAACCATCAGGTCCCTCTTAGTAGCCGTTCGAAGCATCCGACACTCCGGCTGAGTAGGAGCTCCCTTACAAAGCTCAGCGATGTAGTCCGGAGCAACTCCAGCCATAGCTTTCCAGACCAGCGCAGTAATCTTATAAAGGATTTGGTCAGCCACTGGCAGCCAGAAGTTCCCGTCGGATGAAAACAGATACATGCGCGTACCTCGGTAGATCTGCCAATAGTCGGGCCGCTGTATTCAACACTAGTTGAAGCCGATGTAGGCCACCAAGATGGTGTTAAATAGTCCAGACAGATCAGGACGAACGAAGGTATAGAACAAGACCGTTACAAAGCTAAACCAAATACCACGCGGTATTGACCGAGTCCTAGGAAGCTTGTAGAGGCGTGACCCGTACATGGAATTAACGTGAAAAGTACTTCGCTATAATTATTTATTCTACATCTACACTACGGCTTAGATAGGTCATGCGTTCGAATCTTCGCCTTTGCAGAAATCTCTTTCGAGGTTTCCGCTCCACTTGCGCCCCTAGCAAACTCGGCTGTAAATGAGTACACCGGCCGTACACTGTCAGTGGGAAGATGAGGAGACGAGAGCAAGGCACATGCCCTGATGTGTCGAGGCCAAGAAAAGTCCAACATTTCACACCCGTGATACCTTTCAAAACTAGACTGCTCTTTTTCTTCGCATTTTCTTATTTGATTTTTTTGCTATTCTACGCATTCTTCTTCTTTACATTCCTCTTCTTTGTCGCATTTTACTTTTTTTCTTTTTCCTTTTCTTCTTCTTCTCCTCCTCTTCCTCCTCGTCCTCCTCGTCCTCGTCCTCGTCCTCCTTCTTCTTCTTCTTCTTCTTCTTCTTCTTCTTTTTTCCCTCAAATCTTATTCTCTGTCTATTATATAGATAGATAGACTGGAACGTACCTCTTCCGCTATCCTTGTAACCGCGAATTCTTGTTGTTGTCGATCTTTCAGTTTACGGACAAGTCCACTTCTCTACTGAGTTTTATACCTATTTTAATCGCTGTAGTCTGACATAATTTGCTGTTAGCCAGCGATAAGCCGTTGCCCTAACGCCATCTGTTTAGCTCTCGGCGTCACGGAGAAGCTCAAAGTGTACGGTACACATGATCATAAGTGTCAATTGAATAACTTTAATAGACGACTCTTGTTTAATTCTATAAAGGACTTTGTCTTCTCTTCTTCTAAGCGACAAACTGTTCGGCTGTCAAGATAACACGAATGCGGTACAATACCTTCAGCATATCACCTGCAGTCATTGAAAATATCTGCCAACCGTACTGTCTAGGTCATTTAGGCAGACCTTGAGATCCTTTAGCACAGTTATTGCACCGTAAGCTTTTCACGCGACGCGTGCATTCTGGGTAATATTGAATCGCTGTTACTGTTAGTGTTTGATTGCACACCAGAACTTTCTTTAGTCAGGTCTAGAGCAATTGCATCAGCAACCATGTCGAACTCAATGCATTTATTTGAGAATGTCGTAAGGCTTAATTAATATTTAACATTATCTGTTATTATCCACTTTCCCAGAAACTCTAAGTCGAAGAAAACCCGGTTGCCTTAGGTGTGGCTCAATCGTATAGCACTGAATCGTAACAGCCAATCCACAGCCAATCCAAGCCAGTCTTAAAAACACTACAAAGTCTTCTATGAATGCTAAATCATTAGCTCTCAACGGTACTGCCAAAATGCATAGCACACTCTATTGGGATGTGGATACATTCAGAAACAACATTACACGACTTTTGAAGTAACTGAAATGTATCAAGAATAAATTCATATGTGATTATTTCCTTCAGATTTACCACATATTGTATAACCTTAAATGAAAATTACAACTTTGAGTCTAATCATGTTTATTGTAGTCTCCATCACCAACACCATCATACCATTTTCATCATTGTTGTTATCACCGTCGTCGTCACGTACATTATGTTATCACAGCTTTTTAATGAATTTAAGGCCCTATGATCTCTCAGACAGCACCATTCTACCTTAAAATACACAGTAATGCAACCAAGTAAATCATGTAGACAGAATTATCAGCGTATGATCGGCCTTTAGGTCCGTTTACTTTGAAAACCATTGATCCTTTCATATATTTCAGATGCTCTTGAGTGAGGGGCAAAGAACTCTTTCACCTTAAGTCAACATCCTGTGTTTATTGCTGTTTGTGTTTGTGTTTATGAATGCAATCGATTTAATCTTTGAACGACTCTAATACGAGCTACCTCCTGAATTCCGCAGATTCTCGGTTCCTCCATCATTTAACCACCGCCGCCGTCTAGCGAGTGGAATGCAGAATTAACCTTAAATTAACGGGTCTCTGCGGGGTTCGATCTTGGTACCTTCAGCTCTTCACGCCAGTGTGTTATCCATTACTCTGCTAAGCCGAACGAATGGAAATGCAGTGAAGCGCTCAGTTGGGCAACGGCGCTTGGCGAGAGAGGAAGTCAATTAAGGATAGGCCGAAGAACCCACTCTTGATCTATCGATTAAAAAGGAATGTCTTAATGCGATGGCACGATCAATTTTGTCGTAGAATATGTCACTGTATCGAACTCTATTCATCGAACTATTTGAGAGTTAATTAAATCGAAGAAGTTGCGATGTAGCCTACTGGGGTTATGCGAAACTCAGTGATGATCAAATGATGTTCACTTACGAGAGACGGTTGAAATAAGAACGTTTACTCATTCGATGGGCCTACAGTTGGACATTAGCCAAACATTTTAGCTCCGAAGGAAGTTAAATTGTTTTTACGTGAACGAAGGAGCTTCGGAGAATAACCGAGAGATGCCAGCGGTAAAAAAGTCATTACCTTATGCGATATTTTAAAATTGAACAACATGTAGGACGGTGTCGATTCAAATGCGAGTGAAACTTTACATCCAGAGAATATCTCACCGAAGGAGATCCGTAGAAAATATTCGAACAGAGGGGGTTCAAATTCGAGAAACAGTATGCATGCAAAGAACTTCTTGTTGAGGGAGAAAAGAAATAGGCGAAAATACTAAATTTCCTTAAATGTCGAAGATGCTGGTTTAGATAGGATAGAATTTGCTTCTCAGTTAAATACTTGTATTTAACTGAGAAGTCGAATAACTAATTGATTAACTAGTTGATACCTAATTCCTAGTATTATGCCTGTTCTGACATACATTAAAATTGAAATGAACAATCTGATTGTCTTTGACATGCAATCATGGCCTGTTATCGTATTGACCTTGGGGCGATTTGAACCTACAGTAAAGTAATGGACGCAAGATCAAACCCCACCATAGGTTAGTTACACATATAAGTCAGCTTTACATGCAATCATTCGAATTGGAAACCACTAACGATTCCACAAATCCAACACTTTGAGGCTTGTTGGTGGCATTGAAAATCTGACCATGTCTCACATTATATGCGTCACATACTTCATTGAGTTGTCTGTTCCATGTGGCGTTGCATTTAAGCTTTCGATATGGGTCTGGCGAAACGGGTTGGGAATGACTCTGCCTATAAAGGAAAAGGGAGCTACTCAGTCCCATTTCAGGTTTAGCTGACCACAGAAATAATCTTCATTCCACGGCTAGAAGTGAATTTGTTGTTTCCTTACACGCACTGTAACAAGGTACGCCACACGCAGCTTCTACGAGCATTTGAAACCTATTGTCTTTCGCCGCAGTTAAGATTAGAGCGTCTGTCAGTAGGCATCTTAGAAAGGAGTTATATAGGGTAACTTGGGATAATATAGACCACTTAACGTAAATGAGTATTTCTAAGCAAACTTAAGAATGCATACAGTCCAATTAAATTGCAACCAAATACTTTCATCATAACGAAACAAAGACATAATTGTTTGTGAACAATTAACATCAATTTATTCAAAATATAGGAGAAATTAAAACTGACAAGAAGGTCCATATTGCCCCATGGTCGGTGAATTATGGACAAACCTGAAAGAGGTAATATGGACCAGGTCCATATTTCTTCAGGTCCATATTTCCCCTATTATAGTACATAATACTAGGAATAAAATAAAATTACTGTCAGTTTTCTTAGTAATAATATTTATCACAAAATCAAGTCGTTTATTGGGATATAATTGGCTAAATGGCTAGATTACAACACAATGAACAGATTATAAATTAACCCAAAATGTAAAAGTAGGTTACTAGAAAGCTGCATAAAATATTGATAAGACTGCTCGCTATACACGCTATTAATACTGTATAATATAGCCTATTACACTTTATAAAAACTTATCCTACTAGGCTAAAAGGTACAAAAAATTTAAACAATAACAAGTCACTAAAAGTCCGCAAACTGTTCAACAGGTTCAGTGTTTAGGTCTATGTGCAACGTTCACATATAAAACTATTCTGGTTCTGACTGGCACTGGGACATTCAAAATGTGCCCATTCATTACATATTTAACACTAAATCTATGACTCTGTTGTTGCTCCAAACAGGTCACCGCAGTTATGGCACAGAACAGCAGCATCACTGAGCTTGCACGTTTTGCGTTTGCTCGACTTCTCTGCGTGTAGGTCTACCCTTGGCTTCCAGTTCTCTGTTGGTCATACTTTCGGTTTCTTTGCTATTCTCGGTCCTCTGCAAATCGGACTCGCGCTGCTTCCCTCTTTTGCCAGCAGCTTCAGCAGTATTTGGCAACTGTTTAACTTTCATGGCCTGAAGTTCCTTCTAATATGGATAACTGGTTATTACAGCGGCATGGGCAACTTTACATTTATATTTGCCATCCATTTTTTTGGCCTGCGGTATGGTGTTTCATCCATCTTGAGAATGGAAGAGAATGAAACACCAACTGTACTGCTCACTGCTGCCGCCAGAGAAACTTCATAAGTACCACACGTATCTCAAATGCAGTCTGATCCACTGTCCTCGGATATTCTTCGATTTGAATGTTCTGACCATGTCTGCCGGTTCTGAAATAATTTAATAATAAATACAATAGACAGTGCTTTTTTCTAGAAAAAAAGGTTCCGGAACTGAACAATAGGTTCCGGAACTGAACAATTATGGAAGGGCTAAAAGCCCGAGGAAAACTGGATGGGGGTTGAAAGGGGTCTCAATAAACACTGAAAACAGTTCACAACATTGAGATTAAATTTAAAAAAACTAAATTATTGTTTTTATTATTAGAATAAATAAATTATTTTTAGTACCCGGAAAAAGGTTCCGGCCCGTTCCGGTTGAAAAAAGCACTGACAATAGATAATGCGTTCTCTAAAGGCATTTCTGTTTCCCCGGGGCTACTGTGCTGAGAGCGCCTCTGAATAGTTATTCTGCGAGAGGCGCTTTATAAATTTCTAGATACAATACAATAATAATAATAATAATAATAATAATAATAATAATACGAAGAATAATAATCAAAATAATAATAATACAACAATAGGGCCTAATACAAGTAGATTCAATCACTATTGTATTCAAACACTATAGAATTCAATTGAGATAGGTTCTATGGGTTGCATGGACCGTGGTCCATGCAGCCCTTCACAGTGGGTCCATACAACCCCAAAAGGGTACATGACTTCAACCACAGCTAAACAACATATTATCGCTCGCGTTGCATGAAAACATGTAGCCCTGAAATGCGCAACATTTCAACGGAAAAAATTGATATATTGTTTATATTTACCCGCCGCTTGCAACTAGTCGGTATTTTGGATGGCAGATGTCAGCAACAAATAACAATTGACGAACTGTATACGCGCTATCACTTTTTAAATCGTAAATCGGACAAACAACATCAGTAGGTATATTTAGACTATTCTGGGACAACCACGCAATAACCACGTGACGTCACGACCATCGTATGAGTCATCAGGTGATTACGTGGGTTAGGAATTTCCTATAGTATCTAGTAATCTAGTTTTACGAAAGGGCTTAAAGGCATGAATGTCCATAATAAAATGGATACTCGAACTGATTTCAAGAAATCACCTAAAGGAATAAATGTCCTTAATAAAATGGACTATTCGACGAAGACCGTCAAAGAACTACAAAATATCGCTCGAGAGAGAGGTATGGTTGGTTATTCGAGACTGCGAAAAGCGGAACTCGTAGCATTAATGTCGCCGAGGTCTGCGAGCAACCCGCTAGACGCTCCAGTTCCAGACATTAAGGTTCCAACGCTTACTCCGGGTAAGTATACGCCTCCGTCTAATACTTGGAAATCTCGTTTCAGCCAAAACGTTTTGACTGAAATGGGGAATAAGGTGAGGTCTAAAATTAATTCTTTTTCAGATTGGTTGATTAGTTACGTGCCTCCTCAAATAGAAAAGACCGTCAACGATAAATTGGAATCGTTGAAGTCGAGGGTTTCGAGTATTTTCAGTAAAAATAATAAAAACAAGTTCGAAATCCGAGAGACCGCGAAAGCTATTAAGGGTTTTACTAAGCGATACACGATCGATGGATTCGGTGGAATCGACGCCACGTCTTTTCTTAATGCCGTAAGACCTCAGGTAGTCAGTCTGTTAGCGAAAAATCGTGGGGTAAAAGTTCAATTCAATCTTAATTGCGTAATGAAGAAAGTAGATATTAAATCTGGGGAAGAAGTCGAAGCCGAACCTAATTTTAAATCAAAGACCGATATCATTTTAGACGCAACCGACGTGTGTGAAATATATAGCAACGCAGTGGATAAAATTAAGGAGAGCATGGCAAGTTTTCAGATGAGAGGTAGTAATTGGAGGTTTAAAACCGTTATGAAGTTGGATATCGATACAGTGGTATATAAGCCATTGAAAGGCAGTTCTTATATTCCGCTTCCCGAGTATTTAGCCAATAAAAAGGCTATTATTAACCTGAAAAACAACGACGATGAATGTTTCAAGTGGTGCGTTACTAGAGCGCTGAACCTGATAGATGACCACCCAGAAAGAATCACTAGAGATCTAAAAGAACAATCTAAGAAACTCGATTGGAGTGGTATTGAATTCCCAGTCGCTGCTGATGCTAACGTAATAAATAAGTTTGAGCGTCATAATAACGTTAGCGTTAACGTATTCGGCTATGAAAAGGATGTATATCCATTATATATATCGAAGCACGAAAGCGATATCTGTGTAGATCTACTGCTTATTTCCGACGGAGAAAAGAAGCATTATTGCTGGATCAAGAACTTTAATAGAATGATGGCGGCACGAACAGAAAAATCTGTAAATTCGATGCACTATTGTAAAAGATGTTTGCAGGGATATAGAGAGCTAGGTTCGCTTCATAAACACACCGAGTACTGTTCCCAACACGAGGCGCAAAAGATAGAACTTCCAGAACCAGGAACTATGTTGAGTTTTAAAAATTATTATAGAAAGATGAGGGTCCCCTTTGTAGTTTACGCCGATTTCGAAAGTTTTATTAAACCTATAGACACATGTCAACCAGATCCTAACACGTCCTACACCAACAAATACCAAAAACACGTTCCAAGTTCTTTCTGTTATTACATAAAATGTTTCGATGATGACTTATATTCGCGAGCCCCCGTAATATTCACAGCGAAGAACGAAGACGATGATGTAGCGCAGATATTTGTAGACACTCTTATAGATGATATAAAAGATATTTACAAGCGATTTAAATTTCCAAAAGACATGATATTCAGGAAGGAAGACAAGGAGCTATACGACTCGGCTACTGTTTGCCACATTTGCGAAGGCGAACTAGGCGATGATCGAGTTCGAGACCACTGTCATTTAACAGGAAAATATAGAGGGGCCGCTCATACAGTTTGTAATCTACGCTATAGAGTCCCTAAGTTTATCCCGGTACTGCTACATAATTTATCCGGATACGACAGTCATTTATTCGTAAAGAAACTACGAGGCGATGATAACGAAAAGATTAACTGCATTCCTTGCAATGAAGAGAAGTACATCTCATTTAGCAGAGAAGTTGTAGTTGATAAGTTTATGGGTAAAGAAGATAAGGAAGTAGAGGTTAAACATGAATTACGTTTCATCGATAGTTTTCGATTTATGGCTTCGAGTCTCGACGCATTATCGAGGAACCTAAGTAAAGACCAGTGTAAAAATATAAGCAAGCACTACTCTGGTAATCAGCTCGATCTCTTGTTTAGAAAAGGAGCGTATGCTTACGATTACGTCGATTCTATCGATCGCTTGAACGAAACAGAACTACCACCGAAGTCAGCATTCTATTCGAGACTTAACGACTCGGACATTAGCGATGAAGACTACAACCATGCACTAGCGGTATGGAACGAATTCGGATTTGAAACGTTTAGAGAATATCACGATTTATATAATCTGTCCGATGTTCTCCTGCTCGCTGACGTGTTTGAAAATTTTAGAGACGTGTGCTGCGAGAACTATGGTCTAGACCCCGCTTGGTATTATACTTCTCCAGGGCTTGCTTGGGACGCCGCATTAAAGTTGACTGGAGTAGAGTTGGAGTTGTTGAGCGATTACGATATGATACTAATGGTTAAACACGGGATAAGAGGCGGTGTTAGCACAATTTCACATCGTTATGGGCAGGCAAACAATAAGTACATACCCTCGTTTGATGACAGCAAGCCTTCATCATTTATAACCTATTTAGACGCTAACAATTTGTATGGAGGGGCTATGTGTAAGAATCTACCAACTCACGGGTTCAAGTGGATGGGTAATGATGAGCTAAACGACTGGAGATCAACGCCGAGTATATTAGAAGTGGACTTGGAATATCATAGAGATTTGCACGATCTTCACAACGACTACCCTCTTGCCCCTGAGAATATTACACCCGAATTTTCGACTGTACCTAAACTCATTCCAAACCTGAACGATAAAGTAAAGTACATAGTCCATCATGAAAATTTAAAGCTGTACGAAAGCCTAGGTTTGAAGATAACCAAAATTCATCGTGGAATTAAGTTTGAAGAAAGTGCCTGGTTGAAAACCTATATCGATCTAAATACCAGCCTGAGGACCAGAGCCACCAACGATTTCGAGAAAGACTTTTTCAAACTAATGAATAATAGTGTGTTTGGGAAGACGTGTGAAAATATAGAATCTCGAGTAGACATAAAACTAGTTTCCAGCGAGAAGCAAGCTATAAAACTAGCGGCGAAAACGAGCTACGACACTCGAACTATTTTTGATGAAAATCTAATCGCCATTCATATGAAACGTACGAAACTATATTACAACAAGCCTATATATCTCGGTATGTGTATTTTAGACTTGAGCAAGACGATTATGTATGAATTTCATTATAATTACATCAAGACTAAATACGGAGATAGGGCTAAGCTTTTATTCACCGATACGGATTCTCTAGCTTATGAAATTAAGACCGAAGACTTCTACGCCGATATAGCGCCTGACATTAGAAGTAGGTTCGACACGAGTGAGTATCCGAAAGATCATCCATCGTGTATCGAAACCGGAGTGAATAAGAAAGTGATCGGTATGTTCAAAGATGAGGCAGCAGGAAAACAGATCGAAGAATTCGTAGGTTTGAGGTCGAAGTTGTACTCGTACAAGATGGGTGGAGAAGATCATAAGAAGTGTAAAGGAGTCAAGAAGAACGTTGTTAATAAAACGATAACTCACGAAGATTACAAAGAGTGTGTGTTTACGAGAAGAGAACAGTTGAGGAGAATGAACGTTATAAGATCGTATCATCACGACATTTACACCGAAGAAGTAAATAAGGTCGCGCTGTCGGCCGACGACGACAAACGAGTGATAACGGCTGATGGTATAAGCACGCTGGCTTATGGACATTATTCATTGAAAACTATTTAAAGAATAAATATACTAACATAAAATGGAAGTCTTAAAAATGTGTTCCAAATGTAAAATGGAAAAAAGCTTAAACGAATTTCATAAAGATAAATCTAAAAGGAGCGGGTATTGTGTTAGCTGTAAAACGTGTAAAAATATCAAGGCGAAGGAACTTCAACAAAAATACTCGAGACTAGAGACTAGGGAAATAAAAGATAAAAAAGTTTGCGGTTGTTGTAAGAAAGAAAAGAATATATTAGAATATGCAAAAAATAGATATTGTAAAGATGGGACAGATAATACATGTAAGGAATGTAAACATAAATATAATAACGCGTATTCTAAAGCCCGAAAGCAATATGACCTAGGGTTTAAACTACTTACAAATATGAGGTCTAGGCTTGGTAGAGCATTAAAAGGCAAGTCGAAATCGCAAACGACGCGGCAACTTATCGGTGTTGACTTTGAAATATTTACGAAATGGATTGAATTTCAGTTAGAAGAAGGAATGACTATGGACAATTACGGCTCGGTTTGGCACCACGATCATGTTTTACCGATATCATCGTTCAACTTGCTAGATGAAGAAGAACTTCTTAAAGCTATGAATTGGAAGAATATACGCCCTTTGATACCGGTTAAAAATATCCAAAAATCAAACAAAATAGATCGCTGGTTATACGTAATGCAGGAAGTAAAAGCGTATTACTTTATAAAACATTTAGATGAAATGTAAAATGAGTTCTAAAACTGTCAAAAACATAGATGTTGAAGGTGTAGTTCTTCCAAATCATCCGTTAACGAATTTTGAATTATTGGATGCCGCGAAGAAGCTGAATATTCCGAATTTTAGAGGCGTTTTTTTATGAGACGAGTTGCCGAAAAAACCTAGACGGAATGAGTGTGGGATAATGAACTTAGACGATTCTAATGGGGTAGGCCGGCACTGGTGCAGTTTTTTAAAGAACGGTAACGAGAAAATATATTTTGATAGTTACGGTCTCCCTCCTCCTACGGAATTAGTAAAGTATTTACACGGCTCAGTGTTTTACAACAGCGAACGAATACAACCGGATAACGAAGTGTTTTGCGGTCATTTATGTTTATATGTACTGAAGAAAACGTGCAACGACGGTTGTAAATTTCAAGAAGTTATAAACGACTTGTATTAAAAAATTGTTATATATAAAATGCCAGTAGATAAATTTGGACATACAGATTCAGGATCTACGCAAAGAATAATTGCAGGAGGTGTTACTCTTAGTCAAGTAAATGCTAGTTTCCTTCGAATGGACGGAGCAAACCCCGCGACTGGAGATCTAAATATGAGCGGCCACGCTATAAAAGGGCTACCTACAACGAATATTTCAGAAGCAGGAATGGATGAGGCTGTCAGTCGAGGACAAGCCATAGATTTGTTAACGAATCGTGGCGACTTACCGTCCGACGATAATCTAAAAGTGTCTAAAACCGGTGATACCATGACTGGCGACTTACTCTTAAGCGTCGGTAGAGAGCTTACGCGGAGGATGGGATGTAAGGATTTAGGTGGAAATAAAGCTTTTATTATATTTTTAGGAAATACAACGAATAAAATAGAAGGTCGATTAAACCAGCCGATTATATCGCAATCGACGGATGGATTTAGTTTTAGAATAAATAATGAAACCATCATAGAGATGGTTAAGTCGATGGATGGCACTCCTCCTTCTAAAATAAATGTGCATAAGCCCATCTTTATGCATGGCGCGCACATTACAGGCCTACGCGAGCCCAGCGGCGACGGCGATGCAGCGACTAAAAAATATGTTGATACAACCGCAGTCGGACCCGCGTTTAGCGTTTACACTATATCTCAACAAGCCATAGTCGCTGCAAATCACACAATAGTTTCTTTCGATAGAGTAAGATTCAATACCGATAGTAGTGATAACAGTACAGGACCGACTCGTTTCACTCCTGGTAAAGCCGGATACTATATCGTTACGACGTACATAGAATTTTGTAGCGCGACTAATACCGCTTTTGCTAACGTCTTCCTGTATAAAAACGGGGTGTCGCACATGCAAATTGCGGGTGGAGGGGGTACGGGAATTGCGCATAACAATTCAACCGGTAGTACTATAGTTTTTCTAACCGGTACCGATTACCTCGAGATATTCGTTTATTCGTCCATCGCCACACTCATAATAGCTAGAGACTTTTCAGCGGCATTCTTACGACCTTAAACTAAGTCTGTAATTTTAACTGTAGAAACCTATCGCGTGTATACAAACGATAGGTTTCTAAAAATGTATCACTCTTCGCTTGGGTGTGCAACTGCATCGATTGTTTCATCGTATGCTCTCGAAGTCTCTTTATCGATCTCACAGATTCCGTCGTACACCGTAATTTCGTATCTGTTTCTCCATACTTTTCCGTTATAATACAATATTAGTCGGGCGTTTTCTCTGTGAGCTTTAGCCGCTTTGTGCATCGACGAATACTCGATGGTCTCACCCGTTTCCAAGTCAAAAATAACGACTCGTTTCGGGTTGTTTCTGATACCTTTCAATCTATCGTATCTACCATCGTCATTATATTCTTTTCGACGATCTTTCCAATATTCTTTTTGATATTCTTTTAGATATTCTTTTCTCGTTAATTTCGGTTTACCTAACAGGGAGTTGTCCGCGGGAATCAATCCTTTCTCGATCAGCAGCTCTACCAATTCCGGTTTGTTGAGATGAGTGACGCTTTTAATCTTATTCTCTTTCGCTAACTTGTGTAATTCTGGCAGCTTCATTTTATATACTACAAGAGTGTCTTTAAACAAGAAACTTATTTTCATACAGACGATTAGTACACTACGCTCATCTTCTGACCATCCGACTGGAAGTTTAGCAACTTATCCGAAATTATAACCGCGTAACCTTGCGTATCAGCGGGGACTGCGGCGTTAAAAGTAGCTTTGATTTGGATATCGACGACCGACGATTTCAGTCTTTCCGATTGTTTACTAACATCGAAAACTATGAGCGGATATAGATCTTTGTAATCGGCTGGAGTGATGTTGCTTTGCGTAATCAACGGATCCATTCCGTAGAACTTTTCGCTGAACGACGCCGCGTCTCTATAAGCTCTCGAAAATTTCTGGTTGGGAAACGATAGGTCGTAGTCGACCGCCGGATATCTCTCTTGATTCATCATCACGTACATGTTTTTGAGGTTGCAATGATCGAAAATCGAGGGGTTATGTTCTTGGTTGCCGTCGCTTCGAGCGGTTTGAAATCCGACGACTATCCATCTAGGTTTTTCAGGAGCCGTCTTGACGCTAAGACGCCAACTAAAAGTATTGGATTGAGGAACCCCTATAGTATCGCATTGTCGCGCTCGATATGCGACGGGTACCGATGCTTTCGATTCGATAGTTTTGTACAATTGCATCTTCTCCATATCCACCGGAGTAACGTGCGGCATAAACCACGAGATTTTCTCGACGTCGACTTTCCCAGCATCCGCGGTAGCGTGTCTAAAAATAGCGTCGTTGTCCGATTTGCGAACCATCGTTAGCGTGTGCTTAAAACCGTACACTATTTTATCGTAATCCTCGCAGAATCCGAAAATATGTTTCAGGGGCACGACGAAACTAAACGTTCCCTTAGTCGTTGGTTTTTGAATAAGATACCCTTGACGAGTCGCGAAACCTACATTATCCGCTATAACCGCGGTTGCCCCAGTATCTTTGCACCATAATTGATTAAGACCTTGCGCTTTGGCGAAGTCGTCTGGATATTTAAGCAAACCAAGCATCGTCGTTGCTTGGCCTGGGTGAAATACCGTTTCGATATCTTGATTCGATAGGGAATACGCGATTTGGCTGAAAAGATGCAAGAGTCCATTATTCGCGAGGGCTACTGCGTTAGCATTAGCGTACGCTGTTCCATCCGCTTTGACTAGCCTACCTTCGAAAAGCAGGTAAGATTCGGCGGGATGGCAAAATAGATCTTGAGTTTCGATATTTATGCGAATCTCGCCGGGTGTGTTAAAAGTCGTTCTCGCCGCTGGTTCGTATTCGTGCCATTCGTATTTTTCGATTCCTTCATCGACCTCTGTGGGTGCTGTAATGTTTAGAATATTCGATTGCATTTTAATTACTAAAGATTATTTATTTAAACTCACGCGAGTTTCAATCCCGCTCCGTTTTTGTTGAGACCACGCACTAGATCTCGAATGGACACGGCATTCGAAGAAAGTCCGTCACCGGCTAGTATCTTATTAATATCAGGTCCTGCCGCATCGTTATCGATTAGCCGTGCTAAGATAGCCGCATTCTCTCGCGTAAGCGCTGGTATCGTTTCGACTGCGTGCGGCTTCGGAACCGACGATGTTAAGAGTTTAGTCGCAGCTTTATCCATCAAGCGTTTACCAACTTCTACGGTGGTATTCTTTCCAACTTCTAGCGCCTTTTTAGCCAACTCTCTCGCGGCGTCTTTACCCGCGCTAAAGGTGGATGATGCGGCTCGTTTACCGACATCCGAAGTGAAGAGCTTCTTAAAAACTCCCGTAATAGTATCCATTATTCCCGCTCCTCCTATAACGTGTTTTCTCTTAATTCTTCTATTAGCGATGACGAGCATTTTTATAATCGCAACATTAAGTTTTTATACCGTTCTTTGTTGATCTCTTTTTGTCGTAATAGTTCATCGCATATACCAACGATCTCGTTTCTTACTCCCGTATTACCCGCGTCGTAGCTAGCGAAACGCAGACTCAACATTTCTACTAAAGCATTCGGATCTTGTGGAATTACGACGACTCCTTTACCCGTCTTCGGCGTCTGTTTTCCAGTCTTCATTTCCCATATCGGTTTAATGATGTTTTTATACTTAGAGCTTCTTGACGATTTTGGTTTACTCGGATTGTTAGGTTGCCTCATCGCATTCGTCGCGTCTAGAATCTCGACGTAATCGGACATATCGTTGTCGTCGTAAATCGAACTGTTCGGTTTAGTCATAGTCACTAGCTCCCAAAGTCCTGGAGTACCTGTATAAGTCTTCTCTCCGACTATTATATCGTCGTTCTGGAACGATACGCGTGTGTCTCCGATATAAAATTTCCCGTCTTTAGAATTTAGACCGAACGTCGTATCGGTAGACTTGGTTTTAGAGGTGTATTGACTTAGGTATTTCGTTGCCACATCTCCTAATTCTAACATTCTAACGTCTTCTATAGGATCCTCGTAAGCCTCTATCGAGGGATACTGTGGAAGCTGTATGGCTTTTAACGATGATGATATCGATGCGGGAAGCGCTTTTAGAGCGGCTGCCGAGTTTTCCTTAATAGTAGACAACAAAGCGTTTTGTTCTTTCGATATGGTCGATTGCGAGTCCACGATCGGCTTGTACAACTTTACCAAATCTCGCTGCAATCCTATATCGCCTAGTTTCTCTGATAAATAATCTCGTTGAATGTTTTTCTTCGTCTTCAGAAACTCTTCAACGATAAAGTCTCTTTTGGTGGGATCGGTTATTTTTAGAAATGACATTTTTTAAATAGGTGGTATAATGTTTTAAAGCGTTTTTGGAACACGCGTTAAAACATTGAAATGGAACGAACGTGAATTTGTACGTTTTTACGTTTATGTTCTACGTTTTACGTTTTATGTTTCACGTTCTACGTTTTTCTTCGATTTCGCAAACGCGTCCTTCAACGACTCGGCTATAGTTTCTCCGCTATTTCTCGATTTTCTGATTTCTTCTTTCATTTCGTTAAATTTCACGCGTTCGTTTAGAATTAACGAGTATTCCTCGTCTGAAATATTACCGTCTTCCAAAGATTTCGAGATGTAGTGACTGATGGTGTTGAGTCTCGCTTCGGCCAACGTTTTAATATTTTCATGCTTCTCCGCCTTTGGTGTGAGCTTTCTGTTGATCACGCGCCCGATCACGCTGAAAACACCCGCTCCAACCGCCAGTGCTTGTAGAACCATCGCGATAGGTGTCGCGACTATCGTAGACAGAACCGTGATTGCCGAAGCAGTTGAGCCCAACGCGACTAGAGTCGATATACCGTCTACTACGTTGATAATCCTAACGCCTTTACGATACTTTTTACCTAGAGTCTCTCTTTTTTTGAGTTCCCGCTCGAGCTCTTGTTGAATTTCAGTGATTTTCGAAAGTCGGAAAGCATGGGCGCTTCCATCGATTTTCAGTGGGATCTCCATTCTTTTTATAATAACGCGATATAATTTTTTAAACTGCGATATAATTAACGAAACATAACGAATCGCCTTCGATTATACTAACTACGGAATCGGAGTCGTTTTGAATAGTAATTTCGATGTCTTCTACTTGTCCGATAACGACTCCATCTCGTAGACTCGCTTCGATTTCCTGTCTAAGCGAAACTAAACACGATCCTTTTGTCATTCGAACACCTAGTCCTAGCGCCACCGTAGCTGTTTCTCTAGGTTGAATCGTTATCAGTTGTTGCGCAAAAATCTCCCATCTTAGTCCACCTAGTTGTCTGCAGGGTGTATGCGTCACTTTTTTCAACGTCCAACGCACCTCTTTCGGTTGGGTTCTAACTTCGATCCGACGAGTGGGTCTCGTTATAAATTTATGGATAGGTCTGTTGAATCCCGACATTTTATTTATACGAGGATAAGTTTTTAAAACAACATACCGAGAATCGGAATATTTCGGAAAGGCGAATTAGGCCCTAGTATAAGCCCGGAACCGGGTTTCATATACAACCCACTACCCGTTTTCATATACAGTCCCCCACCCATCGAACTGCCTTTCGGCCACGGAGACAGATAGAACCCATTTCCATCCGGTCTTACTTTACAAGCCAAGTCCCCTTTTTTAACGTACAATACTCCCGATCCGCTTATTTTATCTACAACTTTCGATGCAGCTGCGGAACCTATACCCGTTAAAGCGCCTTGTGCTAAACTAGGTAGTACGCTTGTAAGAAGAAATTTTCCGGCAGTAGCTAGAAATGGTAATATAGCTCCGATAAAACCGCCTTCGACTTTAGCGTTATATATTAATTGCGTTTTACTCATTTTGATCGTCGTGCCCTTTCCGTCTTGGTAAGCTTTCGCCACTTTCTTAATTTGCGCTTTCGTAAAAGCTAAAACGTGGTCTCCCTCCAGATCATCGTGAGATAGTCTAATACTGACGCCATCGATTCCCGCTTCAAGCGCTCGTTTAATCTTGTCTTTTTGTCCTTCCGAAATATTAACATAGAAGTTTGTGTACTGAGTCATTTTATATATAACTAAGATAAAGTTTTAAGTCTTCACACTTCTCTAATATGAAACTTGATCGACATCGCTTCCCCTCTAATGTTAATTAGTTTTCCATTTTGGTCGGTAAGTCTCGTTTCCATCGATGAAATCGTATTCATCGTAATGGGGAGATAAATTAAGTTAGCTGGGATTTGGATGATCTTATAACCAGGTCCAACGGTAGGAAAAAACGAATATATCACGTTCGTCGTCGATCCATTCGAGTACGAACCTCCGATTATATCGCTAGTTACTCTAAAGCTGTCTATGTTCATTATGTTCACAATGTTCTCCGATTCGAAATAACCCTCCGTATATGTCCCGGGAGTGAAACCTAGGACCGTTCTGATCGAGTTGTCTGATGTGAAATCAACCTTATAATTCGGCGCAATGTTTAACACCGCCTTCAACGTATTAGTGTTTGCTTCTAACGTAATGCAATATTCTTCGTTTGAGACGTCGTAATGGCTGTTCTCTTTCATGATTTTCTTCACGTAGTCGTTTATATCCTCGAGCTCATAGGACCCTTCTGGAATATCTACGTCAAACCACGTCACGCCATGATCCGGCGAATACCTGAAGTTGTTGTTGCTCGCGTCTATGTTAGGAAACACGTAGTAAGTATACAAATCGACTAGAGCCATTTCATACTTTTTGGTTTTATCTAGTTCGATTACAGGATTGTTCCTCGTTATTATTCGTGCGGTTCTGTCCTTTTCGTTACCCACTAAAATGTAAAACGACGATTTAGGATTCGTGTTAGTCGCAGTCTGTGCTGTGTTCACCTGTATCTTCACGAGGAGTTCTTCCATTTTTACTAGTATATTATATTATTTTAATTCAGAATTGGGGATGTAAAATTCATCTAATCCACAACGGTATTTACCGCTGCTCCTTTCACTCGTTAAGTCGATAACTACGAATTGATGCGGTTGTTTCCACGACTCCACGCATAGTTTTTTAAATTCCTCTATAGACATGTCCGTACTTACATGATCGTTGTAGATATGGGAAACGTTCTTCATGTCTTGGGGAAATAAACAAATAAAGTTTGCGTTCTCTCTGATAGTCTGCCTAGGCAATTTAAAATAATTCTGGGCGAGGTACAAACAGTCGACGTTACTATGTCTGCCCCTAATATAATACGTTTCGCATTTGTTCTGCTTTTCTAATTGTAAATCGTCAAAAATCATCAAGTTCTTCTTTTCACGGCTCAACTCTCTCGGATCCGGTACATCGTTCGCGGATTCGTAAAACCTGCATTCGATATCCGACTTGTCTCTTAAATGTTTCGCTATCTCTTCTACAACGCACGCCGGAGAAATATTAGACCTCATTATCTCATCTCGAATGTTAAACAGCTCGATGATCGTTTCTTTTGGTTGTTTTTCTTCGAATGCCTTCTTAAGAATTTTGTACTCCGGTTGAAATAGAGATTTTCCGAATACTTGCAAATTGTCATAGTCGAGCCATCCGGGTCTCAAAAGTAAGTTTAACAATAACGTCGTCTTACCGCATCCCGATTTTCCTACTATTACACCCCTTATACTTTTAGGTAATAGGTTGATATTAAATCTTTTCAACGATAAATCGTTCCACGTTAAGTCTTTCACTTCCATTTTAAATATATAAAAGTTCTATATTAAAACCGAAATGTATTGCGTAAAGTGTAAAGGAAAGACCGAAACAAGAGATCTTCAGAACGCCGTCAGTAAAAATAATAGACCCATGCTTCGAGGCGTATGCGTCGTATGCGGAACGACTAAAACTCAATTCGTAAAAGGAGCCGCTGTAAAAGGTGGAGATGTAGTTGGTTCGTTGAATTCAGTTACTAGAAACGTAAAGTTACCTTGGGCTAAATATCCAGGCGAGATGCATCTTCCAGGTCATTCGTTTACAGGACCCGGGACTAGGTTGGATTTGAGACTGAATCCTGATGGAACTCCTAAAGATTGGAGTAAGCCTATCAACAGAGTAGATAATGCAGCTTACCACCATGATTTGGCTTACGATCGACACCCCGATACGGCTTCTAGGAATGTTGCCGATAGAGCAATGATTAATGATTTGAATAATATTCCTAATCCTACTATCCGAGAGCGTATGGAGAGAGCGGTAGTTAAACCTATATTGTCTGTTAAATCGAGTCTCGGGTTAGGTTTAAAAAAAGCCCCGACCCGAAATGGACAGATCAATTAGCGGATGAACTACATAAACCGGTAGTAAAACATTTTAGAAAGAGAAAAGTGTACGTTAGTGGAATAGATGAGATATGGGCTGCTGATTTAGTCGATATGCAAGCCTTCGCTAAAGAAAACGATGGTGTGAAATACCTATTAACCGTTATAGATGTGTTTTCAAAGTACGGATGGATCGTGCCATTGAACGATAAGAGTGGGAAATCTACAGCAAGCGGCTTCGTGAAGATACTCGAGAGTGGACGAAAGCCTGTTAAATTATGGGTAGATAATGGGAAAGAGTTTTATAACAAAGACGTTAAGAATTTGCTCGAGGTGTACTCTACGGAGAATGAAGAAAAATCTTGCGTTGTCGAGAGATGGAACAGGACGATGAAAGATAAAATGTTTAAGTACTTTACAGCTAATTCGACGAGAAGATATATCGACGTTTTAGACGGAATGGTTAGTAATTACAACAATACAAGACATTCTTCCATTAAAATGACGCCTGCTAAGGCTAGTATGAAAACGAATGAAAAGACTGTATATATGAATTTATACGGCGAAGAGGTCTCAGAGCCTATTGCGCCTAGATTCTCGGTCAGAGATAAAGTCAGAATAACGAAGAAGAAAAACATATTTGAAAAAGGATATACACCTAGATGGACTGAGGAAATGTTCACAATTGCGCAAGTTCAGTATACAAATCCAGCAACTTATAAGATTACTGATTCTAACGGTGAGGAGGTACAGGGCTCATTCTATGAACAGGAGCTACAGAAGACGACTCAAGAAATATTTAGGATCGAAAAAGTGATTAGAAAACGTGGGAAGAAATCACTCGTTAAATGGTTAGGATACTCAGACTCGTTCAATTCTTGGGTCGATAACGATAACTTGATGACGTTGTGAAACGATTATTCAAAATGCTATTTCGACTTAAAGAAAATAATTTTCATATAATAAAGAGATACTATGGCAATCACATGGAAAAACTTTGATATTAATAATGTTATTTTCGAAGACGTTACAAAAAGGTCTACTCCCGCTGAAACTAAATTTCAACGCATATTTCTAAAGTACAAATACGACGACGGGACAATCGACAAAATATCTATAAAAACTCCTCCGCTGTATTCTTATGGGATTCAAGAAAACCGATCTTCACAAACGGGTCTCTTAGACTCGTATTCTTTACCATTAAACATGTACGATAGAATGGTTGGTGAAACCGAAGACGAAGCGAAAACGATTGAAATTTTTGAATCGTGTTTAAAACTGGTAAAAGAACATCTTAAAAAATCTGATGTGAAAGACGCGCTTAATAAATACGAGATGGATGCGGATGTTGATCAAATGGATATGTTTTACAGAAAGAAAGAGAAAGGTAAAATCCTTCCCGATATACCCCCTACTCTATATCCGAAACTTTTAACTTCCTATGAAAAATCACGAAATCCAGATGTGCCACCTAAGATAACTACAGGATTTTACGATTTAAACGATGAACCGATAGATCCTAAAACTCTCATAAATACGCGTTGTAAGGTTGTTTGCGATATTCGCATCGATAATATCTATATCGGGGCTAAACCGTCTATTCAGGTAAAAGTAAACGACGTCATAGTCCTCGATCGATTCGTTAGACAAAGGCGTCTTTTCTACGCACAGGAATAAGATGAATCATAGCTTTTATAACTGCTGGTTATAAAAACCCACGTAATCACCTGATGACTCATACGATGGTCGTGACGTCACGTGGTTATTGCGTGGTTGTCCCAGAATAGTCTAAATATACCTACTAACATCAGTTACAATATCCGGCGCGAAAACAGCATGGAGTAGTGTAATAAACTAGAACAGACTTAATTAAATGCCAGTGACTACTTCCTTCAGTTGGTGACTCACTATGGTCCATATAGTCCCGGGGTCCACGTAACCCCAAGTTACCCTAAATGTTCTCAATGAATCAAACGAATGAATGAATGAAATAACATTCAGAATTTATTCAATGCTGACAATGGTCAAATTATTTTCATGCGCCAAAGATTATTAGGCTTATTATAACGTGGCACACATATGGTAAAAGTAGTTTCTTAAGTTGCCACATACGAATGTTCAATACAATAACGTTACCTATGCTAAGCTTACAACACGAGTAATTGAGTCGTAAGATAATTAAGTTCAACAGATAACGCTAATTAATTCCAATAACAAATCGCTGATGAAAATCTTATACTTGAAGATAAACTACGATTGACTTTGTACGCAAAATATATTGCATGGCCACCCCGAAAGATAACAAGTGTGTTGTATGGATCTACCTGTTTGTTGGCACTTGACATTTATAGCATAGCACAGCACGTTCATTGAAACGAGGTAATGCTTACATTTGCGTTGGTCTGTGATAGACAAAAGTCAAGTAGGTCCAAAATTCAAATGATTTGGCAAATATAAAGTACTTCAAAGTGAAATTAGAATTAGCTGCATAAAAACTGAAGTCTATATTAAAATTATTGACCATAAATATACAGGCGTAAAGTAGAAACTAAACTGACAATAGCTACCAGGTTCATTACACGTGCTACGTTTCCTGTCTGTTGGTAATTGTAGATGAATATAAAATAGGACAATTAATTTAATTGGCCTGAATGAAACGTTCTTTGTTTCAGTCTCTCAAGACTGCAATGATTTAAGATATTTCTTATACATATCCAGACTGTGTAAAACTTGTTCTTTGACTCCGATGCATCTTTAGTTATAATTATTTAGTTTTGCATAGCCGTTTAGACACACTATTTGCACGTTTTATAATCAACTTAAAATGCGTCGTAATTATGGCTGTAATTGTTATCGCAAACTCCGACTGGTTAAGAGCTACTAAAGCTAAGCAGGGCGTTGTGTCATATAACTGGGGTTGTCCAGAAATCAATATTTAGTGGAGGGCCAGTTGCCACAGGGACCAGACAGAAGAGGCAGTCCAGTTGCTAAGGCGGGTTTCGTTGAGGACGAGAAAGCTTCGAAGGCGGATGATCGGTTGGATTATGGTAGGAATTCTTGAACAGAAGAGGTGAATCGTCATACACAATTTAATGCATATGAGAGAAATGTGTTGCAAACAGATGCAATCAAAGACTACTTACGTACTTTATATAGTATCAATCCTATCCTTATAGTGGATGCACACACGCACTTAGCAATATCTGTTGGCATAAGTACTAGGTTTGGACTGCTTTTAGACACACCCTTCGTACCATTGAAACAGACAGGCCTAATCATCAGGTCAGCGTGCGTCCTGGTGAGTTTATTTGGTACTTAATGCACATAAAACACATCTATAATTATGTAGCTTCTTAAAGAAAGTGTACTTTCTTAAGCCACGAAAGTTTCTATATGAACCAAATTTCAATCAAGTTTTGGCTTTACGAAAAAAAGAAATCAATCGATAATGATTACAACGGCACGCAGACATACAGAAATGCATGCATGCACTCATACATACATATAAACAGACAGTGAGACCTAGAGACAGTCAGACAGAGACAGATAGCCATAATAAATAAAAAATAAATACTAACACATTTTCTAAACGAAAAATGAATTCTGAATCGCGAGAAGAAACGTCACTTTATCAAACTGCTGTTCCATTGTGACCTCTGGCTGCTCCATTATGAAAATCAGCCAGTAATCTGGCTCTCTTGGTTTGTCATATAATTATCGGTTGAACCCAACGACCTATTATATATAACGGTTGAACCTACACTGGAGCTCAACCATTAAGACTCGTGGATTTAGATTTTAGAATACTGGTTTGCGTAGATGCGACCAGTGGTGTAGTACAAATACGGCGCTATAAAAGTTTTCAGCTTGAATTGCCTAGAATATGACTGGATTAGAAACTTCAAAGTTACAGTTACGTGCATGTTACATTGAGCTTGTTTCGCGATCGCAGTCTACCGAAACATTTTGCAGTTAATGTTGAACGAGATTAGGAAAACAAGAGGTGGAAAAAAGAAAAGGAGATTAATTTGGGTGGTAAGGATCAAAACCAGCAAAAATAGCCATGTAGTAATAGTGTTCATGAGACATTTTTGTATGTTGGCTATATAGCCTATAATTTTATGCGATTAGGTAGCTACAATGCTATATGGCAAGCGAATAGCCTGTTGTACTCCTGCATGTATACCTGTAATACACAACGCATGCATATCCTGCACGTGATAAAGAATGAGTAGTTTCTGTTGCTATTGTAATTGTAATTGTAAATTCATATAGCGCCGCACAAGGGCAATCCAAGCTAGAGGCGGTCTCTGCGCTAGACTATGTGATGTCATAAATATTACGAAAGGTAAAAATTTCATCAGTGAGCCGAACAATATACAGTAAACTAGAAGCCAAAACACAGAACCAACCAGTGTGATTCTCCTTACAGGTTTTATTTTAGTTATAGTTACAGTTATAGTTAAAGGTTTTTCATTTTAGTTATAGTTACAGTTATAGTTAGTATTATTTTTTAGTTATAGTTATAGTTATAGTTAATGGACTTTTATTTTAGTTAATTTTAGTTAGTAGGCTACATAGTTAGGCCTACAACTGGCGCTCCGCCCGGTCCCTATGGGGTCATTGATTCATTATGTCAACAAATGTTAGGTAGTTTTTGATCTCCTCCCCGTTGTCAACAACTGTCAAACATTCAAGACCCCCGTAACAAAATTATGTCAAAGAAAATTACTCCACCTCCAGAAAATTTCTATAACTCTAACAAATGCAAAAAACTTAAATTGCCGATAAACAAAATGTTGCTATTCAGATTTCAATTTGATACTTAATGTCTACAGTACATACATATATAGGCCGTATATACTATATTATTTCTATTTTATTTTTTATTTTCATTTTATTTCTTTTATTTCATTCTGTTTTTCTTCACTTTTTTAAACTATAAAGACTTCCCGAATCTATGGTTGCTTTTGATTAAATTACTGCTGTAGTCAATTTGTCTTGAATTGTCAGGAATTATCAAACTTTTTCAAATCCCTCGCTCCATTTTGTTGATATACAAAAAATAATAGCAACAGTGTATGTCAACAGTATATATAAATTGTGTTCACGACCCAATGGATAATTTAAAGACTGCTCTTTTTCACGTTCTTATGTTTATCGATATTGCATTTTTTATTCCATTAACGAAAATACCGATGAATTTTCGTTAGTGTTATTTTCGTTATAGTTACAGTTATAGTTAATGATATTTTTTAGTTATAGTTATTGTTGTTGTTGTGCTGTCGGCTCTAGGAGCCCTAGCGATCGCCATGAAACACCGTCTCCATTGCCGTCTTGCTACTTCCCCAGTACTAGTAGCCCTTGAGTCGCGTGTCGGCCTGGGAGTCCCATCAGCGCTCCGGCCTGGGAGTCCAACCATCAGCGACGATCGGCGCGGTTTGAAGTGTCGCATGACGATTTTCTTGGCATATTAACAGGGGTGGTTTGCCATTGCCTTCCCCTGGTTTTGCCTGCCGTGCCCGTTCGTCCCCCCTCCATTGGAAGGGTACTTCCATTGGAAGGGTACCAACAGTCCGCACCACGTGAAGGTGGGCACGGAGGACTTTGGTTCACCAGCCCAGGTCGGATCCGAGTCTACGCTCGTGAGAGACGTCGGTCAGGTCGCCTCCCTGCTTTACTCTGTGATAGAGTGACTGGTGAACCTTTGCGGACCAGTTATATAGTTATAGTTATAGTTATCGTTAACGAAATCTTTTTTGTTCGTTAACGAACATTTTCGTTTTCGTTAACGTTAACGAGAATCACACTGGAACCAACCAACGGATTTCCGTTGGCAGCTGACCCATGACATTAATGTCCAAAGTCTCTGAACCAAGTTGCGTCGATATCAGCGGTCACAGCTGAAAGCGCACGCACAGTCACACACACGATGCGATGTCGCTGAAGGTTTTCATCACAACATCGTCATTTATTCATGCGTTCTTGCTGAAAAAGTCGTACTGTTCTAGGGGTAAACTTTCGTTCAGATGGTAATCAAAACAATGCGCTTTTCTTTTAAGTTATTGGATGTCAAAATACACTCTGTGTTACAGGGCGAACACTCGAACCTGTCGGTTACTGTGCAAATGCAGTTGGTGACATGCTATGGTGAAAAATAGTAACGCAGTCGATAAAGAGGGCAGAAACGGTCATGAATTAACATGTACTCGTTCAAAACTGCTAACATGCGCATGAATTCTATTTACGCTAGAGAACTTACACCAATAAATGCGTGAATAACAAATAGTAGGCCTAAATTATCAGCAACTATGAAAACTGGGGTGCTATGACAATTGGCGACGGTCAATTTGGCGCCGGTCAATTCGGCGCCGGACAATTCGGCGCCGGTCAATTTGGCGCGGTCAATTCGGCGCCGGTCAATTCGGCGCATGGTCAGTTAGGCGCCGGTCAATTCGGCGCCTTTTCGTCTACGACACTTCGTCTACTATGTATAGATCAAAATACAGATTAAAATATAACTGAAACTAGAAGCGGGATGAACGATCAAAATATAAATTAAACTAAAAGCGGGATGAACGATTACAATATAACTAACAGTGGAACCTGGATAAAAGATTAAAATATAACTAAGACTAGAAGCGGGATGAACGATCAAAATATAAATTAAACTAGAGCGGGATCAACGATTAAAATATAACTTAAACTAGCAGCGGGATCAAGGAACGTCATAATATATAAAATGTCGGTAGAAATAGAAGCCTAAACAAAGGCGCCAAATTGACGGGCGCCGAACTGACCATGCGCAGAATTGACCGGCGCCGAATTGACCGCGCCGAATTGTCTTGCGCCGAAGTGACCGGCGCCGAATTGACCAGTCACCGTTATTATGGTTTAGTTTCCAAGGTTAATTATCTTGGGCCCTTGAGATGAATGACTTGGCAAGGCATTTCAACTTTTGTGGACAGTGGGGCAAGCACAGCTTCAAATCACTGCAGTTAAACGAAGTGTTTCATGGTTAGTCTTTAAATGTGACATTTATATCGGCAAATTATTGTATCGTATTATATTATATTTAAACTTTTATAAAGCCGCATCTCAGTACAACCTAATCAGAGGCGCTCCCAATGCGAGGAACCCTGAGGGAAACGAAAAGATTTCAGACAGCAGATAGAAGCAGCAAGACCCCAGTTAAGATCGTAGAACGAGTCACAGGGAAAAGATCATTCAAGACAGAACAGAGGATCAATGCGGCAAAAGCACGATGCTGAGCCATGGCGGTCCTAGACTGAGGGACAAAGAGGTCAAGGCGCGGAGAGGATTATGTTTTTGAAGTGTGCATAATGTGGACTTCCAATTTTTTGACATAATGGGCATTTGCAGCTGAAGAAATTTTTTTAATGTTGGCTTCTTATCAAAAATTTGTCATAGATGCAGTATTGCATGCATCACACTCTTATATCCGTGCCTGGGGTACGGTAACCGATTTTGGGTACGGTCTGGCGTCCGAACCGATGTCGGATCGACGTGAATTAGCGACGTCGGATTGACGTCGGAAACCGATGTCGGGCCGAAAAACCACGCCAAATCTACAAGCAGACGCTGAACGGCAAGACATCTGTCAGATGTCGGATATAGATGAGTTTGTAGACGTGTTACCGACGTCGGTCCGATGTCGCTGGTTAGCTGGGATGTTGCTTTCTGTGCTGTAAATTCTTTTATCAATTCCCTGCGCTAATATATTTTTGAAAGAAACTAAACTGTTGTTACCATTTGACTTTCATTTTATTTACAATAGAGACGATTTAATCGAAACCATACCATTTGTATTAAGGTGTCTTGTTCATGTTAATTTTCTGTGAGATTTTCTGGCCCCTAAGTTGCGGATCCCTTTGACAGCTGACCGATGACATTAATGTCCAAAGTCTCTGGTCCAAGTTGCGTCGATCGGGTCGTGCGCCGACAGCTGAAAGCGCTCAGATACACGTTTACGTGAAGGTTTTAATCACAACATCTTCATTTTTTTCAAGTGTTCCTGCTGGAAAAATCGTACTGTTCTAGGGGTAAACTTTCGTTCAGATTGTAAATCAAAGCAATGCGCTTTCCTTTCAAATAATTGGATGTCAAAATACACACTGCGTTACAGGGCTACCCTCGAACCTGTCGGTTACTGTGTAAATGCAGTTGCTGAAATGCTATGGAGTCAACACAACTGGTGCATAATAGTAAAGCAGTCGATAATGAACGCGTCAAAAATTATGAATTAACATTTATTCGTTCAGAACTGTTAGCATGCACATTAGGGTGGAGTGAAAAAATTATTTTTAAATAAATGAATTCTAATAGTGGGCAAAAGATGCAACTTAGGTAGAGTAAGAAACACACCAAATATTTTAAATTTCAAATGACATCTTCTGCCCTCTACCGTCGATGCAATATTTCAACGTGATTAACCTAATATCACAATGGATGTCATCCAATCTCCTCTGCCTTAACCTTTCCAAAACAGAATTCATAATCCTAGGCCTTCCTGACCAAATCAAGAAAAGCCCTAATCCTTCCATACACCCATCGACTAACTCATCGCTTCTTAACTTTCACATCGGACCCCCCACCCCGTCCATTACTTGTGATCCACACCTCTCCTTCTCTAACCACATCTCCAACCTCTCGCGTTCCTGCTTCAGGCACATTTGTGACCTTCGTCGCATCCGGCCCAAGATCGACCTTAAAACTGCCTCTACCATTGTTACCTCTATTGTTCATTGATTACAGCAATTCCCTCTTCCTCAACCATGAATCCACCCAAATCAAGCGTCTGCAACTTATCCAAAAGTCACTAGCCAGGGCTGTCACGAGAATGCCCAAACATCATCATATTACTCTCGTCCTCAAATCACACCATTGGCTAAAAATCCCAGAGTGAATCCACTTCAAAGTCCTATCACTAACCTATAACTCCATACAATATATAAAGCCCAAGTACCTCTGTGGTCTCTTCACCATCCAGCAACCCGCTCCACCCGAACCTCCTCCTATTTCAGTCTTTCTCGATCTCCGGTCACTACTCATCGCAAGTTCTCCAACCGAGCCATATCCAACAGAGCACCACGCCTCTGGAACGATCTCCCCCTTGAATTCCGCAGATTCTTGGTTCCTCCATCATCATTCCAACCCATCCTCCATCCTTCTCCTCATGTTCCTCTATCCATCTCCGGGCTTTCCACTCCAAACTGAAGTCTCACCTTTTCAAGTAGGGCCTACTCCTACCCTGACTCATTTGATCCTCTGCCTTCCAATTCTTCTCGCCCTATATAACACCCACCGTCACAGCTGCTCTGCGTCCTCTCTTGATCTGCCCCTCCCCCCCCCACTGAAACCAGACTCAGGCCTCTCTTGGATTACTCTCTGGAAAACCTCCTCAACACTCACAGTCGTATGCTGGCGCATCCTGCTTGAACAGAGCTTTGGTACTTCTTTCGTTCTCTCCTCATTTTCTTCCTTTCAGCAATGTCGCTGCATTCATTAGGCGTTACAATCATAGGCGTAATTTGTCGGGGGTAACCGTACCCTACCCCACTCTTTGGGCTGGGGTACCGTACCCCCCACTTTATGAACAATGCCAATCAATATTTTATTATTTTGCCTTCCCAGAGATCGCAGTCAACGTCTTGCTTCCTGTATGTAAGAAATTGGTACCCCCACTTTTTAGACCAAAGTTACGCCCCTGGTTACAATTATATTATCCTGTAACAAACCAGAGGCGATTTCCGCAACTGACTTGAACGTGCATTTCATGAATTGTAACTGTTCGAAGACAGTAAGTTGAAGAAAAAGAAAAATAATGCACCACATTGACGTTATTCAAAGAATTTTTATGTGGCAGAAGTGGTAAATATAAAACCGTCGGTAGAGGGCAGAAGACGCAAAGCAAAATCAACAATATTTTGAGCACTATTTACACTCACATGCTGGCAACTTTCCATCGCTATTAGAAAACGTTTGCTTAAAAAAAAATTTTTTTTGCCATTTTCACTCCACCCTAATGCACATGCATTTTATTTACGCTAGAGAACATAACAGGTTATAAAGTATGGAAGAAATTGGTTCAAAACTACATTAATTACTAATTGAAAGTTAGGCAATCACCAATAAATGCTTGAAAATCAAATAGTGGCTCTTAATTGTATCAATAACTATAGAAAGTGCACATAAAATGTTGAAAATTAAATAATTCAAATAGCCTATAAAGCGATAATAGTTCATAATAAATATGTTCCAATGAAGACGGTGAAAACAAGACTACATTGTGAGCAGACATAGATATATTAACAAATCAAATTAGTAATTTTACAGCGAGGATCTTTCACGTATGACCTGTCTATATGCATACACAATCATGTAGGCCCTACTATAGAAGACAATTTATTTCATAAGAATAAACACGAGCATAAATATCTAATCTGGCTGCATCAAACACCGGCACTGTTGTGGCAGAAGTGGATTTTTGTTACGAAACAGCATATGGTTTTTGTGCGCGGCAATAGTTTCGCCCATTGCAGTAATTTTGAATGGAAAAGTGGTAGTAGTTGAAAAGATATTGCGTGTTTATTGGACTTTTCTCCTGTATTGGGCCATTCATCAATGTGCAAATTTAAAAGAGTTTAGACAACTGATAAAGAATCTTCAGCAATCAATTATTACAGAGAACTTTTAATAGGACAAAGCATCTGGTCATTGATATAATTTAACGCTGTGATTATTTCTTATCTTTACACAGTGTTAGTAGAAGAAACCGGCGAATAATGCGTTCAAACGGAGAATTACTCCTCGTGGCAGCAAATTCAGCCATTGCTTCAGTACAAGGATGATTACGATCGATACAACATCTGAGTTTCAAGTACTTTGCAAGAAAATGTCTTCCAAGAGAATAGTGGAATCTAACGGCGTCAGGAAGAGAAAAACAATATAACATTGGCTTCAAACTACAGTAAACGAATAGAGCAAAAAATTCCCCATATTTTGGTCTGATAGCTGTCCCCTTAAATTTACGAAGTTCATCAATCAGAGGCGATAAGTAGTAAAAGAGTGAGTGAAATCCAAGCAACGACTGTACGTCTCCGTCGAAAAAGAGGTGAAGCGATGGCACCACTAAGACATTCGCAAGTGCTAGATCCTTGAAATCGCTCTGCAGATCAGGTTCCGTCAGAATTTGTTCACATAAATGCAAAGCTTCATCGTATTGACGACACTTGTAAAGGAACAACGCGCGATAGCAGTCAATTATGTTGCAATGGATGCCATAGTCTCTGCTAATCGCATTGTAAAATGATGTCATATGTTCTAAAGCATATTCCATAAGAACACCAATTACTGTTTTTTTAAGTATCAATGGATTCACAATCAAAAGTACATTTGCTGTCAACGAATCATTTCTGCGATATACGCATTTTCTGCTATGTTTAGAACAAGTGCTTAACTTCATCAAATTATGAAACTTTCGCTTAGTTAAAGCCAGCAGAAATTGGTCCAACAGAAATGCTGAGGTTGTCAAATAAGGATTCAATTCTAACTGTTTGGAAAATTTTCCGACGAATTTAAGTGTCAAATAGAAGGCAAGCACCTTTGGGGTAAGACGAAGATCGAGATAATTCTGTCTCTTGCTAAATTGCTTATTTGCGCTAAATCTCTCGCAGAGCAACCAAAATCCAACGATTCTAACAACATCGTCAATAAAGAACAAACAACCTCCATTCAATGTTTCATTTTCAACGTCGGTCATTTGAGCCACAAAGACTGCTGAGCAGAGGTCCATTGGTATTCGGTAATCAGATGTTGCAAAATGAAGAGCAGCCAGGTAGACCAATGCTGCAGGAGCAATGGCGTTGGCTTCAGAATCGTGACATTCTAAAGCCTTTCTCAGGAACCCTTTAGAAAGGTGAGACAACAGTTGAAATTCTGATTGGCTATTTAATCCTGTTAAGTTTTCCATGAAATCCTGTGCTCGCCAAAATTGAAACTGACTTCCTTCTGATGTGAAGGGTATAGGTAATCTATGGAACTGACACTTTACGGATTTCGGTTTCCAACATAATCCTTTGATATAGTTTACAAATAGTTCGCTATCACATGCCATTTTTCCACACTCTAAACCATATGCAGCATTCAAGCTACACAATGCTCTATCAAATAATGTGAAACAGCTGACGTTTTCCGGTATTGGTATCAGTGCCATTAAACTGAGTCCTACCAATTCCCATTTTCTTGTTACGCACATATAGCTTAAACAGGATCTCGGCCCTAAATTTATTTCAAATTTTATTAAGTTACGAATGTAGGCATTACACAACAACATTCCGCGTGAAAATAAGTAATCCAATGATGTTGACTTTAAGGTTTGTTGAAATTCTAAGATAGGTTGTATGTAATTCACAAAATTGGGCGTTAGATTCCTTGTATTTCCAAATTCGATAACTATCCGAGTGAATGGATGTATGTAATTTTCGACGAACCAATGACACAGAATGTCACAATTGCAGAATTCATCTAGTTGTCTTTCTGTCTCTTCAATCCTTGTGGAGCTCAAGGAGAGATTGAATAAATTTGCTTTGGAAATGAAATAGTTCGGACAGTATCTCCTCTTTAGCCATTTTAGAAGCTTGTTTAATAACTTACGGCAAATTGCAATTACAGAAGAGGAATTCCACCATTCCAGTGACATCTCTTCACAAGTCCATAACAGCAACGTCTTTAAGTGATACGAACAGAGGACCTCATCCTCCTTTGGACAATCCTTTTGTATCAATTTTCTCTTGGCAAAGAATCTGAGCAGATGGTAGACAATCTGCTGAACAGGAGTCCAACTCTGAAGTAAAATTACTTCTGCAACTGAAAATGACAATCTCCATTGTTGGTCATCGTCTCTGCAAGCACGATGCTGGACGTATACAACATGACAACCATATCGTAGAACATCCGATATTGTATCATTCGATGGCCATCCGTAATTTCTGTATCGTCCGAGCCATTCTTGGGCTTCTCTAGGCCACTGGGGACACCGTGTGCTTTTGACGTTATCTAGTGGATAAATGTTTGCGCCAAACTCAATCGTTATTGCTGGACCTCTCACAGTATGTGATCGCCCACCAGAACGTTCTTTATTCCGGTCTAGACTATTTGCGAAAGCAACCGCATCATACACATAGTATTCATTTAGAAAAGTTGTATGGCTGAATACATACTTTTTGTATTTCCAATTATACTTCAGTGTACCCGTATTTTGAAGTCGAACAAAACCTGGGTATCTGAGGTATGGTTCAATCTTGTAGCATTTAATCGTATCGCGTAAGCAACTCACGTCATGTGGCAATACTGGAAAGTCTCCTTCGAAGGCCAATTCATCTGCGTCGAAGACTAATGCATCACTGTCGGCGATGCATCCATCCAGTGGTCGTATTTTGAACTCCATAGCACTGCCACAATGTACGGCATACGCCAATGGCTTATACATGCAATCAGAAACAGAATCATACGACTTGGGAAGCAACTGGCATGTACCAACAATGAATTCAGATGCCATTTTTTCCATCAATTTTTCCGGATATTCCGTCATCCTAAATGACAATTATAGCAATTTAGTTCTGAATTAATGGTCTGCGGGTTTACTCATACCCGATCCGTACCCGCGGGTTTGGCACGGGTCGGGTAGCCTATTCACGGGTCGAGTCGGGTACGGGTAGGGGCATTACGGGTACGGGTATACCCGGTTTTCCCCGACAGACGTGAAGTTTTAGGGTTGCATGTAGGGCTGTACCGAATAGGTGATTATCACTATTCGGCCGAATACGAATAATTGGACCAACTATTCGGCCGAATTCGAGTACGAATAGTGTAGAAAATAGAGCTACAGACAACATTCAAAAATACGTTAACGTTAAATCACTGTACACAAAGAATGAGACTACTTAAACTGCGATACCGCGGTCCAGGCAGTAGGCAACGCCTGACTGTAGCCACAGCATATATTATGTTAATGTGAGAGTTATTTCAGTCCGCCTGCAATAGCAGCCGCATTTGCATAAACAGATGTCAAGTGACCACTATTCGTATTCGGTCCGATCGCTACTATTCGAAAACCGAATAGCTATTGACCCACTATTCGGCCCCGAAGCGAATACGAAGCGAATGTTAGGCATAGCCCTAGTTACATGTAATAGTGAGTCTTGCAACTTCAAAGACTTACTGGCTATAACGGCCTGTATTCTCTCTAAGTACCATATACCTGTGCTGACCTATTTCTATAAGCTTTAATGAACTGGACATTTATTAATAGATCATCAAATTACAGTTACAAAGTGGCTTATTTCCACTAACACAATCGTAAGGCTCTTGCACATATCTGATGTGAGGTTCAGTCCCGACCACCAGAGGTCAGAGGTCGCAGACGCCAATCCCGTGATTCAGCAGTCGTGTTTTCTTTAAAACAGTTTTTTTATTCACTCGAGGCTAGGCATATTGCAAAGTCTGTCATGCTTTACCTCTGAGGAAAACAGTGATGTGCATAAGTCTTGCATCACCAAAATGTTTTGCGGATTTTCAACTTACAGTGCTTTTATCTCTATTCAGCCTTAGAGGTAATACAATTAATTTTATTTATTATTATAGGGGTTGTATTTAGCTTTCAAAATCAGCATCTTAAGATGGGTGACTCTTAGTTTCACATTAGTTATGGCGTGATAACATGAACCTCCTATAGAAACCATAGAAATGACGGATTTTGCGTCAGGGTTGGATCGAGATTAGCTGTGCATAGAGCAATGTGTAGACAAGAAATAACGAACATTTATGATTCTATGCCTCCTTTTTCCTTTTTTTAAAAGCCGGAGGATGCCCCTTCTCCCCCTAAATGACGTCCCTGATTCCAATGAAATTATAATTTGGTCATCAAAAGTTAATATACAGATATCAGGGATTTGAATATTATATCTGCTAATTGATAGAGATGTCTTGCTACCTTCTAATGCCGTTAGTTATGCAGATATAATAATTTTGCTTTTTTGTTAAATCTTTGTGGCCATTTTTAGTTTTTTTACATTTAACTTGAAAATTACATTCCATAACATGTATAGGTATATGCCGATATAAATAGACTCATCATAAATGATATTAGCTTGACTGGTTCCATGTATGAAATATTTTCCACTTTGGTTAATTTTGACGGCGGCCATCTAGGATTTGGCCCATTTCCACATAGTTCCCCACGTCATATTTTGGTAAACTTTTTTCTTGTAATGTAGACGTATGAAAGAGGTGAAACCCATCGAGAAACCTTTTCTTCGAACTTTGTTGAACCTCCATTAATAATTGTTTTTCAATGAGTGGACTAATACGGTCGCTTATACAGTTATTTTAACGATTTTATGTCAGTGATTTTTGCACGGACAAACGTTATCTTTACCATTAGTAAAAAGAAAAAGAAAGGCTGTCCGCGTGCGGGGGACCAAAAGCTCGGCCAGGTCATATACCCAAACTGTCCGTTAACTAAGGCCTTCTTCTGGCGCTCCATAAAGGTCTGCTGCTCTTCGTTATGACGCTCCATAATTATCTCGAGGTGCTCCAACATCTCGTTACCAATAGATCTAGTCTCTCTGTAATAAGTTCCCTATCTGGACGTGGCAAGATTAGTTCTTTAGTTTCAGAAACTGGTCTTTGTACAATTTCCATAGTTAACTTTAATCAGAATTATTAACGCAAAGATTCAAACTTTAACCCTATGACGCACACCTGGGGTCTGCTGGAGCCCAGCGATGACAGTTCCTTGATAACTACGTCGATACAAATAGTAAAAACCTGATATATTTATAATTCCTCAGCTATTCATCCCCTGCATTTGTGGATAACTTGGAAGAGATTAATGTTTTTAGTTAAAGAGTAAAAAGATAAGATAGACACTTTGGGCATATTTAGCATACCTGAGGTCCAACAGACTCCAGGCTGTAACATTGATAGTCTCATGACGCATTGACTATTGCATAATCCAGGCTACGTCAGTAATGGAAAGACTTGTACATCCATGATACAAAACTGGAAGAAACATAACGGTATACAACTCGGCTTTGACCAGCAATCAAAATTTCAGGTAGCACCACAAACCGTTAGAAGCGCTGTGTAATCTGTCTGTGAACGTTTGAATAACTGATTACACTGCTATGCATTTTAAAAGAAAGAATTAGATGTCTGATTTTTTACTGATTTTATACAATTCTGACATCCTTATTTCAAATATGTTGATGAAATTTGGCCATCACGTCATAATTTCGCACAAATAAAATTATAAGTTTATTGAATTTTACAATACCGAGAAATTATTTTCTCTTTGATACACTGCAGAAAAAATTTATAAGAAAGGTTTATAAAGTCCCCGATGTCAAAATCTTAGAAACAGATGACAGTGCCCAGATGTTTACAATAATTATATACAAATGGCAAAATCTTGTATACAATGAAACCGAGACATAAACCGTCTTAGGGACAGAAACGTGTTTTCTTAGATTGTCTTGCGTGTTCTTCCTCTGACGAACAATCTCTGTTCATCATCAGCAATAGTCCACCAAATCAAAGGGGGTTTCCAGAGAGTAGCCCAAAAGAGGTCCAAGTCCGATTCCAGGGTACCAGATCAGGTAAGGCAGAGTAGCTGTCAAGGCGGGTGTCGTTTACGGCGAGACGAATTGGAAGGAGGAGGATCAGATGAGTCAAGGTAGGAGTATTTGAAAAGGTGAGACTTCAGTTTTGAGTGGAAAGACCGGGTGTTTGACAGATAGAGGAACATGAGGATGAGGATGAAGGACGGGTTGCAATGATAATGGAGGCACTAAGAAAATGCGAAATTCAGGGGGGGGGAGATCATTCCAGAGGCGTGGTGCTGTGATGGATATGGCTCGGTTGGAGAACTTGAGGTGAGTAGTGACTGGGGGTCGAGAAAGACTGAGATAGGACGATGATCGGGTTGAGCGGGTTGTCTGAATGGTGAAGAGATCACGAAGGTACTTGGGCTGGGAATATTGTAGGGAATTGTAGGTTAATGATAGAACTTTGTAGTGGATTCGCTCTGGGATTTGTAACCAATTGAGTGATTTGAGGATGGGAGTGATATGATGATGTTTGGGCGTTCTAGTGACAGCTTTGGCTAGTGAGTTTTGGATAAGCTGTAGACGTTTGATTTGAGTGGATTCAAGGTTGAGGAAAAGAGAATTGCAGTAATCAAGCTTTGAATGAACAATGGAGGTAGCAATGGTGGAGGCAGTTTTAAGGTCGAGCATGGGTCGTATGCGTCGGAGGTCACGAATGTGCATGAAGCAGGAGCGCGAGAGGTTTCAGATGTGGTCAGAGAAGGAGAGGTGTGAATCAAAAATAACACCAAGATTGCGAACAGGGGAGTCAGAGGTGAAGGTGAGAGACGATGAGTTAGTCGAAAGGTTTATGCAAGGATCAGGGATTTTCTTGATTTGATCAGTAAGGCCTAGGATGATGAATTCAGTTTTGGAAGGGTTAAAGCAGAGGAGATTGGATGACATCCACTGTGAAATAAGGTTAACCACGGTGAGTAGTTGTGTGATGGCGGTGGAAAAAGAGTCTGGGGAGAAGGATATGAAGAGTTTGGTGTCATCTGCATAGAGATGGTGGTCGGCAGAGGAGGATTTTATGAGATGACTTAAAGGAGTAGTATAAAGGATGAAAAGTAGTGGACCCAGGACGGATCCTTGAGGGACACCACAGGAAAGAGGAAGGGGTTGTGAGCAGTGGCTGGAGGCTTTAACAGAGAAGGATCGGGAAGACAAGTAGGACTGGAACCAGAGTAGAGCAGTGTCAGAGACGCCAAACCAAGAAGATGGTCGTTGAAGAAGAATCCTGTGATCAATGGTGTCAAATGCGGCGGAGATGTCGAGAAAACCCTACATCATACAGAAAAACGGATTTCATTTTTGAAATCAGCAGACTAAAATCTTTGAGAAAAATATGTTTTTGGCAGAACATCAGAAATCATGCATAGTAGTGTTATTGTTCATCACAATAAAAAAAATGCGTACAGTGAATAAACATTATATCATGATCCAAACATGTTGCATAACCCCATGTACTCTCTCCCACCTAAACTTGGATCATTCATTTCCTTGTTCTATTAAAATTGTACACTGTGTCCCGATGAAAAGTAGACCCCAAGAAAAATTGTCATAACTCGGTCAAAACGTTAGCATTTGCCTGAAATTTTAAAAACAACAACAATAGCCATATTACCACCAAATCATAAAGCCGTTTGGAAATGTTGGTGAGTTTGTCAAGTTTACAAACGTTTGAGATGCAGTACTGAAAAGGGGAAATTTCCAACATACATATAGTTGACAAACGTTTAGGGGTCTACATGTAGTTTTCTACTTCACATTCAACAAGACAGTGCCCCTGCGCACCGAGCACGTGAGACCATTGCCCTGCTGTCCCGGGAGACACCCGACTTCGTATCCCCGCAGCTGTGGTCGCCCAACAGTCCAAACCTCAATCCAGTTGACCATCAAATCTGAAGTGTAGCCTACTGGAGGAGCGCGTTTATCGTTCCCGCATTCGTGAGGTTGATCATCTGATTGAAGAGTGGCAGCTGTTTGACATAAACCGTGTAAATCAGCTACGTTGTTCAAGTCTTCCAGCTCGTAAAGACCCTGGGACATCGGGTCACTTGCGGTGGCTCGTAACGACCTGGAAGACTTGAAAAACGTAGCTGATCTACACGGTTTATTTTTTGATGGCCGAAAAGACAGAACTCGAGTACAGAATTCAATGAAAGAAATAAGTACTATCGACGAGTTGTTGTCGAGGAACATTTATCGTTGGTGAAGAAACCAGGTTTGACTTACGTCGGACTTGTATCCTCACGACTGGATCAGCCTTGCAAAACGCTGAACACGCTTATTTTGTTGTTCACGTCTAACTTTATTTTGTTCAATAGCATTTGACAAATCAACATCACATAAAACACCGAAATCCTGCAGTACCGCAGGTGTTATCTCAGCAGCTCCTCTGTCTGAAACACCGTAACGATCACAGCTAATGTTGGTAGTTTACTACGAAAGTCTCTTGACTATAACGTTCGATTCAGGTTCATCACAAGTTGATTTCTACCAAATTGCACAATATGATCTTTAGTTTCATCCTCTGGTTGATTGTAGGTTAATTGTTTGACCTGCTGGTATCGAAACTAGATTCAGAATCGTCTACCGAGTCATCACTAACATCCATGACCTTCTCTCCACATAATGACGCGATGGTATCAGGGGCTTTCACCTCCGGACGATTCACCTCTAGGGGTATTCACCTCCGGACGTTTCACCTCCGGACGTTTCACCTCCGGACGATTCACCTCTAGGGGTTTTCACCTCTAGGGGCTTTCACCTCTAGGGGCTTTCACCTCTAGGGGTTTTCACCTCTAGGGGCTTTCACCTCCAAATGTAAAATGAGACCTTTTGAAGAGACTTATTTACGCAAGTTATTTACGCCGAAAACATAACAGACAACATACAAACTATGAAACTAATTATCACTAAGCAATGAAGTAGATTTCTTAGTGTCAACATGCAAACTATGCAACTAATGAAGCAGATTTCGAACACAAGAAATAAATTGAGATAAGAAGACAATGAAAGCTTCTAGAACCTAGCTAAGTAAACACCTAATAACCTGATAACGGCAGATGATAAGGACAGACCAATTCGCGTGCCAGTGACTGTATACCCTAATTAACCATAATTAACCATAGACGCATAAGAAATGAATTTAGTTAAGAAGATATGGAACAATTTCTAAATTGTAGGCTCTTAACGAGAAGTAATTATATAATACCACGGTGTGCAGTATTTAAGCATCCAACAAGAGAAACAGACATTCAAAAGTGAACTTGTCGTCTGACAGAATGTCTGATTTATTGGAATTACGGCGCTTCTAAACGAGGTAAAGTAGTTTGTATGTTGTCTGTTATGTTTTCGGCGTAAATAACTTGCGTAAATAAGTCTCTTCAAAAGGTCTCATTTTACATTTGGAGGTGAAAGCCCCTAGAGGTGAAAACCCCTAGAGGTGAAAGCCCCTAGAGGTGAAAGCCCCTAGAGGTGAAAGCCCCTAGAGGTGAATCGTCCGGAGGTGAAACGTCCGGAGGTGAAACGTCCGGAGGTGAATACCCCTAGAGGTGAATCGTCCGGAGGTGAAAGCCCCCTGAACCGACGCGATATATTTCGACTCATCGGCCTTGCTTAGCTTTTCTTTTCAAGCTTATTTATTGTGAATTTGTCGACATTGCTGATACACATCAACCTTACTGTTTTCTGGTCAGTTAGAAACTCCTGCTCATCTTTAGGAACTCGAATGAATTGCCACCTGGCACCTACCTACTAAAAGATCAATAGAACTCCTTATAGCTATGCATAAATTAGTTTGCCGTACACAAATTACATTAAATGCAGTGCTCCAAAGCCTTTAAATCATGAACATTTCAGGGCGCTTGGGGCACCTCAAGGACTTATCCAAAAAATTCCAAAATTTACATGCTAACTAAGCAGTATAAAAGGCACCTATCGGCAACAATTAGAATATTGTTTTCAAAAAACTTTTTTCCTATGCACCCTACTGTACACAGTGTACAGCGCCCTTGTAGTGGCGTGGTCGCGTTACGGCGCTCTAGAAATTGTCCGTGTTGTTGTTGTAATTATTATTATTATTATTATTATTATTATTATTATTATTATTATTATTATTATTATTATTATTATTATTATTATTATTATTATTATTATTATTATTATTATTATTATTTTAATCTTGGCTATATTTCAGATGTCTGAAACTTGTTCTGACGCTTCCCAAACACGACAATTTGAATTGGTGTGGCAGCATTTCAAACGTGTGGAGAGTTGTCTGTCAGGCGCTCGTGCACGAGAAACCGAACAAATTATGTACTTCGTATTATATAGATACACATCTTAAATGCCGCAACCAAAGCAATTTGTGCAAACAATATAAACTTACCTAAAGGGATGTTGAAATTTCAGGACGAATGTTAATGAATGAATCAAGCAATTGAACACTTCGTTAAGTCTAAACACAAAGAAACCAACATAGCTGCAGTTTTTACAGTTGAATTTTTTAGTTTACTTACTCGCATGTGTCTGGTATTTAATGATAAAGTATAAAAATTAAAAGGTAATCAGAAAACATGAGGAAAAGGAAACCGCTCTATAAATATTAAATATAAACAATGCTCTAGACCATTTGTTGCAATTGCAATTTGTTCTGATAATTAAAAACACACTGCAGGCAGAGATAATGTACAATGACAGCAAACTTGTCGAAGGACCAGGAAGAAATAATGCCGACCTCGTTATATCTCAAACTACATGTATGTATGGTATCGTGTACCTAGGTGCAGAAAGCCTTCGTCGAAAGGAACAGCCACATACAAAATGTCTCATTTACGCGTGGATTAGACTTCCAGCTTATTTCTTGTATAATGTTTCAGGAATGATCAATTTTAGATAAAAACTCCATCTCTAGTTTGCTCTGCGCAGAGATTTAAAAGTACAGGAGCCTTCTTCACTTTCTGATTGTCCTTAATAAACTTTCACACTTTCACAGTTGGCAGCGCTTAGTGACGATTTTAAGTGTGTAAAAAAACTCGTTAAATGTTTAGCCTATTCAATAGACCTACAATACAACTGTATTTGATATTGCTCTCCTTCCAATGTTCAGAAGTTCACACTACCATACGACATTACATCGATGACGCTCAGCATTTGAGAGTGAAGGACTTGCTTAAGGTCCCTACACAATAATTGCCTATGGAGAGGCTGTAACCCACATTTTCCGCGTAACAGGTCGAGCCCCTAACCAAAGGCAACCGTGCCACACAATCGGACAACGTTTAATTTTGCAGCAATTAACTAATCGCAAACATCCCCATAAAATTTTGACGCGGCTTTAGTTTTCATATTGGTGTAATATTAATTGTGTCATGTGACATATACTGGTGTGTCAACCAGTTTATGATCAATAATAAAAACGAATATGATGATGAAATTAAATACAGTCTAACAAATATTTACTGGTCTGCCTCAGCACAAGGATGCATCCTGCTGCGGGGAGTCTGCATGTGAAAGCGCAACGTATGGTGGCGACACCACACTGACTTACATGTGCATGTATGTATGTGTATTTTACAAGCTTGTGTCTGGATATTTTAGTAGCGCCTTTTCAGAAACCAAAAAACGCTAAAATGATGTAATATTTTGGCTTTACCTTATTGTATATAACATCAGATCCTTATTATATTGAACGACACATTGTTGGCTTAAGAGTCAGACGATCCATTATATTGAAAACAGGTCGAGACTTTTCCATTTGAGTGAATTTATTCATTCAAATGTGTTAATTTAGAAAACTTGTGCTTCAACGCACAACTTGTAAAGTAACATGGGTCAGAGCTAACTGAAACTATCCTACTTAGTCCTTCGTATGCTGGTCAGGGCATCGGACAACACATCTTCATTCGTTTCTGTCCATTTCCAGTCTTTCAACCTAATATCATGGCATCTCCAAGAACATCAAGTCGTCTCGGAGGGTCTCCGGCCAATTCTTCCGTGGTCTTCCCCTTTTCCTTCTCCGCTTAGGGATCCAGTTCATCACTTGGTTTGGCTTGTCTGTCTTTTTCCATACGAACCACATGTCACATCCATCAATCTTCTCTTTCTTGTAGTAATTGAAGCTTGGAAAGGTTTAGAACGTCAGGTTTCTTACGAGTCCCTAAACCACTGTCCCGGTAGAAATTTATTTATTTTCACATGATGCATTTAGAATTGAAACCACGGCGCCATTGTAGAATATCATCGCTCTAGTAATCGGTTACTATATTACAAGAAAATGGTTTCGTTGACAATGATACATTTGAAATATAGTAATGAAGAAACCTGAGACAAAGGGAAATGTGCTTCGAAGATAGCGAAGGATTGTTAAGAGCGGTGGTCCAAAGGAAATAAACCAGTGCGTGTTAAATATTCCAGATCTTATACGCAGTGGTGTAGGCGAACCGGAGCGGTCCGGAGCGGCGTTCCGATACTTATTAGTTAATCGGAGCGCTCCGGTACCCATTGTCAAATCAGCCTAAATGCTTTCTACTTAACGTTCCGGCAATAATATTGTTTACAATGGCCGGAAATAATGATTATGAACTCGTTTACCTGGAATGTCAAACAGACAAATTATCAAAGCCACATTTCATGTTCTTTCAACTGGTTGAAAAAGTGGTGCCACCATTTCAGATACCCATCGTCAAATCAGCCTGAATGCTTTCTACTAAAGCGTATGAAAAACTACGGATTAAATGGCGACTATTTTGAAGACCAATGTTATTTCATTTGCATCAGACCAGTGTTACGGTTGGAAAAGAGTCTGGAGTTGCAAGCGGGCTGATTGCACTGTATTCAAATCTAATAATATGGCACTGTCTGAGCCATAGACTGGAGCTTGCAGTTGGCGACGCCGCCTCGGAATGCCAAGGAATTAATCATTTCCGGTCATTCATGGATAGTCTGTTTTCGTTGTATAGCCGTTCGCCTCTGATGCAGAGAGAGTTGGTGAATGAAACAACTGAGTTGGAGATCCAATTGAAAAAGATCGGGCGTGTCTTGAATACTCGATGGGTGTGAAGTTCCTTCAGAGCAGTGAGTGTTGGACGTTTCTGTAAACAAAAGTTTTATTTGGTGCCCTGTTACATGTAAGGGTTTTCTATATTAGTTATTTGTGTGGTTATCCTTACCATGAGGATCTCAGTGTTCCAGTCTCATTATTTTCTGACGCAAAACGTTTAATGATATCTTTGCTACTTAGTTATTCATACGCAATCTCTAGCTTCTTGCGTGAAAACCAGTGGGCTATGAAATTTCCTTATCTCGATGCCCCATAAAATTATATCTTTTGCTCCAGTGGATATTACAATGGTGCAGGACATGAAACTGAGCACCCACAGATTGCTCAAATGGTAGAGGCTTGTACTTACAAGAGGCTTGTACTTAGGCTACCAGGCTCTCAGCGGGTAACCTCTTTAGTCTCAGTCAGATTTCTTGTAGTCAATTAAGAAAGATTTCTAAACTTCATCGACCCAATACAGTCTACAGCACGTAATGGACTTACTGATCAAGCTAAACCTAGCAACATGCAGCACACGCTAAGCAAAGGAATCCGGATCTGTATTTCGATAATTTTTTATTTGCATAAGATTGGCCAAGTGATTTATCGATGAATGTTATTTTAATGCACTTTAGCGCCAACAATAACGCTGTGTGACCGTCGTGGGAACTACATCAACGGGCTATAGGAAGTTTGCGTAAAGACAGCAATGGTAAGAAACGGCAAAATGAACTACAGGATAATTTTTGAACTAAACTCATTACAATTTAATTTTTCTATAATTCTAGAAGTAGGCTACTTGTTATTTTTGTTTTAATATAAGTGGAAAGATAGGGCGGCGAGAGCACGAAAATCAGCTGAAATATGACGTCACTAACATGTGATACCCGTGCTGCCCTCATAAGAAAGAACTACGCATCTGCAAAAAGTTGATTTTGAGATAAATGCAAAAAACATAAATTGATTGTTGCCAAGTAGATCCTATATTCATATTCATTTCTGCTTTTAACCAACATATGCAACAAAAAGCTACCATTTTTAGGGGGAAATGAATTTTTAATATTTTTTCTCATAAATATTTTAAATGTCAGTAAATGTGTTTTTACTTAGCTTTGAAGACCGACGACATAACCCAATAATTGTTAAGAACAACGCATCTGCATAAAATCGAGTTTTAGTGGGGAATAATTCAACAATTGACTCAAGTTTCAGGTCAATTATATCAAAGAACATAGGCGTAATGTGTGGGGGTACGAGGGGTACGCGTACACCCACCATTTTTTTACACGGGGTACCGTACCCCTACTTTTTAAACAATGCCAATCAATATTTTATTATTGAGCCTTCCCACAGATCGCAGTCTCCGCCCTGCTTCGTGTATGTAAGAAATTGGTATTTCCACTTTTTAGACCTAAGTTGCACCTCTGGGGTACTAGGGGTATACGTACCCCCAATTTTTTTAAACAATGCCAATCAATATTTTATTATTGAGCCTTCCCAGAAATCGCAGTCTATGCCTTGCTTCGTGTATGTATGAAATGGGTACCCCACTTTTTAGACCAAAGTTATGCCCCTTGGGGTACGAAGGGTTCGCGTACCCCCTACTTTTTTCACTGTGGGTACCGTACCCCCTACTTTTTAAACCATGCCAATCAATTTTATTATTGAGCCTTCCCACAGATCGCAGTCTCCGCCCTGCTTCGTGTATGTAAGAAATTGGTATTCCCACTTTTTAGATAAAAGTTACACCTCTGGGGTGCTAGGGGTATACGTACCCCCAATTTTTTTAAACAATGCCAATCAATAATTTTATTATTGAGCCCTCCCAGAAATCACAGTCTCTGCCTTGCTTCGTGTATGCATGTAAGAAACTGACACCCCCACTGTTCTAACCAAAGTTACGCCTCTGTCAACCATAATTTTAAAGATATGAAACCAGTTATATTCAGCATTAAAAATATTGATATCGCTTATATTTGATCATATCCGACTGTCAAAACAGTCTGGGATAGTGAACGTGTCACAGGACAGATGAAGAACCACACTTACTAATCTGCATGTTAGGTCCACAACATCTGATGTCCTAATATCTTGCCTGCATTTTTTTCTATTTTCTGGCATCAGAACGGTCAGTTTTGAAATAGGCCCTAATGTCATCTTTTTTCTCCCGGGGAATCCCTCTCGCCTCAGTTTTTGCATTTGGGTTTTGGACGCATAATTTGCATATACGTGCAATTAAGATTATCTTTACTGCATGAACAATTATGTAAAGAAAATTCTTCACACCGCTCACACTCCTCGTTACCCAGTGTGTAAATAGAATGTTCAGCTGCTTTATCACATTATGATCTAGAGATCATAACAGCAGACTACAACTTAATGTTTCGCTGTAAAGTCATTATACATTCCTGTAATAGATATATCTGATGGGAAGTAGGGCCTACGCCTGTTTGGGGATGCTCCCGACGATAGTGTGATATGGTTGGATGAAATGAATCAATGTGTAATCGAATAAAGAAAACAACCAGACGCATCCCACACCCTCTGTACTTAGGCCTATCCTATCCACACATTTTATCATATCGTCTTTCTGACTCTTTCAAGTTAAATCATAAAAACCTCAACCGTGTAAGCCTACAAAACAATCTGGGTCTACCCGAATCCCCGAAACTAGATAGGGGCCTAAAATGTGGAAATGCAAAATTGATCGAAATCCCGAAAACAATATTCTGCCAAGCGCTCGAATCCTGAAAACTGTATGGATTAGCCGGCAAATATCCTGTATAGTATATCTGAAAATGTATCTAAACGTTAGATTTGCGCAAATAACTTTGTTGTAACTTGGAAAATAGATTTTGGAGATCCGACGAAATTCTGTTTCGGGAATTAGGGTGTCGGGAATTCGCTACGCACCCAAAACAATATCATCCGTAGTCACAAACAAAGTCGTGATAAATCATTCAAAAACATTTAAAACGTTTGAAATTACTATATTTATTGTTGCTCAAATTTCACTTAATCTCACGGCGTGATGAATGATGAAAACCACCAAGACCGATTAAAATTACAGTCTTAAAAATAATTAATTGTCTCTCAGATTCGTAAACTTAAACGTAAACATTGTCGGGAAGTAGTAACTGCGCATGCGCGTGGACACGTATCTGCAGATAGCGCTCTGTGTTACTAGCAAGAAACCACGCATGTGAGATGCGTGGTTCTTACTTAGTATTTGATACGAAGTGTGCAGATACGTGGGATTAACAAACGCTGGTTCTCTATGATCGAATCAAGATAGGAGGTTCTTACTTCCTACCAAGGTGTAAGACCACTAATACATGCAGAAACTGCACCTAACTCAAAACGGCCAAATTTTCAGTTACGTGGTTCTTTCTTATGAGGGCAGCGTGGCTGTCTCTCGAGGCTAGTTTGACATTGGTTTCCTTGTCGCTGTTATTACACTCTGCTTCGCATTCCTGTTCTCATTCTTGTTCGCATTCTTCTCTTCACAGCATTGCAGAAGATTCCTTTGAAGGTCGATGCACTACTGGAGCCTGCACATGTGTTTTTCTCTCCTTTTTCGGCAAAGTGGACCACATGCATTCATTGTGGATATAATATATTGTTAGCCTGGTTGCTTAGGGAGAGAATAAAGCATGTGGATTAAAATTAAAAACCAGGCACGGAGAGTCTTTATCAACCGAAGAGTTTGTGATCTCGCACAATACAAAATGTGCATATGTATCTATGCATATATGAATGTAGACTACATACCTATAATATATATATATATATATATGTATATATATGTATATATATATGTATGTATATATATATGTATACATGTATATACAAACCTATGTATATATACGAACCTATAGATATACATGCAAAATGGCTTTAATTACAAATGTTGATGCACTACTTAGCATAAAATAAGACTGAATTTTGGAGCAAGAAAGGAAAACATTCACGTAGGCCATAATTATAGCTTAAATGTCGGGCGAGGAGTGGAAATAAACCCTTTTCGTGCCTGGCTTCCACACATAGGGTCTAGTAGTATTAGATAATAACTCCTTAAACTTGGTTTAAGACTGATCTGGCATATCGGGAACTAACTCTACCAGCATGTAGCAAACAAATATTCTCCTGTCAAACGATTTGAACACTGACCTCTTATTGACAGCAGTGTTATTTTAGTTCAAGCATTAATTTCTATTCAAGTTCTTATTCTATTCCACTGCTATCATTTTAGTTCTAGTTTTAGTTCCTCTTAAGAAATAAATGTTATTCTTATTCTAGTTCTAGTTCCTCTAAAGAAATAAATGTTATTCTTATTCTAGTTCCACTTCCTTTTTATAAATAATTTTATTTCAGTTCTAGTTCCACAAAAAAATTATTTGTAGTTCCACTTCCAAATCCACTTACAGTTCTCACAGTTCTAACATGAACGGTTAATGTATGTCGGACAATGTGAATGCGACTGATAATAAAACAGTTTATAGGCAGACACACTAAAAGTTACCAGTCAATTATTTTACTGTTGAGTTTCAAAAACACCCGCAGGGATTTGCTCAATCGATTTCTGCGACCTGTAGACATCCATCATGCAACAGAAAAGATTCTACGAATGCCTCTGATGCGAGTGCTGAAACTAAATCCTCAGCAATAACAGCAAGCCGTGGGTAAATTGAATGTATATTCTCTGCCAGAAGTCAAAGAGACTAGGAACAGCGACATGTTCTTCAATTTCCTGAATGTATTTAGAAAGTTCTGCTGCAATCATGCCAGAAGCATGTTTGATGGGGGAGTCTGAGTGCCTCACTCTTGTTGCCAGAAGTTTGAATTACAGAACGTCTATTATTTATAGAATGAAGAATATACGGAGAAGCTTCATCGTAGCGCCGCACCGTGACGTCAATCAAGAGCCGTGCGCCGAAGCATTTGTCGAATAATTATCATACACAAGCTACCGCGAGCACATGACTTGTCCGGACTGTCAATCAGTGTTATTTTCGTTCCAGAGAATAGAAATAATAATTATTTAATATTAGTTCCAAGGAACGAAAACTGGAACAAAAAATAATTGTGGAACGAGAATAGAATAAGAATAAAAATTTCAATGTATTTCTAGAACCAGAACGGAATAGAATAAAAATTAATTTTTAAGACGAGAACGGAAATTAATTTTTAAGCTGCCCAACCGATAATTCTAACGTTTTACTAATAACTATGCGGATTGACGACGGCTCTTGATTGACGTCACGTGCAGAAGGTGATTAAAGGATTCTCACCTGCTTTATCGGAAGCATACATCCTTAGCTGTCTTAAAGAACAAGAACACCTGCCGGTCCTTAAGGTCCAAAGGATTCATAAGATGCAGAACAAGGTAAAGGTACAGACTTTGGCAGTGTTTAATGACCCTACATTGTACTCCTGGTGCAGTCGTACCTGCACGACTGCATTATGGGGTTTAACCCTATGACACACACCTGGGGTCTACTGGACCCCAGCGATGGCAGTTTCTTGTTAACTACGTCGATACAAATAGTAAAAATCTGATATATTTCTAATTCCTCAGATATTCATACCCCTACATTTTTGGATAATTTTGAAGAGATTTATGTTTTTGGTTAAAGAGTAAAAAATTCAAATAGACACCTCGGGCATATTTAGCATACCTGGGGTCCAACAGACCCCATGCTGTAACATTGATGATCTCATGACCCATTGACTATTGCATAATCCCGGTTACATCAATAATGGAAAGACTTGTACTTCCATGGTACAAAACTAGAAGAAACATAACGATAGACAACTCGACTTTGACCAGCAATCAAAATTTCAGGCAGCACATCAAGCCCGGTAAAAGCGCTGTTTTATCTGTCTGCGCACGTTTGAATAACTGATTATTGTTCATCACAATAAAAAATTTCTTACAGTGAATATAACATCATACCATGATCCAAACATGTTGCATAACTGCATGCACTCTCTCCCACCTAAACTAGAATCACTCATTTCCATGTTCTATTAAAATTGCAGAACTGGGGGCCGTGTTATCGATGGGGTCCATTAGACCCCAGGTGTGCTAAATGTGTTGGATCGGAAGGTGTGCGTCATAGGGTTAACTTTTAAACCACACGATTATGTGCAACCATCTACTCGATGTTTGTTGTTTGGGCCTTGGCCACGTGGCCAAGTTTTGTAGGAACAGACAGCGATGTAGGATCTGTGCTGGTTAGCTCAAACATACCGAGTGCAACATGCGGGAAAAACATAAATGCGAAGCCTGTGGCGTACTGAATCCTGCAATGTCCAAACGTATGCCCAATAGGGTGGATCGAAAAAATTTTTCCTATCGATTGTTAATAGTGACCAAAAGTTGCCTCTACTATACGTAAATAACTGTGTAAAATTATTTTAAATTTGGACAACATCTTGAGGGTCCCCAACGAGGTCAAAACTCGACTGTGCTGGAATAGCAAAAAGAAACGGTTCACGAGCAGTTTTTAACTAAATTCTGCTCATTCTTTGCAACTGTTGCATCGTGTGACAGCTGGAATAATCCAGATCTATTAGAATATGATTGGTTAGCACTTTGTGTAATCTACTACTTTTATATCTAGTACTATTAAGACTTATATAGATCTATGCTATAGGGCCTATATTTCTTGTCTTTGGTATCTTTTCTGTGCGAGTGATAATATGTGAATTTACAAAGGGCAGATGGCGGACGCCATAGTTTGATGATTAATGATTATAGTTGTTTGTTAGCTAAAAACGTTTAATCAGTTTAAATTGAACGACTGTTTTGTCGTAACCGTCAAGCAGTTTCAGCGTGTAAAGTTGTACCGACATTTCTCTCCTGCCTAGAATGGCCTCTAGTCAGAAACCCCAAACGAGGAAAATGACAATGTGTCCGGTCTTTGGCGCACCAAAGGAACTGTCTGACACCGTCTTACCAACATACGAAAGTGTAATGAAATGTTATCTGCTACTGAAACATCAACTAAAATCAAGTGATACCTTAAAAGAGCCAACGGTTGCGTGCATTTCACAGCAGTAAGCAGCCAAAGTTGAACAGATCTGGGTAAAAGCTTCAATACCAATTGTATCACATGCTCGAGTTCTGCAGCTCATTCGTGTTTACCATGACAAGAATATAAAGCTAATAAAACCTCTGAAGGGTCGGCAGGCAGATGAAAAGTACCAAACTAAACTGCGTTCTTTCAGGGATGAAAACAAAATTAAACTGTTTGATATTGCCGCATCCAAGTGCGCATTTTCGTCGTGTGTCTGCGAAAAGACACGCAAAGTTCCTTCAGCGGAGCAGACATTTCTTCTTGATCAGAGAAATCTTCGTCTTATGTGCATTGGCAGTGTTGACAAAATTACATCATAAAAACTGGCACAGAGGCAGAAGAGGAAGGCTTTAGTAGCGAGACAAATGCACACATTTAAGAAATCGAGATGTGTAGAGAAGTCTGAGGCTAATTTAACGTTTGACACAGAGGATAATGCAAGCTCAGAGGGTGAAAACTGCAAGAACTGTGATGAATATGAGCCCCTTGAGACTAAGAATGCGATTGAAAGGTCCAAATGCAGTGGTGAGTCGATAGCGGTGCCTATTGCAGTTACCCAACGTCAAACATTTTCAGCTTTGGCAATGGCCTGTCACAGGCATAGAATCTCAGACCGGGCTGCAGCTGCAGTGGCGTCAGCCGTTCTACAGGATATTGGTATCATAACAAAAGCAGACTCATCGAATGTAATAGATAGAAACCAAGTCAGACGAGAACGAATCAGGAAGCGAGTTGAGTTGCAAACAGGAAGCTTTGTTGGGTCTTTTCTTTGACGGGCGAAAAGACAAAACTATGATCATTAGAAAAGAAGGATCACGTTTTCATCGACGATAGGCCTATGTTACAGATGAACGTTTGACTTTGATCAGTGAACCAGGCTCGGTGTACCTTGGCCACGTTACACCCAAAGGTGGTGCAGCTGAGTGCTTTAAATCGAGCATTGTTGAGTACCTGAGTGAAAATCACATAACTGTCGAAAAGTTGGTTGCAGTTGGATGCGACGGGACTAATGTCAACACGGGAAGAGTTGGTGGAGTCATTACGCTGTTGGAACAAGAACTAAGAAAACCGCTACAGTGGCTTATCTGCATGCTTCCTCTGCGACACTTATTGCATGATCCTGATGGAACAACATCTGGTCCACGTGCATTTCCGGTCCACTTGGAAAACGCTTATCAGCGTGTGAACAGTTACCGGTGACAAACTATGTCAAAATAAATGCTGACTTGCCAAATGTCAACTTAAAGGAACTCAGTACAGACCAGAAATATCTGCTCACATGACTTATCCAAACGAAACCCAGGAAAATTGAATCATTCAAGGTGACTCACAACTGCGAATCGACTTCTCCTTTTGTACATCGCAACAGCTGAACCATCAGCCAACTTGCAGATTCTCGCAGCATCATGAAAATGCATGCACCGATGTGATTCAGTATCAAGGCTAAGCCGTCGTGCAAAGATGATTCAAGACTGTTGCTCCGCTCCGTCCAGCATTCCCGTTATCTTACAGTTGAACAGAAACATATTGTCAATCCTGTTATACAGCGGAATGCCTATTTTGCTCATCCGGAAAACCTACTTCTGTCCATGATAACAGACGATTGTCAGCATGTACGCGAGCTCGGAATTCGTCGCATTCTGAAGGCGCGTTCGTCAACTCGAACATCAGTTGTGCGACAATTCAAAGTACCAGAACTCAGATTTGACGCACGTGAGGACTATGACTTGATTGACTGGCAAAGCTCACACATAACGGAACCACCGCTGACGACTGACCTTTCGGAGGAACATCTAAAGCTATTCGTGACGAGCGGTGAACCGCCCATAGCTTACTTTCCCAAGTTACCTTGTCATATGCAGGCTGTGGAACGCGGCGTGAAGTTAGTTACTGAATCATCAGCAGCGGTTTGTGGCGCAAAATCGCGAGATGGGTTTATCCGATTCCGGCTAGAATTTCGATTGATAATGCCAACGTTTCCAGTGATGGGCACTAAACTATTTTTTTTAGTTAAACTAAAACTATTTCCAACTAAAAAAATAGTTAAACTAAAGTTGGCAACTGATTTTGGAAATTAGTTAACTAAACTAAAAAAAGTAGTTAAACTTTTTCCAACTATTTTCCAACTTTATACGACAAACATTTTCGCAATAAAAGACGTTAAGTGAACTGTAATAATGCAAAGCGTCAATTTCACCTTCAACCTATGCAATGTGAACGGTTCTGGCATACAATTACATGTGTACTGTAAGTAGTGTATGAATTTGAAAACACAGGCTGTAAATGCTAAAACCATGCAGTGCTAAAATGGTTTTTTGCTGACAGTGTTCAATGTTCACTGTGGAAAAATAATTGCATATTGCTGATTTTTTTAGTTAAACTTTTTAGTTAGCAACTAAAATTTTTTAAGTTAAACTATGGTTTTAACTAAACTATTTTTTTTAGTTAAACTTCTTCCTTTACTAAAATGTTTTAGTTAAACTAAAAGTTAGCAACTTTTTAGTTAACTATTGCCCATCACTGAACGTTTCACACAAAATCCGATTATCGTGTAATGTAGCCTGAACGTTGTGGCGAATTAACATTTTTGTAATGAGTTAGGCATCAAAATGTATTCTATGGTTTGTTAATACGTTACATCTAATACAAATTTCAAAGTCTTTGGGGACCCTCAATATGATGCACAATAATTACCAAATTTTTACTGTGTGTCTGTCATACCAATAGGCAACTTTTGCCCACTGTTAAATATAGTTATTAAAGACAAAAATTTGTTGCATGTACTTTTGATCCACCCTAATGCCCAAAGTACACGTTGACCAAGACCGCAAACACCATCAGCGTCAAGCAGGACATGACATACAGCGACGGTCTCCTGGCTGCTCGAGCACAGCAGTATCATAAGAACAGTGCGACCGATACTCCTTCATCTGGTACATCGACCAACCAAGATGCCGGACAGGCGGAGTCCACAAGAACGCGACCTTCTTGTGACTTGAACAGTGTTTTAGTTGTCGGGGGGTTGGGGGTTCAATCCCCTAGTTCTCTTTCTAACCCCCTCAGCTAAGTAACTGAAAATATGTTGGGGGTTACTTTACTACAAAAAGCTGGTGTTTGGTCTATGTGATTATGTAATTCGTTTGTTTTGTCGCCCAGATAAATTTTTGACCCCCCCCAGTTGTTTTTGGACAACTAAAACACTGGACTCGAACCGCCAAAGATCTCGGGCTAGACCAAAAACCATCAAATACACAAACCCTGTTTCGTCAAATAATCAGGAGGAGCCCGAACAAATCGACGACGACGCTCTCAGTCAAGCCTGCACCGCGTTTGTGAGGGCAATGGAGGCCAAAGACGGCGCCATGATCTCGCCGGCGAAACTGGTGGAGATCATCGTAGGTGCTATCCATGTTGCCTTCAAGATCTCACAAGAAACGGTCTGCAACGCGGTCATACTGCCTACGCTGCTGCCACGGCAGTCTCTGGTGCCTCGAGTCACTCCAACCCGAAAACCGCCATAACGGATCTCCAAATATTCCAGCGGAACGCGTTTATGCTCAGACCCCGTGAAGGGGAGCTGAGGCACCGCATCTCGGAGATGCGGAAACCGCCGGCGACCATCTGCATCCACCGATGCACGCGGTTGCCAGCTGGAAGACGCGATGCTAAGTCAACTCTTCGACAGTTGAAGATGTGTTTGCTGTTTCTACTGAGGCGTTTGTTAAGTCAACTGACTGTGGAAGACGTTGTTTTCTTTCTCTGCGTTCTTTTCGCCTTTGATGGACGGTTTACTGAAGACTGCGAAAGGTAGACTTGTGAACATAGTTATTTGTTTGTAAATAAACCATTTTAATCTTACTCCTAGTTCGAGCTAAATACTGCAGGATCCTCCAGATGCATCACACGTCAAAGCTGCCATGCACCTTGGTTAGAGCCTATGTGGTGACACAAGTCTCGCAACTTTATAGAAATACCTTCAACTGATATAATTTATGGAATTGAAGCTTGGTTTTCAGCTAAGTCACGGATCGCCAAATGCTTTTATCCAGGCAGACCATGCAGTTTCTCGTGATGGCTGCCAACAGTGGCAATGCGTGAATGATCAGATCGAGATATTGCATTTCGCGTATTTGTTGGAACTTACAATATTCGTGTTCGAAAGTCTTACACGAGGGACAAGTAGATCAAGGCGGTCCGCAGACCGAAGACGGCGGGAAGAGAGAGCAGAGAGAGGTTAATGCATTAGGTCACAGAGGTACTTAGGAGCTCTTCCCTGATGAGTCCTACAGACCAGGAGGAGAATCTGGTAACCATGCTCTCCCCTCGGCTTGATCCCCATCGGATTCTGACCTGGCACCAAAACTGACGAAAAAACAACTTCGCACCTGCGGACTTGATTTGATATGGCGCGAGAAAATATTCGATTCATCATAAAATGGCTTTCCTGTGACGCTAACATATCTCTGAGACTCACATTACATTAAATAACTGATTAAATTGACTTTTATGTGATAATGATGATATAAAGTCATGAATTCACATATACAACTTCGATGGGGTTCAAATTCATCTGTATTTTAACATGTCTGCGTAAAGCAGCATAAAATATATAGAATGTAAAAATTGTTTCCCAGATAAATCATTCACACTAATTGAAAGTTAGGCAGGCATCAGCAAGCTGAAAACAATAGTATTTCATTTATTATTTTAATAAGCATTCATAGAGAACAAGAAATGTGCGTAGTTTTGAATAGAGCTGTTATAGCTAAGAAAAAGAGACGTTATTAACTAGGTGATGAAAAACGACATATTGTCAAAGGCCTGCGAAAGATCTGTAACAAAAAAACGTAAGCACTTATAAACTCTTACACATAGTCGAATATATATAACTGCTTTATTTAGAATGACCAACACGTTATCCAATCTGTCTGCATCCGGAACTTGTGGTATTGACATAATTTATTAAACGTTTTCAGGCTCAAACTTGGTTGGAGCGGCAAAAGTGGTTTCCTACGCGAAAGTTGTTTTGATCATGACTGTGGTAATGGACCATGAAGTTGCTAAAGATTCTAAAGTTGATAATATTGCCTTTTGCATGTTTTGGCTCTTCCTCCATTCCGCACAGTTAAACGATTTAGTAAATCAAATACAAGCGCTTACAAACACTTTAGAAGATTAAAAGCAAATTTAAGAGAAAGTAGCATCTGGACAATGGACATTGCTATAATAAAACTCAGGGTTTATTTCTGAATTTTTCAGTTTTTGTAGAATAAATCGACGAATAATGTATTCAAACGATCAATTCACCCACTGCATCTGAACATGGATGATTTCAGTGGATACAACAACTGAGTTTAAAATGTCTTATTAAAAATCTTCAATGAAAATGGAAACATTGAAAGGTCTGTAAAAAATTGCGAACAGCTTACCTATACATATATTCTTACACAATACACATATAATAACATCCAAAGTTTCTACTGAAGCCTCATCAAGAAGTTTCCGCAGAAATCATAGCAAAACTGGACAAAGCGACCAAATTATTATGGTGATTAATGGTTTAATGTTCGTAAGCAGTTTGATCATTTAAAATGGGCTTAGGTGGCAAGGTGGTAAAAACCTTGAAGTTGCTGAAGATATTGACGCTGTTGATTTGCCTCTTTTCCGTAGTTAATGTTTCTCCATTGCATGAATTAAGTCGAGTTTAGACGACTGAGGTCGATTACTTAAAGACAACTTCATACAAGATATAACATTTTTAATACAATCATGATACAACTCCGGTTTTATTTCTTAAAATTTATGAAGTTTTCGCAGAAAAAACCTTTGAATAATGTGTTCAAATGGAAGATTACTCTTCATGCCAACAAATTCAGTCATTGATTCTAAAAGCGGACGATTACAATCGATACAACACCTGAGTTTCAAGTACCTCGCTAGAAAATGTGTTCCAAGAAAATAGTGAAATTCAATCAAGGAAGGAAAAGGAAGAGTGTGACGATTGCTCTTGTCAGAGTAGAATTCAGAGCCGAATACGGCGAATCCGAGCGCAGGCGTTGACCGGACAGCTGAGTCAAATTTCCGAGTTATATCGTCAATCAGATGTGATAAATAATCAAAGATTAATTGAAACCCAAGCACAGATTGTACGTCTCCATCGAAAAAAGAGGCAAGCGATGGCAACAATAAAACATTGGCTAAAAGTAATTCCTCCATATTGCTCTGAAGTTCAGGCTCCTTTAGAATTCGTTCACATTGTTGTATAGCTTCATCGTATTGGCGACATTTGTAAAGATACAAAGCACGAAAGCAGTCAGCTGTGTTGCATTGGATGCCAAAGTCTTTGCGAATCGCGTTGTAGTATGATGTCATATTTTCTAACGCATATTCAGTTAGAGCATCAATTAGTGTTTCTTTCAATGTCAAAGGACTTAAAGGCACAATTGTTGTCAATGAATCCATTCTGCGATATACGCACCGTTTTGCAGCTTTGCGAAAAACACCTGACGTCATCGAAATATAGGACTTTTGTGTGGTTAAAACCATAAAAAAATTATCTAAAGGCGACGCTGAAGTAGGCATATCATGATTCAATTCAAATGGTTTGGACATTCTTTCGGCGGATATTACTGTCAAATATTGAGCAAACACCTTTGGTGTAATACGAAGATCGAGATAAATCCGCCTCGTATTATAATGCACATTTTCATTAAAGTTCTTCCACGTAACACAAAATCCAACAATTCTAGCAACATCGTCAATAAAGAACAAACAACCTGCATTCAATGATACATTTTCCTTTTGTGTCGTTTGACTCATTAAGACTGCTGAGCAGAGATCTATTACTGTTTGGTATTCTGACGTTGCAAAATGGAGAGCTGCCAGGTAGACCAAAGCTGCAGTAGCAATGATGTTGGATTCTGAAGCCTTTCTAAGACACTCTTTCGACAAAAGAGACATTAGTTGAAAATTTGAATGGCTATCCGATTCAGTCAAATTTTCCATAAAATCCAGTGCTCGCAAGAAATGAATCTGACTTCTTTCTGCTGTGTAAGGTTTGGGAAATATTTGAAATTGACACCTTACGATATTTTTCTTGAGAGAAAAGTCTTTCACATATTCAACAAACAGTTCGCTATCCCATGAAATATTTCCCCATTCTAAAGCATGTGCTGCATTCAAACCAAACAGTGCTGTATCAAAGCACGTGAGACACCAAGCTTTTCCAGTTTGTGGTTGCATTACCGGGAAAACTTTTGCTAACAATTCCATGTTGCTTCTGAAGCCCTTTAAGGTTAAACTTCTTTCAGATTCATTTATTTGACCAGTAGGAAAATGTCTAAACAATAGTGCGGCTGAATGCCAGCAGTCCATGGTCTTTGACTTCATCGCTCTCCGAAATTGAATTTTTGATATCGTGTCTTCACCTTCGATATTTGTCCGAGTGACTGGCAAAATGTATTTTTCCATGAACCACTGGCAAAGAATGCCGCGATTGCAGAATTCACTTATTCGCCTTTCAGTCCTTTCAAGCATAACTGAACTCGATGGCTTATAAAATAAATTTGCTTTGCGGATAAAATAGTTCGGAATGTTTCTCCTTTTCAACCATTCTAAAAGCTTCTTTAACAGCTCACTGCAGATGGCAATAACAGAAGAGGAATTCCACCATTCGGGTGTCATTTCTTCACAAGTCCATAACACCAGCGTCTTTAAATGATACGGACAAAGAACCTCATCCTCTTTTGGACAATCCTTTTGAATTATCTCTGTTTTGGCGAAGAATCTGAGCAAATGATAGACAATCTGCTGAATTGGAGTACAACTCTGAAGTAAAATCACTTCAGCAACTGAAAATGACAGTCTCCATTGTTGGTCATCGTCTCTACAAGCACGATGCTGAGCGTATACAACATGACAACCATTTTGAACAACTTTTGAGATAGTAGCAGTCGTCGGCCATCCATAATCTCTGCGTCTGTTGGGCCATTCTTGGGCTTCTTTTGGCCACTGAGGGCACCATCCACTTTTGACGGTATCTTGCGACGGATCTCCTCTGGTATTCTGAAGCGTGATTGCTGGACCGTGAAGACTTTCTGAGAGGGCACCAAGACTTTCTTTTATAAGGTCATCAGCTGCATTATAAATCGTCTTTGAATATAAATTTGGGAACCTTGTAGGGTTAAATTCATATTTTTTGCACTTCCAATTATAATGCATTTTTCCCATAAAACGAAGTCGAACAAAACCTGGATAATTGAGATATGGTTCAATCTTGAAGCATTCTATCGTATCGCTTAAGTCACTTACATCAAGTGGCAACATTGGAAAGTCTTCAATGAAGACCAACTGATCAATACTATATTTTAATACATCAGTGTCGGTGACGCATGGATTCAGCGGTCGTATGTAAAACTCCACAGCGCTGCCACAATCTATTCCATACTGGTTTGTTAATTTCATGCGATCATAAACAATATCGTACGACTTTGGAAGCAGCTCACATTCACGAACAATGATATTAGAAGTAATTTCTTCCATCGATATACCCCCATATTCCGCCATTCTAAGTGAAATAACAATCCTTCTTGAATGACATCATTTTCGTTGTAAATTTTTTCACCAACATGATCATACCATCATCATCATATCTGTTGTTGTAGTTCTCGTCGGCGTCATCACGATCATCATACTGTAACAAACTATGTTACAAGCGCTATGTAAACTTTACTGCACATTGATATTTGTTGGCAGTACTCGCTAGGCGGTGCGCTTGTACAAGCTGAGCGGCGCTGGTGCCTAGGGCGCCGGAGACGTGGCTTTTCGCTGTATGTAGCGCCTTTCCTGAAAGCGAGAAAGGTTAGGCGAGCGAGTTACCGCGCGATTAAGAATTCGCGAATCTTTTCTGCGATTGTAGCTACAGCGAGCTAAGTTTTGGCGCTAATTAGACGGCTGCACGCGTTGAATAGAGGCGGTGCTGCTGGCCGTCGCTTGGCACGGCTGACAGCACTGCAACTGTCGCGACCTATAGTGTGGCGCTTGCAAGCATTGATTGTCAATAGGCATTGCCTGAAGACACGCGCGAACTTCTGGCGCCCGTTGCAGCTCTTGCGCGCTCTTCTGTCATTGGCGCTTATATAAATGAGGCACTTAGGCGGCAGAGAGAAGGGGACAGAGCCGTTGGAAAGGACAAGGGTGTGAGACCGTGTATCGATAGATTAGACGATCGATAAAGGTTCGTCCTCAAGGAAACTGTTGCTATTTTCACGTCGATGTCGACTGTATAAGGCATCGATGTGACAAAGCCGAAGCAAAAACTTAGTGTTTGATCGATGTTGTATGGAAAAGACGAACCATCGAATATGTTACAGATTAACTTGTTAGCCTAATTTCAGTTGAAGTATTCTGTCGGAAGTTTTACTTTATTCGAGCAAAAAAGGAGAATTTCGTCAATGGGGAGGAATTTCATTGGATTTAGCAGGATCTTGGGATTACTGTTTTCTCTTTTGGAGCTATTTCTTACACAATTTGAGTAATCATTCTTCAATGGGATCGAATTTATTCACGAGTCTTCAGTTTCATTGGTTTGCTGGATGTGTCATATTTCATGGAAGAAATTTTAAATTTTTGTCAAGAGTACATTCAATACAAAATTTCCTTTAAGCGATGCTGAAATTTCAAGAGGAATGTTAATCAATGAATCAAGCAGTAGAACTTCACTGATAGTAAATAGAAACGAGGTGATGTTTTTTCATATAGTCACTGTTTTTGAAGCCATGGAAGATTCTGAACACTAATAATTCAATGGTACGTTTCAAACGAGGGTGTCACCTAAAACAGTACGGTATTGTACCAAAAGACAACGAAATGGGGATTCGAAATCTGGACCACTGCTGATGGGTAATTTCTGGTATTTGATGTGTATACTGGCATGGCCATAATCGCCGAGTAGGTTGCCATAAGACATGAGTCTGGTCTTGGTTATGATGTTGTGACATACCTGGCAATGATTATCTCGATGTTGGTCATCATATTTGTTTTGATCGATATTCCAGCTCGCTTCGCTTATGCGAGTTTTTCCTTAGTCTGTTTACTTACTCCTGTGCAACAATTATGCTGAGCAGAGGGAGATTACCCGAAATGTAAGTAAAACAAAATTGAAGCAAGAAGGAGAACGCGTGGAGTTTTTACAGACTGATTTTCTGGATATTGACCTAATTACGGCTTGGGTTTGTTGTGCCATCGGTTGATGTCTTGTTAAGTTACCTATAAATAGAGGTAAAGAAATGACAAAGTATAGATTAAGTTGGTTCGAAGGAAGAAGAAGTGAAGATGTTGTGACATACCTGGCAATGATTATCTCGATGTTGGTCATCATATTTGTTTTGATCGATATTCCAGCTCGCTTCGCTTATGCGAGTTTTTCCTTAGTCTGTTTACTTACTCCTGTGCAACAATTATGCTGAGCAGAGGGAGATTACCCGAAATGTAAGTAAAACAAAATTGAAGCAAGAAGGAGAACGCGTGGAGTTTTTACAGACTGATTTTCTGGATATTGACCTAATTACGGCTTGGGTTTGTTGTGCCATCGGTTGATGTCTTGTTAAGTTACCTATAAATAGAGGTAAAGAAATGACAAAGTATAGATTAAGTTGGTTCGAAGGAAGAAGAAGTGAAGATAATAAGCATCAAGAAGGTGGAGTTGACAGCTATCTTAATATATTACCTTGAAATCTGTCTAACAAAATGAGCCCTAATCAACCACGCTCATATACTCTAATACCTTTTACCAGTGCTTTTTTTCTGGAAAAAAAGGTTCCGGAACGGAACAATTAATTTCCGGAACGGAATAATTATGGGCGGGCTAAAATGCCGAGAAAAACGGGATTAAGGTTTGGAAGGGACCTCAATAAACACTGAAAACAGTTCAACACACTTAAATTAAATTAAAATAACTAAATTATTGTTTTTATTATTAAAATAAATAAATTATTTTTAGGACCTGAAAAAGGTGCCGGAACGCCGTTCCGGCGCGCTTCGGCTGAAAAAAAGCACTGCTTTTTACAAATGTACGAACGATTTACCTACTTACGTATAATCGTAATCGTAAACATCCAAATTTTTAAAACGCTACTCTAAACGAAAGCGCTGGGCAACTGCTAATTCAGAAGTGCTGCGTTTTAGCGTCGTATCAATCCAGAGATTGATGTCCAGCGGAGGTCCGAGTCCGGTTGCCAGAGAAATCAGGGAGAGACCGGGATTAAGGATTAAATTAGTTTAATTAAAACTGAAACTATATATCCTAAAGCTTCGTGCTATGACCTCCGATGTGTTTTCAGCTGCATGACATAATCTTTCACCCTAGGGTTAAATTCAATCGGGATAAGATATCAAAGAGAACTCTCTCAAAGCCTCTACCATTTGAGCAATATGTGGCCAATTTGAGTCTAATTCAGATTTCTTATAGTCAGTGAAGAAATATTCCTAAACTTCATCGACCTATTCATGAGTATTCTCGTGCCAAGACAGTCTGTATCGTGTAGACTTTCTGATCTAAATAAAATTTACCGGCACATTATTATCAAGGTAACCAGGATCCGTACTCCATTAATTAATGAATATGCAGAAGTTTTAGCCAAGTGCTTTTGAAGAGACGTGTTATTTTAATCCAGATAAACGCTAAAAGTTTTTCTTTATGACCGTCGGGGCACTATGTCATCGGCCACCCAGGGAATAAGTCGACTAGGAATGTTGCTAAGGGCTAAAATTGTCAAAAGAGCCAATATTTAACCTAGAAAGTAAGCTAAAATTATTGTTATTTAATTTCTTTATAATTTTACAAAATATATTTGGTTAATTTCATTTCATGTCAAAGTAAAAAAAAGCTCGTCACACTTGATTTACAGCTTAAAATGATATAATTATGTAAGGCAAACTAGGAACGTTTATGATTGCAGATTCGACAACAGTAAAAGTCCAAATGTGTCAAAATGATATAAAGATAGTCAAATACTGATATGGCCGCCACAGAACGCTGTAGGCCCCGATGAAACATGATTTCGGATGTAGGTAATTAATACAGTAGGATGTAGCAAACTAATAATTTTATGTAGGTAATTACATTCTATTTGCTTAAGACGGATGCTGTGCATAGGCTTGTTCAAACAGACCGTGCACAAGCATGTTCAAATAGACCGTTAGTACAAGGCTTGATTTATGCACCTATGGCTTTGTCTAGTGGTTAGCATGTTGTAATGTCAACCGAGAGGTCGGAGGTTCAAATACTCACCAGGGCAGATATTTGTTTCGAGGTTTCGACTCCAATTGCGCTCCTATCCAACTCAGCTATAACGAGTAAACTGACCGTAAATTGTCAGTGGGAAGATGATGGGGCGAGAGCTGGCCATCCGCAGTCATATATTTCCACTAAGCAGTGTTTAATCTAGGATTGGTGTTCCCCCGCCCCAGAGGCCGGTAATATTTTAATGTAGACACCTTTTTGGGGGGGAATTCCCTCCCCCAGGATTAATGTTTGGCCCCCAGAGTGGAGTAATATAAGATAAGAATAAGATATAGGACAGTTTTCGAGAGGTCGTCAGACTTTTCAGGGATGATTTCCGAAAGAAAGGTCAACGTTTTGTGGGAGGAATGACTAAAAAAAGTCATCAACTTTTTTTGAAGATGAAATTCCCGAAAAAGTTGGAAAAGTCGTTTGGTTTTCCAACACAGATGAAATTTCCCCAAAAAGTCGCCGTTGTTGGGCCCCCAGAAACCTTGTTTCCCCTCCTCCTCCATACGAGGGGGACTAGTTTAAACACTGCCCACTAAGGACTAGTAAGCCTACCAGAGTGAGTCGTTAAGGAGTATTTACCGACTAACTTCATGAGTTAGAAAATGATGACCTTTCACTCTTAAATTATATTGATGTGGATCCGGACCAAATTTATTTTAATAATTTATCCCCTGATAGCTCGTATTCTTCTCCTTCTTCTCTGAAATCTCAGTTCTCCTCCCCTTCTTCAGTTTTATCTGTTATGCATATTAATTGCAGAAGCCTTCTATCGAAATTGGGAGACGTACGGGACCTTTTAACTCAGATGCCCGTCTCAATCCTGGCATTATCTGATTCAGATTTTTTATTGTCAGCTGAGATTCCCATACTTCATCGACCTATTCATGAGTATTCTCGTGCCAAGACAGTCTGCATCGTGTAGTCTTACTGAGCTAAATAAATCCAGCGGCACATTATTGTTAAGCTAACTAGGATCTGTACTTGATTAATTAACGAGTATACACTAGATTTAGCCAAGTGCTTTTGTAGAGGCGTGTTATTTTAATCCAGCTAAACGCTAAGAGTACTTCTTTGTGACAGGTGCACGATGTCATTGGCCATCCTTGGTATAAACAGATTAAGGTTGTTGATAAGGGCTGCAATTGTCGGAGGAGGCAAAATAACCTAGAACGAAAACTAAAATTATTTTAATTTAATTTCTTTATAATTTTACAAATATTTGTTAATTTCATTTTATGTTTAAGTAAAATACTCGTGGCACTTGTGATGGATGCCAGTCACATTCTCGATTTACAGCTCCAAATTGTAGAACTGTGAGGCAAACTAAGAGCGCGTATGATTGTAGATTCGACAACAGTAAAAGTCCAAAACTCCCAGAATTATACAACAACTTCCACGTCTAGGCAAATGTCGAAATGATATAAAGATAGTCAACTATATATATATATGACCGCCACAGAACGCTGTATCAAACAGGATTTCATATAATTACAGATAATACAGCAGGATGTAGAAAACTAATAATTTTCCGGAGGTAATTACATTCTGTTTGCTTAAGACAGATGTTGTGAACAAGCATGTTCAGATAGAGAGGTCGGAGGTTCAAATACTCACCAGGGCAGATAATTGTTTCGAGGTTTCGACTCCAATTGCGCTCCTATCCAACTCAGCTATAACGAGTAAACTGACCGTAAATTGTCAGTGGGAAGATGATGGGGCGAGAGAGCTGGCCACCCGCTGTCATATATTCCCAATAAGGACTAGTGAGCCTACCAGACAGAGGCGTAGCTAGGGGGAAGCAGGGGGAGCGGTCGCTCCCCCTGAGACCATATTCCAAAATGTGTGGCCTTTTCACATTTTAGTTTAGTTACTGTTTAACAGGAAAAGTTTACAACCGAAGTTTATTTACTTTATTTATCTTAGCATCGTTCATTAGTCTCATTCCTTCTGCTTTTTATAACAAAACAAAACATTAAACTAATTGAAAATTAAGTAAAGGCCTAGTGTGATCTGGAAACTGAATTCTGGCAGTTTACCTCGTCTTTCAATATTAAAAGAAGAACAATGCAATTGTATGGAATCTTCCGCACTTTAACACTTGATAATTCAAGTTCTAAAAGACTTTCCGATACCAGATAGGCCTCCAGGAAATCATGAGGAGATGCAATCTTGCAAAATTTACCTGCACTAATAGTTGCCCTGCAAAAAAACTTGGATGGTAAGATTAAAAACTGCACTACTAAACAGTTGAGGTTGAGGCACAGGGTATTCTTGTAACACTTGATAATTCAAATTCTTAGTTCTTTTAATATTCTTTTAAACAGTGTAAGAGAATGGTTTCAGTTTATCCAGATATTTACAAAGAAGTAGCATTGATTCAGCTATTTGAAAACGATATGAAAAACATGTGAAATGAATTTGAGTCTGAGTTTGAACGGATTGAGAATGAAGCAAACTGAGGTGGCTCAAATATGTGATATTACTACTAACTATAAGTAACCTAGAGTTCGAAAAAGATATGATTCCATGAGGATATGTCAGTGGATGATGGACTATCTGATTCCAAGAAACACAATCATGGTTGAAACCTACAGTGTCACTAGATTGTGTCATAAGTAGCACAACTAAAAGATTTGAGCATTTTACAATGTAGCGTCCAAATTTAGTTGTTTAGATCCAACGCATTTTAGCAATGCGAATGCCAATAATGTGATCAAATTAGAATCTTTGGCAGACATGTACAGTGTTGCCAGAGCTGGGGATTTTTCCCTAGATCTGGGGATTTCGGCCTTCGTCTGGGGATCTGGGGATTTGTTGGCCAAATCTGGGGAAATTTGACCATTTTGAAAATTTGCATTGACAATGTATGCATTTTGTGTGCACAAAGCATTAGACACCATGTTTATGTTGTAATTGAATGTAAAAAATAATGCGCTGTATAATTTTCATTCCACCAAAGGCACTTCTTGTTTTAAACCATCTCAATGACGTCATCAACTATCTAGTCATTCTAGTGATTGTATTTCTATTTCCTGTTATAGTTTGAAATTTCTGTTAATGGATGAGCGACGATGAATGTACGCGAGGTAGTTGTAGCGGGTTAACGACATAACGTCGAGCACGCCACAACTCTGAACATTAACAAGTTTTTCAACAAACCAAAAGAGCCCGGTCTTCAAGACAAATGCTAAAGTGGAGATATTGTTGACGGCTTTCGTGGCAGAAAATAATACTGAACATAAGCAGATCATTTGATAGAATATAGTAAGCAGATGTTTCCAGACAGCACAATAGCTCAAGAAATGTCACCGAAGCGCAGTGCTGCTTATGTGATCCAGTTACAGCATTGCCCATTTTGAGCGGCTTGAAGTAGCCTAATTAACATTTGTCTGTCATTCATTTGCACTTTGTGCAAACGTTGCCAACAACCGCCTACCATCTTGTCTTGAAATTTTCATAAAAAATGTCTACTTCTATTCTTCGAATAGTAGGCCTAGTAAAAGAAATCTCCAGTTAATACGAGATGTAGTTTAGGCCCAGAAACATAAAGTGTTGATGCTATGTAAAACACGTCGGCTGTCCCGTGAAGCAGTCATGTGATCTTAACGAAACAGAAGTTGTCGTCGACTTGGAAGCCGACTCGCCGACAACTTTGACAACTGACGAATTTTAAAAAATAACAAGTCAGTGTATTTGATTCCACTCGTTTGAGGAATATATATTGTTATTAATGTAACTGTAAGTAGGTATGTTACTGTTAAATAGTGTTATATTGTCTCATAAATCGTGTTTATATAGTCTGGGGAAATCTGGGGATTTTTTGGAACGAAATCTGGGGAAATCTGAAAAACCTCACTGGCAACACTGGACATGTACGTACTCGGACGTCATCGAAAGTCGAAGTGAAATTGTGCAAGAGTTTCTTTCATTTAAAGACATGTACAAGGAAATGATCAGTATTATTAATAAGGAAAATTCCAGTGTCGAAGAAGTGACCAAGAATAATTCACGATCGCCAATGACACGTGTTCCAGTTATCCTAGCCCGTCCACATTTTACCGCATTTTTCTGACCTTGCAAATAAACAACGCTAGTCAGCCACCTCAAACTCGTAAAATCGTACGTACGTTCTACAATGGGGAGGACAGATTGTCTGGTTAGGCATTGATTGCGATCGAAAGACAATTCCCTAGTGAAGTGGATTATGGCGAAGTAATCGATAACATTGCTAAAATGAAGCCTAGACAAAAAGAGGCTGTTTAAATTGGTTTCTGTTCTTACTGTAGTCTGTTATGTTATAGTATAGCCTACTATACTGTTCCTCATTTACTATACATTATTGCTTTTGTCACCTTTTGGGTGAGTCAGAGTTTCTAATTAAAATACAAAAATAACTACGTATAACCATAATGAATGTAATTAATTGAAATTAGTTATTTTAGTAATTTGGGCCTTTTTATATGCTCGCTCCCCCTGGTGTTAAAACCTGGCTACGCCACTGCCACCAGAGTGAGTCGTTAAGGAGTATTTACCAACAGACTTCATGAGTTAGAGAGTAGATATTGGTTTTTAATAAATGATGTTTAATAAATGCTATTCTTGTGAACGCATTGCATAAATATTCGTGTTCAAAAGCGTCGGTCCTTTTGCAACTCTCTAAACTTCTGTCGAAAACAGAATTGCAATAATATTTCCTTATTTATAAGAGACGCCATGAAAGAGTCCTACTTTAGTCGGCTGCCGGTCGATTGTATGGTTAGCAATGAAACTGTTCATAAACCATGCAGTTTGGGCGCAGCTAGCTATCTCAGAGTGCATGGGATCGCGCAAAGCGTATGGCACAGAGTGCGAGTTGTGTCTACACGACACATGCGGGAAGCCATCTGCTAGAGTGTTTCTTTGGATTCAAAAGAGAAATTCAACTGCGCCAAAACCGTTAAAAACACTACTCGTGCTAGCACTGTCCAAACACAACTAATTTAATTGGCGAGGCACTATTCAAGGGTGTGGAGACCTGTCGGTCAGGCCCTCACTCACGAAAACCGAGCAAATATTATTTCCTTATTGTTGTACATGGGACAATACACCAATGACCAACACATCTTTTCAGCTAGAAAAATCAATTTTCAGCCTAAGTCATATCCCTCTGGGTACAGAAATGTAGTGGTTGACTTCTACGGCGCCAGTCTATAATCATTGGAGGGCATGCACTCAGTGACACGGCTAATTGGTGGAGGCATGCACTCATACCTCACTGACTGACAAACCGACGAACAGATTCCAGACCACGAAGTACGAAGTGCGAGCCACTGACCAACTGACCAGATTCCATGTGTACAGGGATATACAGACGGACGAAGACGAATACAGACAGAGACAGAGAGAGGGATGAACAGACACAGCTATGCGAGTAACCCAACCGACTGACTTGACTATAATTAGAGGCTGAGCTTAAAATATAGAGGAAGAGAGATAGAGTTGTCACGAGTTATAGTAGAAGCAGCAGTACGAGGTTGTCGTCGTAATTATAACACGTGAATAAACGTATGAACTGCTGCTGAGCGTCGTCTTAGTTTTTCTTCGGGTCATCAGTCTGGGGCCGAGTTGGTAACCCAGCACGAGAGATGTTCCTCCCGGTCGTCATGGGGACGCGCCGACAACGTATAGACACGAGCACCAACTACCTTACGCTACATGCTCTCCCAGTACATACAACAACCTCGTCATCAGCTAGCTACGCTATAGAAACATCAAGATAAGCAAACCATGTACTTAGTATTGCGTAAATACATCTATGAAGAACCATCCAGATCACGTCCTTTGGTCTCCTTTACCACCAGGCTATAAAACTGTATATTTATTACGTCACAAGAATCACCAGTACAGTACTGTCTTCCAGTTAAAGACAATAGAGACTTTATTTCCAAAACGCTATACTCAACATTATCTACTTCTCAAAACTCTATCTAACTTTGTTCCATGCTGCGGTTTGTCAGCATGTGTTTACTTTAGAAACAATAAACGAATATCATCATCATCATCATCATCATCATCATCATCATCATCATCATCATCATCATCATCATCATCATCATCATCATCGTATCATCATATCATCATCATTATCATCATCATCATTATCACTTCACAAACCCTGTAACCAATACTATTTGTAGGCCCTACAACTAACGCAAACTTACCTTAACTGATGTTGAAATTTCACAAGAAATGTCGATGAATGAATCAGGCTACCGAACTCCCGGCATCCGTTGTCTAAACACGAAGAAACCAACATTGCTGCAGTTTCATAGCTGCATTTTCTTAGTTTTCTTAGTTGCATAATAATTAATGCTCCTACTAAAAAAAACCGCAGCATGGAACAAAGTTAGAAAGAGTTTTGAGAAGTAGATAATGTTGAGTATAGCCTTTTGGAAATAAAGTCTCATTAACAATTAGTTTTTGAGGCAAGTGCGGTGTTTCGAAGTGTCGACACCAATTGGGCCTACCAGACTACATTACCACTCTCTTCCGCTTGGCCTGGGTCGGAAGTGCCTCTGAGTAAAGATATTAAAGGTGCGCTATATAAATTCTGATTGATTTGTTTTTAATTAAACGTTGGAATGAAACATTAAACATAAGATTTCGATCAGTATTCCTTCAGCCCATTATGCCTGGAAATTGAACTAAATATAATTCCCACAAATATCGAAAATAAACAGTTCTCTGAAGTAGGAAAACACAAAGCAGTGTAACATTAGTCTTTCTGTTTCAACTGCAATATGTTTGTTCTCATAATTATAAACACCCTGGGAAAAAAGAGATAAGATCCAGTGAGAGCATACATGACTGAGGCTGAACGATGGACCAGGAATAAATCATGCAGCTGCAACATGTTTGTTCTGATAATTCAAAACACACTGGGAACAATGACATTAGGTCCAATTAGAGCATACTTGACGGAGGCTGAATGATAGACGAGGAAGAAATGAGGCAAAGGATATCGACTATATACAAATCCCGAAGACATGTACTATTGCCCATCAGTTGTGTACCAACTTCATTATATCTCTAATTATCTTCTGATAATTCGTTTCGGTCCATATCCACTAGCAGTGATATTTTACTTATAAAATAATTCCTAATTCAGTTCTAATTCAGTTCTGAGCTCTTGAATTTTACTTCTAATTCTAATTTTACTTCACAAATAATTTTACTTCTCATTCCTATTTTAGTTCTCAAATAATTTTACTTTTTATTTTAGTTTTCAAATAATTATTAATTTCCGTGCTGTTAAAGTATGCAACGTTTGCAGAGAGAAGCACACAAAACTTGTATCGAGAAAGAAAAAAACTGTTTGAAGTAAAACAAGGGGTGAAGGTTAGTCTAACAATGCTGATAATTTGAATTTTGAGTTGTGTGGTTATCATTTTACGAAACGAAAGATTATCTAGACCCTATACTGTGTGGACAACCATATCCAAAACGCTGTGTAGTCACTGATGGAATTCATTCAAGTCAGTCGGCAAGATCTAATGCTCTTAGGCTATGCCAGCATGTAAACCATTCATCCATCCCCCTTCCAAATTAAACCATTCATCTATCCCCTTCAAAATTAACCCAAACTTATATTGCTTGTATTTCTCCAGCTAGTGCTGTTCCACAAATTCCATCATTTTCCCCGTTTAGTACTTGGCATGTAGATCTGTCTGCACGTGTAGTTTCGTCAAAATGATGAACCCAAAATCAGGCTATCTCGCTTCCTTCTGGAAAACATCTCGATAAACTCGTAATTTTACAATTTAACGATCAAACCCAAAAAATGACGTATGAAACTGCGGTCGTTGGTACGCAATTAAGTGGGGACAATTATTAGTTAGTGATTTTAATGTCTTGCAAAGCAGACATAAGCTTCGGTTAACACATAATACTAATGTTGAGGGCATAATTAATGTAGAGACAGTTGACAAATGTATGCACGAATTGAAACTTGGTAAAGCAAGTGGACCTGATGGTCTTAGTGCGGAGCATTTGCTACACGCTCACCCACTTCTGGTCGTGTTACTCACTTCATTGTTTAGAGGCATGGACCGCATGGTGTGTCATAGCTATGTGCCGGAAGCTTTTGGTAATGGCATTATAATCCCGTTGGTCAAAAACAAAATGGATAATTTGAGTTCTGTTGACAATATAGAGGAATCACTCTTATTCCTGTTATTTCCAAACTATTTGAATGCATTATTTTAAGGATATGTGCAGAATGTTTTGAGTCCGATGAGATTCAGTTTGGGTTCAAACAAGGAGTGGGGTGTGCAGATGCATTATTTGCAATGCACTCCTCGATTGATTTTTATGTTGATAGGGGCAGCACTGTATTCACAGCAGCTCTGGATATTAGCAAGGCATATGACACTGTTAATCATTATAAGCTGTATACCAGCCTTCTAAGGTCTGGTTGCCCAGTGTGGGTGGTCAGTATCCTGGTAGATTGGTATAGTAAACTGGCGGTGGCAGTACGTTGGAATGGTAGTATGTCTAAGCCATTTGCAGTTAGGAGCGGTGTACGGCAGGGGAGTTCTCTGTCGCCTTCATTGTTTAATGTATTTGTTAATAAGTTTATTGTGGAGTCAAGAGCAACTGGGGTAGGTTGTTGTGTAAACAAGTCATGGTTGGGTTGCATTATGTATGCAGATGATTTTATTTTGCTGTCTGCATCGGTAGTTGGGCTTCAAGCCTTACTAGATAAATGTGGTGTTGTTAGTAGTCAGTTGGGCCTAACATTTAATTGTAATAAATCTTGGTGCATAGCATTCGGTCCCCGATGTAAGGCCTCCCTGCCTGATATGGTTCTATGTCAAAAAACGGTTTCGTGGACCGAGCAGGTCAAATATTTGGGAGTAGTCTTTTGTGCGGGCAGTAAATTGAGATGCGATGTGGATAGCATTATGCGCAATTTTTATGGAGCTAGCAATAATATTATCAGTAACTCTTCGGGCTTGTCGGAGCTAATGCAGCTTCACTTGCAGCAGACATATTGCCTTCCAGTTCTAAGATATGGCTCCGTAGCAGTGAGGTTTCCCAATATCAGCTCAGTAAACTAAATGCTTGCTGGAATAATGTGTACCGGTATCGTAAACTGTTTGGTTTCCATAAATGGGAATCAGTACGAGAATGTATTGTAGGTCTAGGTAGTTTGGATTTTAAATCTATGAGAGTTATTGCTATGTTTAACCTACTTAAAAAAATGCTTTGTAAGGGTACTAGTACACTCAACATGTTGACGTTGACATTCAGTTATGGAAACGAATTCAATTTTCTAGTTCATGGTCTTGGTGTGTCACTAAAGGACAATATGTCTTATATTAGCTCGCAGGTTTATAATGCTTATGCCTTTGAGGGAGTTGCAGCTTGAGTTGGTTGTGTATTTTTTTGTGTTTTCTGTTTTTCGTTGTGCGTTCTAATCTTCGTGTTTCTGCTTTGAGCGAAATAAAGTATATATTATTAGACAACGAAGACCAAAGATAGGCCTAGTAGATTAGGGCCTACATCGCGAATGGTAGGCCTATGCACAGCGTCTTCATCTCAACCGAAGTTTCCAATAGATTCTGTTCGGAGCGCGTGCGATTTTACTGATACTCGCCTTCGTCTCAACTTAAGCGCCACAAGAAGTAAAATGATTTTAGTTCTGAAAATAATTCCTAATTCAGTTTTTAATTATAGTTCAGCAAGTAATTCCTAATTCAATTCCTAATTTCGTTCTTGCAGCTGAAATAATTCCTACTTTAACTTCTAGTTTTCGTTAACGAAATCATTTATTTTTACTTCTAATTTTAGTTTTCGTTAACGAAAATATCACTGATTTCCAGTCTTTCAGCCTCGTCCCTGATGGTCTCAGGCCAATTCTTCCATGGTCTTCTGCTTTTCTTTTCTTCGCATGGATCCATTTCATCACTTTATTTGCTCATGTAGAATTCTTCACAGCAACCTATGTTGTGCCGCCTCTACACTTTTCTGTTTGTCACCGTCATCAACCAGGTCTCAGATCTGTACCGCAGTGTAGGGACCTACTCAACAACTATGGCATCATAAAGACGATTTTAGTTTTCATTCTGCATCCGTTGACTGTATTTATGCTGCATTAAGTTTATTCAAAGTCACGTTTCCGTTGAGTCCCAAAGTTTGAGACGGTTGAAAGTTATCTATTTTTACATGACGCATTTAGAATTGAACTACAGGCGCTGTGATAAAATGTCGTCGCTCTAGTAATCAGTTACTACATTACAAGAAGCGGTTTCATTGATGATTAGGCCTATGCATTTGAAATCAGTAATGTGGAAAAACGGAAATCAAGATAAATCTGCATCAAAGAGAGCGAATGACTGCTGAGTATCGGTCCAAAGGAAATAAACCAGTGCCTGTTAAATATTCCAGATCGCATACGATTAATAACAATTCCATAGAATATTATTGAAGAAGAAATTAATTGAATGATTTGGGTGTTTAGCTATATTTCATTGCTATTAATAAAAATTATGTGGTATTTTATGAATTATCTTAAAGATAAAACTTTGTTGCTCTCTTTAGCCATCTTCATGATAACATCTTCCTCAAGTTCGATTTTTATTCATTGACTCCTTTAAACTTCATGTTTTTGTTACTTGCATTTCTAAACCTAAATTGCATCATAAACTTGAATTACTTTAGAAGTTTATCAAGCCCGGGAATAGTGAAAATGGCTGATACCCCATTTTGAGGAATTAAATATAATGACTTCCAAATTACAAGTTAGAATATAACACAATACAACGATAATTTGATAATACCCTTCTTAAAAATTCAGAAGTACTCTGATGAGCATTGTTGAGAATTGTCATCCATATTATTACGGATAAAGAATGCAATATATTGCATGAAAGATATTATCTTCAGATAGAGTAATGCAAATAGTAATTTAATTTAGGAGTAGCCAATCACCATCAATTTATATATAACCGAATCTTAATACTAATACAGAGTTTGCTAAAACATAAAGAAGTTAGGCCTACATCATCTCAGGGCCTACTATGTAGGGGGGAAGGAAGCATACTGCTTCCAATTTGTGCCAGAGGGGAAAAGTTTCCCCCCTAATGAAATGGATGTTGCTGTTCGATTGACGATTGTAGGACATTATCTCCCTGGACATAATCTCCCCGCACAGAATCCCCCGTAGTAGGACATACCCCCAGGCTATGATATAATCACCTATATTTCGACATATATATCATGACACGTGGTGAGGGCGAAAAGGACTAAGCCATTGCTAATCACCTCAACCTCAGCCGGAATATATTTTCAGTTTGTTTAATAAGAAGAATATATTTGCAGTTTGTTTAACAAGAAGAATATATTTGCAGTTTGTTTAATCCTGACATTGACAAGCCTCCTTAAGTTAAGAACTAGGCGACATTAACAAGTATTAGGCCCTAGCTAACTTTGTTCCTAAGTGACAGAATGAGACTAACAAGTCATAATTTTACACCTGAATGACCCTAACAAGTCTTTAGTCTACACCTTTACGACATTAACAACCTGATACTAGGAAAAAACAGGGCAATTAAGGTTTATCAATTAAATATAGAAATAGGATAATTGCAAAGAGAGGGGAATTTGTCCGGCGGCATTATGTCCTACCGAAAATGGGGGGATTTTGTCCGGGGGGTATAATGTCCGGGGGGATAATGTCCATACACCTCGATTGACAGTATTGAGTCAACTGTCGACTGTAGGCCTAATCGAGTCTCTAGACTGTAAAGTTAACGTATTATGGTATTAATGGTATTATGCCATATTGTTGTTAATGTTTGTCTACAAGTTCATAATAAGTTGATATAAAATTTCTGTTTTAATGTCAGAAAACGTTATTACTTTTTTCTTTTCTTGAAACATTACCGGAAGTGAGATCTATAAATTTGAAGAAAAGCGTTCATAATCCTGTTGATTAAAAAAATTTAGTTGGTCAATGCTACAATTATTGCCGTGTAGTGCAGTGAAATTGGGATTTTCAGGTCTTGAAATATTCTTGCAAAATAACTGTCGGCTGGATAACACTGTATCCGGCTTACCGCTGCATTACACCAGAAATATGCATTCATAATCAGGGGCGTAGCCAGACTTCAATTCAAGAGGAGGCAACTACTGCTTGTCAAAACTTGTATGCAGTGGCGGCGATCTTGTTTCAGAGGTGAAGAGATGAGGGGGAAATTTTTCAGCGTCCGAAGGGCGGTCGCAAAAACTTGTGAGAATTTCAGAATTTCGCTCTGAGAATTTTTTTTTAGTCATTAACACATTCGAAGACTTACTTTCTTCTTCAAATCAAGAGGAGACAAAATCCACCTCTGCTGGGGTGTACTTGAGGACGCAGGGCTATAACCCATGGAGAATTTAAAAATCCACAAAACCAAGAGGAGGCAAATGCCTCCTCTTGCCTCCATGTAGCTACGCCTATGTTCATAATGCAATCTTTAAAATCCCAATATTTGGGATATTTGCTGAACAGTGTCCCATATTTTGGAATTTTTGTCCCATATTTTAATACAGCCTCTCCCATAATATTTTTACAGTGCACTGGGAGCCCTGCAGAAATTTATTCAACAGTTTAGTCGAATTAAAATGCTTAGTTTTCCAAAACCAGTTTTCTTTCTAAAAAATGCGCTAAAACTCACCTACGACAATGTAGACATTTTACAGTGCACTATGAGCCCTGCAGAAATTAATTCAACAGTTCATTTGAACTAAAATGTTTTCCAAAATCAGTTTTCTTTCTCCAAAAAACCGCTAAAACTCACCTATGGCAACATAGAAATCCAAATTTTTCCGAGGGAGGACCCTTGGACTCCCCTCTTCAAGGGGAAGGGAGGGGAGGGAATGGTAGAGGATGGGGGAAAGGGAGAGGGGGATAAGGGCTGGGAGAAGAAAGAGGAGGGGAAATGGAGGGGAGGGGATCAGGAGTAGGGGAAAAGAAGGGGAAGAGGGGGATAAAGGGAAGGGAAGAGGAGGAGGGTTAGGGGATGATGGGTGGAACGGGAGGGGAGGAAGGGAAGGGGAAGTAGGGAAAGGAGTTTACCGTAGGGGAATTGCTTCCAGCTTACAGGGGGGATAGTAGGCCCTGCATCATCTACAATAATCTGGGATTTCGACAGCGCCGTTACCAAATTATTGAAAGAATCATTCAATGGTCGTTTCAAGTGAAATTATAGTGAAAGTCATAGTGAAAGTCATAATTTTTAGGAATCGTAGACAAAATTTACCAAACATCAAAACAGGAGAATGTTCTCATTGATATGAGAACAGCCAAACGCTGAAATTCTAATACGTTAAAAGAGTAAATACGTCTATTTAGCCTTCAAAATCCGTTCAAAAATTCAGTTCATTTTAATTGCTTAATAATTAACTTCAATGAAAGTCTGCATATAAACTCATGTTAAATTGAAACAATACATTACATGCAGTCGCATGATCTGCATATTACGTATAAAATTAAACACAATTCATGCGAACTATGCGAGTTACATTAAGTCAATACAAACTATACGAGTGCAATTAAAACACTCACCCCATGCCTGTTCTTAGCATGCTACAGTAAAATGCTGGGCGCTTCTGTAATACAAGAATGTAAATTTTCTGCCAAGTTATTTGTGCTGCTATCCTAATCATGAGGATCACAGTGTCCGAGTCTCATCAGTTCCTGACGCACATATTTTAAATGATATATTTCCTATTTATTTATTATACATTCACAATGCGTTTATCCGTTGGAAATCTCCAGTCTGTTGCTAAAAAACCAATGTGCTATATTTACTTACAGAAGATACCCTGTAAATGTTTTACCTATTGCTCCAGTGAACTTTACAACGGTATAGTAAATCTAATTGTGCACCCACAGATTACTCAATTGGTAGAGGTTTGTACTTACCAGGCTCTGAGCGGATAACCTCTTAGTCTGAGTCGGATTTCTCGTAGTCAGTTAAGAAAGATTTCTAAACTTCACCGAGTCAAGACAGTCTAAGGCACGTAGACTTACTGATCTAGCTAAACCCAGCGGCACGCAGCTCACGCTAAGCAAACTTACCCGGATCTGTATTTCTATAATTTTTTATGTGCATAAGCTTGGCCAAATGCTTTATCAGGAATGCAACTTAAGGCTAAAAATAACCCAATGTGACCGTCGAGGGCACTATATCTAGGGCCGCCTCGGTTTTAGGAAGTATGCGTAAGAGCGGAAATTGTAAGAGACGGCAAAATTAACTACAAAATAGTTTAGAACTAAACTCATTACAATTGAATTTTATTTTTATTTTTTAGGAGTAGGCTACTTGTTATTTTTTTAATTTAAATATAAGTGGGAAAAATAAAGTGGTGAGAGAGAGAATGTGCCGAAATATGAAGTCACTAAGAGGTGATGCCCGAGGTGCCACTAGATTAAAGTAGATACTAATAATTATTCTTAAACTTAACCTTTTCCCTTTATTGGGCGAACCTCAAATATGAGTGCGGTGCCTAAACACACCACGGAGCTAGGAGTTCCTGCGCCGACTTTGTCGCTCCCACTGTTATTACTCTCTGCAGAGTGTGGTGATATGCTGGTTCCGCGATCGCATACATCGACCCCAGCGAGTAGAACCTTATCTTGATACCTTATCTTGGTCGTTGTGCGCGAGAGCGGAACCAGCATATCCCCACATGTTGAAGACAGTCCTTACAGTGGGCGTGACTAAGTCAATGCAGGAACGTCTTGCTCTGTGTTTGTTTAGGAACCACACTTCTGTACTGAAAACACATCTTTTTATAAAAATATTCAACTCTGCGACACAAGCCACATCACTTTCAATAGAGAACTATCTAAATAAACAATTATGTAGAATTGAGTATGCATAATACTTTGAATGGTTCAACTAAATACAGTTGGTAATTATCCATCTAGTACTTTGTTGACATGTGGTGTTTCACAGGGTTCTGTGCTTGGTCCTCCTGTTTACATTATACACCACACCACTAGGAACATTGCTGAATATATCATTTCCATGGTGATGATAGGCCTACTCCTCAAATCTACATTTCATTAGACAGTCTGTCATGTGATACATCTGTGCAGCTGTTGTCTGCTGTCTTTGATGAGGTACAGTCTTGGATGGCGACCAATAAACTTCTCCTTAACCCATCAGATACTGAATTTCTGCTACTGGGCACTCCACAGAAAGTCAAAAAAATGTTATCGGCTGAAGTCGTTGAAACTTGATGACTCAATTGTTGAGCTGGTAATTCATCGTCATGATATGTTCATTCGTGACATACGCAGACTTAGGCGTTATGTGCTCTTGTCTGCAAGGACATCTCTGGCTAATGCATTGGTTTCCAGTCGCTAGGATTGCTGTAACTCACTTCTTACTGGTATCAATCAGGGCTTATTCTAACGTGCAGCTGGACACAAAGTGTGTAGTTGGGAAAGAAATTTGTGCAGTTAAAATTAAGATGTTGTGCAGTTACATTTTGTAGACCTAGCTGTATTTATAAATTAACGAAAGTAGCTAATAATGGAATATTTTAACCAAGCTGTCCGAAAATAAGCCAAATAACGATTAGTCAAACGAGATTAAACGCAAGCAGTAATTGCAGTTGGCCGTTTGTAACATAACAAAGTTAAAAACGAAACAGTTACGAATAAGTCGGACAGGGCTTCCTTGCTTTGTGGCTGCAACTTGGCAAGGCATATACAAGAAAGATCGCAAATGCGTTGAGCGTCTCCCAACTTCCCTAGCTATTCCACACCGAGGCGGGCATGAATTAACGTCAAAGATTAAAATGCTTTGCTTCTGCAACAGTGGAGGTGTTATCTTGAGCAAAAGATTCGTCGCATTCTGCCTATTCGCTTCCAGAAACTGTAAATAACCCCATCAAGCAACTTTGTTTTGCTGCTTTGGTGTGTGTTTCATTGTATGCGATCGTTTTTGCAGCCACACAGGCACGGAAGTAGAAGCAAAAGAAGCAGGAGAACGAGGAGGAGAAGAAAACCGAGAAAGAGAAGTAGAAAATGAAGAAGCAGAATCGGGAAGAGAAGAAGAAGCAGTGGCAGAATAAGAAGATGAAGAAGGAGAAGTAGCAAAGCAAATAGCAGAAGGAGGAGGAACAGGAGGAGAAGGAGGAGGAGAAGAAAGAGAAGGAGAATTAAAAAGAGAAAAAAATTGCTGAAGTAGGAAGATCAGTTTAATGAATAGAAGGAGGAGAATAAGAAACGAAAAAGGCTGAAGTAGGAGTATCAGATTAATGAAAAGAAGCTGGAGAAACGGTGGACGAGTTGCAGATGCTATTGAACGTCTGCGTAATGCTGTCAGATGGGTTAGAACAGAAAAGCCGCTGTCTTGGAAGCCCGCCCGTCGTAATTATTAACAGACACAGTTTTTAATTTGCCTTTGATCTTCCATTGAGCCCATCTCAGCGTCCTCTATCAGTGCTAAACCGCCAGTGCACACCTCTGAGGTAGCAACAATAAACGACATCAAATCTTTTGTTCTCTGTTGGTTTTGAACTGTCAGTCGATCAGGCTATGTGCAACATTCATGCATCCTTTTAAATGTACCGACTGTGCACTGGCAGCGATCTTGTTTTACAGGTGGGGGGGGTAGACACTTTTCAACTGATCTGGTCAAAAAAGAGTTTTGAACTGATCTGGTCAAAAAATTTCTTACCTTTTATTGGTGTTTCTTCAAAATTTGGGAGGCAAATGTATGGTGTGTGTCCCCACTCTCAAAGGTAGGGGCTTGTACCCCTCAAACTCCACCCCCCCTCGCCGCTGTGCGTCAACTTACTACAACGAAAGCTTTGATATTCACGGGATTGTATATCATCAGAAACAGATGCACACGCACACGACAGTGATGACACACAACAAAATGCACACATTTTGACATGTATAGCAAAGCGATTGCCTTATTTTACTAGGGTGCAGATTCGTAATCTGATCATAGCGCTGCAGGGCTGAATTTGTCTCAGAGTCACTAGTTTTGTGCGCTGAGGCTCAATCTGTTTTTGATCAGACCTAAGCGCATGAGTGTCTTCATTATGAAACTGCAGCCGAAAGCGTTTGAATGGGAAAGCTTACCCGATTCTTCCCACATTTCCCTTTCTGTCTTTGCAACAACTCTATACTTCGCTTCCGAGCACTAGGCCTATAGCGATCGTTCAAAGCAAAGCTCGAGGGTACGCGTACCCTAAAATAGAATACGTTAAAATACGTACGTACCTTTCAAAAAATACAATACGCGTATGGTACGTATCATACACGAAAATTTTAGTTATGGTTTACTCGGCGACCCATAGCCTACGTATAATCTGACGTCAACAGTATGGGTCATTGAAACCGGTACTTCCGGTAGCGTAGCAGTAAATTTAATTCGATAAATTCTTCGGTTATAATTAATTTAATGCAAATTGTACTTTCATTCTGAGGAGAGCAGTGACGTGGTTAACGTATTTTTGTATTGTTTACGTACCCTAAAATAGGGTACGTTAAAAAACGTACGTACCTTTCAAAAAATAGAATACGTATGGTTCGAACCCTCGAGCTTTGGTTCAAAGGCCATCAGTCTGCAACAGTTACATTCAACTGTCATTCGTCCATATCTCTTGCTACTGGAGAACAGTTGAACTATGTTTTACTTATTCCTTATAAGGTTTAGGCCAGGATGCCGTTTTATGAATCGTCTTTGAACAGCCTTAATTAATTATGTCCACCCGGAAGCCATAACATTGAAATAATAATATGCCTTCTTCCTCCAAGTGTTAGTTGTTACATCAATAATTTCTCTCATCATTGTCCGAAAAAGATCGTCGACTTCACCTTTTTAAAATGCTTTATTTCACTACAGATTGAATCCAACCACCTTAAATATAATGAATTAAATATCATTTAAAACAAAATGTATCTAACATTAAGTCGGATGTCAGTTTTCACTCATTTTGTAATCCATGTTTGTTGCTATATTGAATGAAAATCTAAATGTCCTGTTATCTCTTCTTTTGTCACGTTCTGCGTTTAATCGCTTCTAAGAACACTACATTTCTGCCCACTGAGTCAGAGGAGTATAGAGACAAATATTCATTTCACAAATAAGCGCCAGGTTTAGGAAGAACATGACAGAAATTCAGCACACCGAAGTTTCTCTCAACCGTCGGACAGGCCTTTCTTTCCCAGGTCGTTTTATTGCTTAGGGATTTATATCCATAATCGCCTGCAGTGTTCAAGTATGAGTCCAGTCTGCCATCACAACGTGCGAAGTGAGCAAATGTCCTTGTTTTGATCATCTATAAATCGTCGGCAATGTGCATCTGCATATATCAGCGTTAATGATCTGGGCAATGTAGGAGATGCGAAGGCTTTCCTCTGGCACTGTGTTTCAAGGCATTCCTAATAAAATGTGAACACATGCACTGTAACTATATAGCGCTTCTCAAGAACACAACGAATTGGACAACAGTCCATTGTCGCACCAGTGATGTTCGAAAAGTTGAAGAATTCGTTGCCTTGATACATTATGCTCTCCAGCTTAAAGAGATTCGCAATGGGCTGACAGGTGAGAATCACATGCACAGTTGCGGCCATATGGTTCCGCTGTTACACAGAGTCCTTCATCATTCTTGCCGTCTTCCCTGTTGTGCAGGACAAGAATATGGGAACGACTTCCTGTTCGCCACGACGAAACTAGATTACATTAAGACGGCGATATCGTAACTCACTTCTAAGGAAGTTCAAGAATGCATAATCGATCTCCTGTTCACTTTGTTGAAACTGCATTGATCTATTTTTTAAACAATACGAAGCTTTTGTAGAAGAACCATCGAATTATGTGTTCAAAAGGAAGACTTGTTTTCTGAGCAGCAAATTCAGTCATTGCTTCTGTATATGGAATATTACAGTCGATACAACATCTGAGTTTCAAATATCTTGCAAGAAAATGTCTTCCAAGGAAATAACTACCTTTTATAGAGAAAGGCATCTGAAGAAATACCAAGAGTCCATTCCCATGTAAGCAGACACGCTGGCCAAAAACGTGTGCAAACGTTGACGTGAGAGTTAACTTAGTTTTCCGCATATCGTCATTCAGAGGTGATAAATAATGAAAGAGTGTGTGAAATCCAACCAAAGACTGTACATCTCTATCGAAAAACGATCCAAGCGGAGGTAACACCATAACATTTGTAAATGTGAATTCCTTCAATTCACTGTCCAGATCAGGCTGATGTAGAATTCCTTCACATAAACGCAACACCTCATCGTACTGGCAACATTTGTAAAAGTACAGAGCACGATAGCAGTCGACTACATTGCACTGGATTCCAAAGTCTTTGTGAATCACACTGTAGAATAATTTCATATTTTCTAAAGCATATTCCATTAGAAGATCAATTACTTTTTCATTAACTCTCGAAGGATGCACAATTGTAGCATTGGCTTCTGTTAGTGAATCTGTTCTGCGATAAACAATCTGTCTGGCAGCATTGATACGAGAACCTGACTTCATCGAAACAATACACTTCGGCCTTCTTAAACTCTTCAAGTATTCATCCATAGGAAATGCTGAATCAGGCAAATCATGATAGAACCCTAGAGGTTTGGATAAGCTTTCGGCCGATAATGCAGTTAAATAATGAGCAACTACCTCTGGTGAAAGACGCAGATCAAGGCAAAGCTGCTTGCCAATGTGATTAAGGTTACTGTCAGTAATCTTCTTGTGAAGCACACATAATCCAACGACTCTTGCGACATCGTCAATAAACAACAAACAACCTGCATTCAGCGTTTCCTTGTTCTTTCGAGAAGTCTGATCTACGAGAACTGTCAAGCAGAAGAGTGTTGCTAGTTGGTAGTCTGATGTGGCAAAATGGAGAGCAGCCAGATAGGCCAGAGCTGCAGAGGCAACACCGGTGGAGTCAAAATCGCCAAATTCTAGAGTTTTTCTTAGAGCGTTCTTTGACATGAGCGACAGCAGTTGAAATTCTGAATGACTATTTGCTCCAGTTAAATTTCCCATGAGATCTTGAACACGCAAAAAGTGAAACTGAATGCTCTGTTCTCTGTGTGTTTTCGGAAAGTTATGATACCGAGACCTAATAATTTTCGGTTGTATTGAAGTTGCTTTTACCATTTCAACAAAGAGCAGGCTATCCCATGAAATCTCTCCGCAACCCAAACCATGTGCAATTTGCAAAATAATCAGTAGATTGTCGTAGAAAGTGACACATGAAACATTCTGTGATGTTAAGTATCCTGTTAGTCTACTGTGTGTTTTAGAGTTAAGATTTTTGTACCATTCAACTTGTAAAGTCTCGCGGATTCCTGAAGTTGACCCACGTTGAAGTAAAGAACGACAATTCGTATTAGACTCTGCGATTCTGACAGAAAGTAAAAAATCAAATGATTCTAATTCCTTGTCTTTTTGACATTCACAGAGAACCTTCACACATTGCACGAGATCTAATGATACTTTCCATGCGCTTTCTTCCAAAACTGTCCAAAGATATGAGAGTATATAATGTTCCATGAACCAATGACAAAGAATGTCAGATTTGCAGAATTTATTCAATTGTCCTTCAATCTTGTCAAGGACTGTGAGACTTGATGGCTGATTAAACAAATTTGCTTCTGGAATAAAATAGTTCGGATAGTGTCTTGTTTTTAGGCATCCTGAAAGTTTTTTCAACAACTCACAGCAGATCACAATAACAGAAGAAATTTTCCACCATTCCGGTGACATTTCTTCACAAGTCCATAGCATCAGCGTCTTTAAATGATAGCCACATAGTGCCTCATCCTCCTTTGGACAATCTTTTTGTATTAATTCTCTTTTGGCCAAGTATCTCAGCAAATGATAGACAATCTGTTGAATTTGAGTCCAACTCTGAAGTAAAATTACCTCCGCGAATGAAAATGACAACCTCCACTGTTGTTTATCGTCTCTGCAAGAACGATGCTGGACATAAACAACATGACAACCATTTTGCACAACTTTGGAAACTGTAGCAATCGTCGGCCATCCGTATTTTCTTGGTCTAATTGGCCAATCTTGGGCTTCTTTAGGCCACTGAGGACACCAAACGCTTTTGACAAAATCACCTGCAAAATGAGCATCGTCATCTGGTTGACACTTAATTGCTGGGCCACTGTTTAGGAACCTGATTCTAATGTTTTTACGAAGGAAACATGGTCCTGCAACAGTAGGAAAGATCGTTTGGTAGCTGTGTGGAGGACATGTATGGCTAAATTCATACTTTTTGTATTTCCAGTTATAGTTCATTTGGCCCAAAACCCTTAATCGAACAAAACCTGGATACTCTTGTCGTATGATTCAATCTTGTACCACTCGATCGTATCTGATAAGCCACTCATGTCACTTGGCAACACTGGATAGTCGCCACTGCAGGCCAACTCATCACAGCTGGATATTAAAATATCAGTGTCGTTGATGCATGTATTCAACGGTCGGATATAGAATTCTGCGAAGCTGCCGCACAGAATCGAATAATTTTTTGGCACAGATCTCCTGGAATTGGTTAAGTTATGCATGAGATCAGAAACATTAGAAGACGACTTTGGCAGCAATTGACATGAGCTAGTGATGATCCAGGATACCATTTCTTCGTTCCATTTTCCTGGAAATGCCGTCATCTTAAATGAAAATCATACACATCCATGGACCATTGTAGTAATAACAATTATAATAATAAGAATAATAATAATAATAATAATAATAATAATAATAATAATAATAATAATAATAATAATAATAATAATAATAATAATAATAATAATAATTGTCGAGTGATGCGCCGTTCCAGAGTAACATCTCCGGATATAGTTTTAGACAACCCGAGGGATCATATCTACCTCGGGTAAAAAAATAAAAATAATAATAATAATAATCATAAACATCATCATCATCATCATCATCATCATCATCATCATAATCATTTTCGTGATGATGGTAATTATTATTAATATCTTCTACATAATCATCATGACCAGCAGCATCGTGTTCATCATCAACATTCTCACCATTATCAGCAAGATCATAGGAATCATAGATTTCAGCAACAGCAGCAGTTTTCACGAGTTGACAGTTACCTCTATCACTCTCATTTCGACCGATAATGTTTGGTAGACCAATCTGTTTTCACCAAAGCGGTCTGAAGATTCAATCAAAGCTTATAAGTAGCGTTTAGTAAACGATATAACTGCATAGGTAATTAAAACTCAGTAGACCAGAATCTACACATTACCTTCTATATTTTGTTATATTTTTCCGTAGTCTGTCTTCAGGGCCCATGAGCAGGGCCGGATTAACCACTCGGGGGGCCCCATGCTCATTAGACACGGGGGGCCCTTGTGGTATTGAGCATACATGACAATCAACTTGTACAGTGAATAAGGGAAGAAAGGTCAATGCTGCTTAAATTAGTAGTCAATATATACATACAAAACAACTTTAACGATTTACATTTTGTTACTATATATTGAGAACATAGGCTACAGTTGGCGTAAAATTATAATAAAAATTCGATTATGTTTCTTCATTGTTAATAGCTCAGAAACACTTGGGACTTTTACCAGCTGCAAACTGTGTACTAAGGTCATAAAATGCAATCAAACTCAACACAAAGAAGTTCCAATGTTGTTAGACGTTTGAGGGTCATAGAAGTTTGCGGTTTAGGGTTGCCCATAAATGACGTCACGTCCAGATGGAGGAAGGACCCGGAGGAGTAAGACTTATGTGACGCTATGCATGAACTTCTGTGCCTAATGTATATAGAAGTTCATGCAAAATGTGAAAATAGAGAAGGTGGGGGTCAAGTTTGTGCCAAAATAGTGTGACGTAATTTATGGACGAGCCCTTATTTTTTAGCAAGTCTCATCTTACTTAAACAGTGTTCACCTCAGCTGGAGCTCATCAATGACACCAACATACGCAGAGCAATAGAAATATGATTAGGGAATGTTTCCAGAAGGCTCTCTTGAGTTGGCAAAATCAGCAAGTTGAACCATTTCCTCAGGGAATATGTCAGACTACAACTCTCCTGTCTGTGTCGTCAGCATGATGGAAAATTCTCATATTTTGCCAGGCTCTAATCTGTTACAACTTGGAATACATAACGAACTTCATTGTAAGCGTCAATTCTCTGCCTTAGCGAGTCAACAACTTGTATACAATAACCAATGAGTTTCAGCACGAAACTTGTTTCTGCCTTGCAAGATGAGATCGCTGCTATGTTTATGCCAGGGAACAAATCGCGTCAGAATGGAACCAAAAATGACGTCAGCATAGATTTATATTGACTAAAAGAAGTTGAGCCAAAAGAGTGTAGGCCTACCGTATACAGCAGTTGGTTGGACGGCTGACATTTCAAATTTGCAATATACTTAGTGAAAATTCTTGCTTAAACTGAAACTAATGGCTCTTTCTTGTGAACAAATAATTATTTGGTGGTCTTATAAATTCCTGTGTTTCTCCTGCAGTATTCCGACTCCGTCGGGGGGCCCCCTCTAAGCGGGGGGCCCCATGCTAAAGCATATTGAGCATACTGGTTAATCCGGCCCTGCCCATGAGCCTTAGAGATCTAAACTTTGGAACCAGATTAGGAGATGAAAAAGTGAAATCCTTTAAGTTAACTTGCAATGCAGTCATAGGCATAAGGTGTTATACCAACTTCAGTTTTCTTAGCCTCGGCATCTGAGGCTGAGTGTCCAATCCTCTCCCTAGTCGTCTGATCTTCTCACCGACTGTGTAAGGTAAGTGTATTCTGTTTACCTGAGCAGGCTAGAGGCATAGATTGAGCAGAAATCTCGAGAGAAATTTCTGTACTGGCTGAGATTTGAACCCTCCGACCTCTGCATTTACAGTCCATCGCGATAATCACTATGCGAGCACAAAAAGCAGAAGACTTTGATGCTAGATTAAATATTAATTGAGATATTTTCACAAGCATTACTGTAAAATCCAACTGAGTTTGTGTAGTTTCCACAGTTTTACACCCGTAAGTTTGGAGTATGCTTGATGCTACTTACACTACTCTGACCACTATTGTGTTGTCAACATTATCGACCCTGGTTCATTGTTGGATGGATGACCATCTATGCAACATCGCGCAATTTGGCGACGTTTCACACCTCATTTGTTTCGAGTTCTGTAGATCAATTCATTCAGGGTCGTTGCATTTGTAGATTTGAAAAGTTTTCTTGCCTTTCGAATGCTGGGTCGTCGTTTGCGATTCGTCCGAAAACCTCTGGACCAGCCTCCTAAATAGTCGAGTGAACTGGTGTGTGAGGCCGACATTCGTGCCTTTGATCACTTTTACATGCTTTCAAAAATATTCTTATGTTCCAGGCGAAGGCATACTTATTTCATTCTGACATCTTTATGAAATCTCTGAATCTATATATTTAATCCGACCGCTTATTTCGAGGGTTTTCTGTTCCACTGTTCTTCCTCCAGTCATAGGCCTAGTCGTCAGATTGCGTCAGCGTCGTCACTAGAGACTAAGCTCTACCTCATGGTTTAAACTCGCCACTAACATTCTCAAGTTGTGCCAGTCCCAAGCCTGGACAAAGGAGGAGGGCGATGCAAATTATCTTCCTTGTGACACAGCGTGGTTTTATTTATTTATTTCGAATATTTCTATAGCGCCTCCTCAAGTCTACTACTACTCAGAGGCGTTCCCCACTACAGCATTTGATACTGTGTCGGAGTTTTCACGCCGAAGCGCCACGAGCAATTGCGAGTGAAGGACTTGCCCAAGGTCCGTACGCAGCGGCTAGAGTGGGATTCGAACCTGCAACCCTCCGGTCACAAAGCGCCGAACTTACCACTGAGCCACCACGCCCCACTGTGGTTAAACAGAGACTACCTCATGGCTTAATACGGTTAGTTCACAAAGGTAGGCCTATGTTTTGATGACTTGCCTCCTCAAACGCGAAGCAGTTGTCAATAATTTCACACGATTTAAATCGATAGAAAAAAGTCAATGGCCCAAGAGTCGATGCTATACGTAGCAATACGGGTAAAATCCAACTTAACAATAATAAGACGCTGCTAAATATCTACTCCACTATCATCCACTTTCATATTGGGAATCGTGCCTAAATTTGGATGTATTTGTATATAAGTTCAATTAAGATCATCAAAAGCTACACTCTTTCATTAATAGGGCCTATATTCCCAAATAGACTTTGTTGAGATTAAATTAACCGGCGTCGGAACCTCTCTCATAGGCTCTGAGCTCTGGTGCACGTTTCGTAGGTTGGACTAAAGTTGGAAAATAGAAACAAAGTTAGCTGCTTTGCCACTCCTGTTGAAGGACGGCGTCGCAGTGTGGTACAACACCCAACCCCATGACATTCTCCACAGCTTGTACATCGAGCCAAGTTGTAACTGATTTTTGTTTTTAATTGAAATTCGTCCAATTTAAGTGGTTGATCGGTAAGCAGATCAACCACTTTCCGATGACGCGGAGTTCTTCCGTGGGCTAATAATAGTAAGTCTCATATATATCCGGATTTCAAGTGTCCGCCGCACGGCGACCGGCGGAGATGCAGTTTCTGTTTGCGCCGATGGTGTGTCTTTAGTGCGGTTGCGAAACTACGTTGGCATCTAGCGTCTGTCCATAAAGGCCTAAGGCCATCTCCTTACCATATTTGGAGATTGTAACGTCAGTTGCCTACTTACTCATCCCCTGCTCTGAAGCCATAGGCTTCCCTCATTCCGCTCTCACCTTCTCTTTCCTCTCCATAACTCTCTCTCTCTCTTCTCTCTCTCTCTCTATCTTTATCTCTCTCTTTATCTCTCTCTACATCTCTCTCGCACCGTCTATCTCTGTTTGACTGTCTGTCCGTCTATCTGTCTCTCTTTTTGTCTCTCTTCTCCTAGCTCACCCACTACAGATCTTTCTGTAGACGTGGCATCATGCCTAGGCGATTTTGAATTGGATGACTTTGGTTGGTAATGAAATGCCGAATGAGGGTCACAACATAACACTAATTTCAACTATTGTTTACAATTAACCAGGAAGGTTTTCAATTAGGCAATATTTAATTAGTCCCGAAAATGTTGACGAAAACAGGATGCTACAGTAGCCTTTAACTTTGTCTGATGCTAAATCGATTTAAAACACGGACTGAACAAGTCGCACTGAAATGGAAGTATATAATTCCCCATCCACTAATGTATCAGAAGGTTTCTAAAAGAAAAAGTTTCTCCGCGTTACCGTCAGCAGGCTGAAAGAGTGAATTCAGTGCTTTCCGACGCCCAGCGATGAAGTGTCGTATGAAAATGGAGTTTTTCTGACTATGATCGTTAAAATTAGTGGCTGCTTGATTAGTATGAGCCTTAGTGTAGTGCTCAATTGAGTTGTTTATTGTATTGTGTAGTCTAGGATTCTTTAAATGTTTTCTTTTATTATTGAATGAATACTCGTTTATTGAAAAATCATAGCTGACATAAGGTAACTAGAACAAGCTACAAGAGTTACATAGTCTCACGAGCAGCTAATTAGCATGAGTAGACATTCTTGTAGAGAATACGGGGTATGAAATTGTTATAATCTTTTTCAGGTATGGTAAATTTATGTGGTCTCGCTCTAAGGTTGTGTCCACTGCTTCGGAGGGGAGGGAGCAGGTTACGCAGCACATGATTGGGATTTCTCATAACAGCAAGAAAAAGTCGTTCGTCTAACTTATTGACGCTCTCAATCCTGTCTCTATCCCTCTTGTTAGTATACTCCCACCAGGCTTGGGAGTCGTATAAAATATGCGCCACCGTTGTTGCCATTGTGACATCTCGAAGGGCTGTTGATTGGAGACCATGCGAGCGAAGCACACGCAGAGCGTATATCGAAGAGCTGGCGGAGAGGATCTGGTCTACATGGGCTGCCACTCCTAGGTCCGACTGCAACGTGACGCGTAATGTTTTCATAGACTTGACCTTTTCTGCTCCGGGGATAACTTTCACGGCAAGGACCACGCTTATTCTGCCTTTTTTTATGTATAACCATTTCTGTGGTCTTGGTTGCATTAGGACGAAGATTGTTCTTTGCAGCCCATTCCTTGATATCCCTGAACTCCTCTGTGGCAGTGCTTAGGTGCGAAGATCCAATCAGTAAGTAGGAATCGTCACCATATTTGAGCAGAATGTTAAAGGTATAGATGGGGTGCAGATCTGACGCTCCTACTGAGTACAAGGCAGGACCAAGTGCCGACCCCTCCTATCTCCGACAGCTGTTCACGGTCCAACCACTCCGCTCAACCCGCTCCTCTTCTGCTCTAACAATGCTCCGCCCTTTTGTCACCTCATCACTAAAATTTGCGAATCGCTCCATAGCCATAGCTGTCCCACCCCTCTGGAACAAACTCCCACCAGTACTGCGAGAAATTTCAGATCCATCAAAACCTCACCACTTGCTATATATCTCAACAGGTCTTTCACTCAAAACTGAAAACACTGCTCCTTTACAAATCCTATCCCGATTCCTCCTCCTCTGTCTACCCCCTCGCCGTCTAAACCCCAAACACCACCCACCTTAGCCGTCTTTCTGTCCTGGAACCGATTCGACCCCCCGCCTATCGATTTTTATTTGACTAAGCGCCTGTGAATAAGCTGGTTTACAGCCCTGCGCCGACGTCATAGTGTCGGCGGCGGCGCGCCGGTCATTTTGGGGCGGCGCCGGCGGCGCGCCGAAGAACAAAAATCGGCGGCGGCGTCCACGAAACGGCGTGCCCTAGTCAGAAGCATGAGTCACTATGAGAGTTGAACAGCCGTTGGTTCTCTGACCAGTCAAGAGGGCGAAGTTCTCTAAAGCCACACTGAAACTCAACTACATACAAAGGGACTGAGAGATGAGACACCTTCAGACATTTGCCTTACAAATATGAACATCATTAATTACACTGCACATTTGCATAGGTATTGGAAAATTGTGATCAGATGAAGCAACATGCATTTGCATATTGCATGCAATATGCAAATGCATGTTGCATGAATACACTTGCGTATGCATTGATACAGTATAGGCCTACACACCAAGTCATATAGAAGATGCCGGATAACAGCATTCTCCCAGTGAGAGAGGCTGTTGTCAAGCCATGAGGTGAAATGTAAATATATACGTTTTCCTATGGTAATACAATGGAGGAGTGGCCTCACCTCTGTTAATTTTTCAACGAATTTACCTGATGGTCTGCTGCCCGTTTGAATAGGTGCCATGCCATTTAAGGTCTCCATAATTATGTAGACCATTGTTTGAAAAAGGCCATTCTTGATACTATACGTACTAAGTCAAAACCCGTCTCAACTGATACTGTTTACATGAATAGATTCCAGCCAAAGGTATTAATCAATTATATACCTTCCGTTCTGCAGGAATTAGTTAAATGGCATATTTTGATATTAATAGCACTTATAAACTCCTCTAACCTTGCAACATTAAGCCAAAAATGTGAGTGTAGGACATTATCCCCCCGGACATTATCCCCCCGGACATTATCCCCGGACATTATCCCCCGGACATTATACCCCGGACAGAATCCCCTCGGGGTAGGACATAATCCCCCCAGGCTAGGAAATAATAACTTATATTTCACACATATATATCATGACGCGTGATGACGCGTGATGACGGCAAAAAGGACTAAGCCATTGCTAATGACCTCAACATCAGTCGGAATATATTTCAGTTTGTTTAATAAGAAGAATATACATGTATTTACAGTTTGTTTAATTCTAAGAATGATTACAGACCAACGGAAAAGTTTATGAGACTTTAGTGGTTTTATCAATTACATTACGCATTACAAACTTCCATTCATTCGTTAACAAGTCTATACTTTATACCTAAGTGACGCTAACAAGGGTGCAGGAGACGGCTTGAGGCTGCTAGACGCTGTGCCTGACCACCTTTTTGGGCAGCTGACCACGCGAATCCTGACATTAACAAGCCTTAAGTTAGGAACTAGGCGACTAAGAAGTCTTATTTTTACACCTGAATGACACTAACAAGTCTTAGTCTATACCTTCGCAACACTAACAAGCTGACACTAGGGCAACAGGGCTATTAAGGTTTATCAATTACATGAAGAAATAGGCCTATTACACAAAGGGGGGATTTTGTCCCGGGATTATGTCCTAGCTAAAATCGGGGGAGGGGAGATTCTGTCCGGGGGATAATGTCCGGGGGATAATGTCCGGGGGCATAATGTCCGGGGGGATAATGTCCGTTCCCCAAAAATTTACCCCATTGTAATAAGACCACAGATATCAAGACTACAATCAATAAGTTATGGAAGCTATTCAACATGAAGGTAACGAATGGGGGAATTCTGTAGTACTGCATTGCTTATTGCTTTTGTTGTTAAGGTATTAAGGAAATGCAACAGGAACAGAAGTATCAAAACAGTGGCTACTTGTATCAAGATATCGCTTTAAATGACTTTGTGTATCATGGCACAAAGACAAGGTCATCAGAGTATAAGGAAAATGAATTTGGTCAGGAAGACGATGCATTTTTAGTATCAAGATAAAGACCACAAAACGTTGTAATCAGCTATGTTCATTCTTTATCTTCTTCATTAACACACGAGTTCCTACAAATCAAAGTGCCATTTTTGAGAATAGTTTGTTTAATAAAACATTTTGACGTAGATATATACTTATCAGCTTATCTTACATCTAATCTTTTAAGAACTGTTAGATAGCCAATTAGCCGTGTTTCAGCACCTTATACTACTGACACTGAAGCTGTTTGTGTAGAAATTTTATTATGTCACAGAATAAGAGTTTTCACAGTGACTTTAAGACCGGCAACAGAGAAAATTCTTTTATCTTTTGTTTATAGTTATTATTTTAAGTTCATCTGTTTTTCTTTCTTGTCATCTAGTACATTCCATTTCACCATCTACAACATGCAAGTGAACTTATGTGTGCTATGATTGCTGCAAAAGTCAACACGAATTGGTGATAGCATACGCTCATAGCATTGACGACACCAATTCGTGTTGCCGATCATGTTTCGCAAAGAAACCCAGAAAATAAAATGAAGTAAGTAAAAATGTCCACTTCCATTTCGCACCAAAGCAACAATTTATCGCAATATCACGCAAAACATGAAAAATGTAACAGTAACAATTAAGCATATTAAACTGGCATCGGCGGGGCGCCTTGTGACCGAAGGGTTGCAGGTTCGAATCCCACTCTAGCCGCTGCGTACGGACCTTGGGCAAGTCCTTCACTCGCAATTGCTCGTGGCGCTTCGGCGTGAAAATTCCGGAACAGTATCAAATGCTGTAGTCGGGAGCGCCTCTGAGTAGTAGTAGACTTCGAGAGGCGCTATAGAAATATCCGGAATAAATAAAATAATAAATAAATAAAGATTGTCGGCGGCGGCGGTGGCGGCGCGCCGACTAACAAAAATCGGCGGCGGCGCGGCCGGCGCGGGGCTCTAAGCTGGTTCCCGCGACTTCTCTTTTTTGGGCGCTGTAGAAATCCGGAGATTACGATACGATACGATACGACGCCTGCACAAAACTACATGTGTGTGCGTTCGTCGTGTAACTCGCTGGTGCGCAGGCTCGTGTATTTTTCGTTGCCATTTAGCTAATCTTTGGATCTTTGTTTCTACACGGTGATTCAATAAAAAGTAAGCCAAACTTTTTTTCATATAAGTACTTCTAACATGAAAACAGTATTTAATATTTTTGTGAAGAAACTCTCAGTAGTGTAGTTTGATTATTTAATCAAAGAAGATGTTCAAAATGTCCTTCTGCTTGCACGCAAGCCTGGAGGCGCTGGCGCCATTGGGCAACAGCATCGTCGATTATCCTCTGATCCAGACCATCCCACACTTCCAGCAAGCGTTGCTTCAGATCGCTGACATCATGGATTGCCTTCTGGGGCTAGATTTCTGATAACAGGTAGAAGATGTTGTGACAGCAGAACGTCGCGATAATAGGCTCCGTTAATTTTTACCCCAGGGTCAATGAATACCAAATGGGAACGACCAAGCGTCGAAACCGCAACGGACACCATAACAGACTTGCTTAAATGGGTACGCGTAGGCCTATACGCAACAGTCTCTTTGCAGTGACCTGCCTTTTTTAGTAGGAAGTAAAAACCGGAAGTCATTAAAATAAAAAAGCAGGTATGTGCATATGTTTATTTTGAAAATATTATTAATAAAATATAGTTCAAGTTATAATAAATTAGTCTATAAAGTTTGGCTTACTTTTTATTGAATCACCGTGTACAAACAGTCATTTTAATGGATTATCTGTTCTGGATCCTCGTAAACCGTTTTATTTTTGATATTTTCGTCTGTTTTGGGAGAAAATTGAAGTTTTTCCAGGCTCGCATCAAGGGGGTGCTAAGGGTGCTGAAGCACCCGGGCCCGCAGTTTTGAGGGGCCCGCATTTTCGGAAACACATTCAATTTTTTATTGTACTTGTAATTGGATGGCTATGTAGGTAATCACAGCACCCGGGCCCGCACTAGCCTTAATGCGGCCCTGAGTTTTTCTGTGCCATTTGGATTATATGAATCAGCCATTATTAATTTAACGTCATCGTTCGTACATCCTTCTGACGTCATCAGTGTACATCCTTAATACACGTCGTACAGTACGTAGCGCAGTTTTACAATGTTAAGAAACGATGTCTCTTCCTATGTCGCCTGCGCTGACAGTGCCGATGATGCCAGTGACAGTGTATACGTCTACACTGGAATCTACATCGTCGCCTGTAACTTTAACTATCTAACTGGTTTCAACGCTGATGATGCCTTTAGTAGGCCCGTGCTGAAACCACACATCATCTACACCTCAGAACAATTGAGATCAGTTTGGTTAAATAGCTACCGACCGACTCGTGCTCTTCGAATGGTCCTGTTCCAGTTCCAAATCTGGTAATAATAATAATAATAATAATAATAATAATCGTTTTCTTTAATTAAGCGCCTGCAAACGCACTGCGCTGTACAGTATACATACATATAGTAGAAACGGCAGCCACGCAGGGCGCCTTACATACATGTATTACAGTAGAAGCACAAGATAACAGTTTTACAGGAGTCGAATATAACTGCATTTAAGCGGCAGCCATGCGGCGCCATAATGGCCTACTATTCATTTAACCACCGCCACCTAGCGAGTGGAAGGCTGAGAAAACCTCACAGGGGTCTGCGGGGTTCGAACTTGGTACCTTCAGCTCTTCACGCCAGTGTGTTATCCATTACGCTACGGAACCCCCTAAAGAGACTGGATCTATCAGATGGATTGGATCGATCTTCCTCCGCATTGCAACCACTGGAGCCAGTATTGAAGCCTACTGCTGCTGATTCCTGGCTGATTGACTCTTCACAATCTCGCCAACTGTCGTCTCCACTGACTAAAGAAAATCCACTTCCTTCTCCGCCGCCTTTGTCTACACCTCCCTCTGGTCTTCGACTCGCCTCTTGGAATGCCCATTCCCTTTCGGAAAAGTTTGCTTACGTCTCACAATGCCTTCTTGAGGATCAGCTCGACGTTTTTGCCATTACTGAAAGTTGGCATCTTGCCTCTGATGATGTTCCAGTTCTACGTGCGACGCCGTCTGGTTTCTCATCGCGTGACCGTCCTCGTCCACTCCACCCAGATGGTCGACCGGCCTGTGGTGGAGGCATCATCGTATTCTTCCGCTCATCGCTGCGCGTTTCTCAGGTCAATCTCGATGACTCTTTATCAACAGTAGAAGCCATCTGCCGGAGCATAGCCACTCCCCATAGTCCTATCACTCTGCTTACGGTTTGCCGACCTGGCTCTTCTCCTCCACCAGCACATTTTTTGGAGAACTCTCAACCCTCTTCGAGAAAATGTTACACGGAATTTTCAATTCGTCCTCCTCGGTGATTTCAATATCCATTTTGAGGATCCTACTTTACCTGCTTCTGCTCGGTTCTTAGACATTCTCACGCAATTCGGACTTCGACAGCATATCAAACAGCCTACTCACCGATTAGGTGGTCAGCTTGATCTTTCATCACTAGTGATGATGATCAAGTTGAAGACCTTAAAGTTCTACCTCCGACGCTCTCCGACCTTTCTCTCATCAGTTTTACCCTTCCTTCCATTCATCTTCAGCCGATTGACTCTATTCGCATGATACGTGGATGGAAGTCGTTCGACTCGTCTGCCTTCAGTGCTGTTCTGCGCGATACTCTCCTTTCTTCACCGGGTTCTTCTCTGGATAATCTCTCAGTTGCTGAACTATTCGACCCATACACTTCCACGGTTACAAATCTCCTCGACGCAATGTTACCTCGGCGTAAAGTTTGGACACGTCAGCGATCACTGGCAGTCTGGTTTGACTCTGACTGCCGTCGACTCCGCCGTCGTACCCGATGCCTTGAGCGCCGTAGTCGTCGGACTAAAGATCCTGTCGACCGAGTAGCCTGGATTACTCAATACTCAACTTCGCTCACTACATCGCCTCTGGCATCAGAAGGAAACTGAGTATTGGGAGAAGCTAATCTTGCGTAACGAAAAAATTTGAGACACTTGTGGTCGTCTGTATCGGGTCTCCTTGGGCGACCATCTCGCTCTACTGAAGCTCCATCTTTCACCGCAGATGAGTTTCAGGAAATGCTTTCTACCAAGATCGACCGACTTCGTGCTTCGACAGCTGATGCTCCTCCACCGACCTTCACATCTACATCAACCGTCTTTGATAGCTTTCATCCTATTTCAGAGTTCGACCTTCGTTTAGTATTAAAGTCTGTTAATCTTAAATCATGTGAACTCGATCCGCTACCTCCTTTTGTTATTAGTGACATTTTAGATGACCATGCTCCCTTTCTTGTTTATCTATTTAATAGATCGCTTTCCGAAGGGTGTATTCCTCCATCGCAGAAACGTTCTCTGGTCTTTCCCTCACTAAAAACCCTAATCTTGATACTAATCTCTGCAATAATTATCGTCCTATCTCAAATTTATCTTTCCTATCCAAGACTCTTGAACGTCTTGTCTCTCTTCAGCTCCTCCCTTATCTTGAGCAATCTGGACTCCTTCCTGCTAATCAGTCAGGCTTTAGGGCTCATCATTCTACTGAGACTGCTCTCCTGTCTCTCCTCTCTGAAATCTACTCTGCTGTTGACAGGGCTGAACTTACCCTCTTGGCTCTTTTCGATGTTTCTACAGACCATAATATTCTCCTTCAGCTTCTTGAGACTTCATATGGGTTGCAGGGAATCCCTCTTTGCTGGTTCCGATCATATCTCTCTGAACGAACCCACATGATTATATCGGGCGACTCTAGAACAAAATGGATCCATATTAAGCTGGGCGTTCCTAAAGGCTCTGTACTTGGTCATCTACTCTTTATTCTCTACACGGATGACATTCTTTCTCTTTTCCCACTCTCGGGAGCTACTGGTCATCTCTTTGCAGATGATGTGCAAACATTTGTCCATGGGTCTCCTTCTTCCCAGTTACATTTAGTTGAGCGTATTGAGTCTCTGTCTAAGTCTCTCCATTCCTGGATGTCCTCAAATCGTCTCTGTCTTAATGCCTCCAAAACCCAGTTAATTTGGTTTGGCTCCCCTCAACAGTTGCTGAAGATTGCTTTGTCCTCCTCTCGGAAATCTTTCTACACTACTCCTTTCATCAAGTGTACGTGACCTGGGTATTACGCTTGATAGCTCTCTCTCTCTCTCTCTCTCTCCTTCATAGATCACATTTCTAACCTCACACGTGTTTCCTACTTCCATTTAAGGCGTCTCAGGGCTGTTCGACGATCTGTCTCATCCTCTGTTTTCACAACGCTGGTCCATCCTTTCATTTGCTCCCGAATTGATTACTGCAATTCGCTTCTAATCGGTCTTCCTAAGATCCGTCTCATGCTTCTGCAGTCAGTCCTAAATGCAGCTGCGAGATTAACAGCACGTCTGTCACGCTACTCACGCATTTCATCCTTCATGTTTGAGCAACTGCACTGGATTCCTCTCTCTGCACATATTAAGTTCAAAATCCTTATTCTGGTTTCCAAGACACAGCGGGGTCTCGCCCCCAAATATTTAATTGATGTAATTCATCGGCCTCTTTCTGTCTCCTCGCATCGTCCACTTCGCTCCTCGAACAGATTGGATCTTTCAGTTCCTCATACTAGAACAGCTATGGCGCAGTATAGATCTTTTGCCTAAATTGGTCCCTCTCTCTGGAATACACTGTCTCCTTCTACTCGCTCTCAAATTTTAATAGGTAACCCCTCGTCTTCTTTTGCTTTCCTCAAGACATTTCTTTCTCTTGGCCTTGCGCACTGGGAGCGCCTCTGAACGGTTCACCCTACTAGAGGCGCTTTATAAATGTTTATATACAATACAAAAACTGGCATTGATGTAAACAATAACGGAAAGTTCCTTGGCGAAACGGGTGATATGTACTCTGTTCTTGAGATAATAGATAATCCATTTGTGGACATGGTCACTAATGTCTAACCTATATACTCAGCTTTTCGGCAAGCGTGGAATGGCGAATGGTATCGAACGCCTTGGAACAATCAGTGGATATGATCACCGCGGAGTCATTTGTCCGCAGTAATTCCGTGATATTATGTAAGATGTATTATTATTATTATTATTATTATTATTATTATTATTATTATTATTATTATTATTATTATTATTATTATTATTATTATTATTATTATTATTATTATTAGTATTATTATTATTATTATTATTATTATTATTATTAATATTATTGTTATTATTATTATTATTATTATTATTATTTGGCAAGACCATTTGGTTGACAAAAGATAATATTCAACCGACAAACTTGATTCCAAATACAATTCCAACCTATAAGTTCTGTAGGAAAAAAATAAAAGTAAACAATTAAGAGAGGCTCTTTACTTTTTAAGTTCCTTTTAGTCCATAGAGTAAAACTGTGAAATATGGCTGACATTGGTTTGGATTTAGGACTGCCTCAAGGAGCTCAAATATTTATTCGGAATATAAATTTTATTCAATTTAATATTTTTATTGTAAAGCATTTTGAATTACTCAGTAATACTTACTAACTTATTTCTTAATGAAGAACTAAAAAGAACATAAAATATTACTATAATTTATGAAAAAGAAAATATTGGAAACTATTTGAGAAATACTTTTTATCATTATTTAATAAATAAAGGAAATAATATTATGGCTGAAACCTGGTCAGAGATATCCATTAATCTTATTGGAGAACCTCACGAAACGTTCTGAAATAGAGTATTGCCTACAAGCTTGTATGTTTAAAAAGTTTATTTTATTCATCACAAGAAAGATAAACTTTCTCAGAAAGATGCAGTGAAAAATGTAGTTCAAGAGGTCAGGGAAATCTTGGCTAAAGCTAGGATTCCAATTGCAGAAGAAAGAAACATTGTTCGCAAGCTAGGTGCATTATTTACAGGATATAGAAACATCTGTTGTTTTAAGAATCGTGAAGAAAACGACAGAGCAAGCTAAAAAAGATGATTTTGTTAAATCGATTAATATTCTCTTTTATATTGCTCATCATGATAACATGAGTATAACTGAAATTGAAGAAGACAGAACATTTCTTGTGGATAAGTGATCAGAAAGAAAATATACCATTGCATGAAAACTTGAGCAAGAAAGAAGAAAATAAGTCATTAAAATCACCAAAAGATAACTTAAGGCCTATAAAAGAGGAAGAAAGGAAAGAAAAAGCAGCGGAATATCTAAGTCACAAACAGTTGTCTACATCAAGTTTTGAAAGTGAGTTAGATCACAAGGATTCAGAAGATGAGTACTAATGAACAGTTTTCAAATTTTGTGGAGGAACACTGTGAGAAAACTCCAATTCCATCGACATCTCACTACGAGAGTCAGACAAAATGAGTTCAGTTCTGCGAATATCTTTCCACACAATCTTGCTTCTGCACTGGATCGAACAAATGTCAGCAACGGAGAGGCGACCTACATCTCAGCGGCAGCGACGAACTGAACTCATGGCAACGATAATGTATCCGTTTTATCCAAGTTATCACTTTTGTTCAGCAGCATTCGAAGAACCAGATGATTCATCGATTCATATGTTCTGCAAATGCTTAAGTTGTCAGTGACAGTGCGGAAAGAGGGATTGCATTAACCTTCAACTCAACTTTGACGAAGCAAGAAGATCAAAAACAATTCTTGTTCAAAATTGTAGAAGACCATCGGACACAATGTCCAAATTAAAACAAAAAGTACTTTTCCTGAATGTAGTCGTAGTCACTAATTTTTCTAGTAAATACAGTAAAGAAATTGGGGACTCATAATTGTATACTTTTATAACGAGTTTCATTTTAATTCATTAGAAACATATTGGCATTAAAAGTTATACACAAGGACGTAGCCAGACTTAAATTGAGGAGGAGGCAACCCCAGGAGACATCCAGTAGTAGGGGAGCGGAGGTATAACCCACTGAAACTTTATCAAATCTAAAATTTCTCAATGTGACTATGCCTAAGGTTATAGATATGGCTTCCTAGGCAGTGTTTCATTGTTTTTCAGGCTTGACTGTTAAGTTTTTCAGTAAAATTGTTTTTTTTTACTGAAATTCGATTTTTTGGACAAAACGAGTTAAAGCTAACTAATTTCAAATAACTAATTTCAAAGTCGTTGAGGCAGTACTAAACATCATCCAAATTCATTGAAATTTTGTGTGGCTTATTTCATTACCAAAAGGAACAGAAAAAAGCAAGAGCACAACAAATACAAGATTTTCCATTTTTCTGAATCACCCTACTTATAGGTGTTATCTTAGGCATATCGGGATATGGGGTTGTAGGGCAGAGCGTAAGCTTCCATTTCCTTCATCAGTTACAAATCTGTATGGACCGACACTCATATTATCGGCTTTGATTTGACTCCTCCGCCTTCAGTTCCCTCACATTCTCAGAATCAATAACTGTCCTTGGATAAACATATCCGAGTCATGTGTGTGTGTGTGTGTGTGTGTGTGTGTGTGTGTGTGTGTGTGTGTGTGTGTGTGTGTGTGTGTGTGTGTGTGTGTGTGTGTGTGTGTGTGTGTGTGTGTGTGTGTGTGTGTGTGTGTGTGTGTGTGTGTGTGTGTGTGTGTGTGTGTGTGTGTGTGTGTGTGTGTGTGTGTGTGTGTGTGTGTGTGTGTGTGTGTGTGTGTGTGTGTGTGTGTGTGTGTGTGTGTGTGTGTGTGTGTGTGTGTGTGTGTGTGTGTGTGTGTGTGTGTGTGTGTGTGTGTGTGTGTGTGTGTGTGTGTGTGTGTGTGTGTGTGTGTGTGTGTGTGTGTGTGAAGGAATTGGTAACCCCCACTTTTTAGACCAAAGTTACGCCCCTGGAAATAAACCAGTGCCTGTTAAATATTGCAGATTGCATACGATTAAACAAATTCCGATAATTATAATTGATGGAAGAAATTAATGGAGACGTATTTGGAAATGTAAATTTGTATAGCGCCACTTCAAGAAAAACTCTTTAGAAACAATTAGGATGTTTAGGTATTTTTCAGTATCATTGTTATTGATAAAAGTATGTCGGTATATTATGAATTGTATCTTCCTCATATTCCAGTTTTATTCATTGATACATTTAAATCCCATGTTATTGATATATGCATTTCTAAAAGGAAACTGCATTATAAACTTGAATTACTGACAGTTTTTCAAGCCGTGAATTGTGAAAGTGGCTGACATTAAATTTTGAGGAAATAAATGTAATGACTTAAAATTTAAAGTTAGAATATAATATAACGGTAATTTGATAATCATCATCATCATCATCATCATCATCATCATCATCATCATCATCATCATCATCATCATCATCATCATCATCATCATCATCATCATCATCATCATCATCATCATCATCATCATCATCATCATCATCATCATCATCGTCATCATCATCATAATCATCAGCATCCATGGGCCGAATGTCCATAGGGGTCCAGTGCATGATTCATCACTTTTTTCCAAAGCCCCGGTCTTGTGCTGATATTCTTAAGCTGTGCAGATCTTGTTTACACCAATCTGATATCGTCTGTCCAGGTCTGCCCTCCGCCCATTTCTATCAATAGTTCCCATCATCACAGTTTTTATTTTTTTACTAGAGTAAAATAATGCTTTTTTGGTATTTTAACTGATTTGTTAGGTCTTCCATATGGTATTTAGTCCTGCCATGATTCCCTTCGCCTTTGTTATTCTTGCCTTTATGTCCTTTGTGCAATGATTATTCCATGTTAGCAGACTGAATAAGTATACAAATTCAGTTACATTTTCAATCGAGGTGATCCATATGCTCTATATACCTGTGAATTACAAAGGACCAAGTTGTGGTCAGAGAATTTATCAGATCCTAGGAATGTTTTACACAGCTTAACTGATGTTTGCCATCTTCTATCAATCAATCATATTCGTGTGTTTCCCATCCGGTGATATCCAAAAATATTTCCTGCAGTCTTTTTGTTTGAACCTGGTGTTGCAAATCATCATTTCATGTTTAGCTGCAAATCTCAAATTTGATAATACTCTTGTTAAAAAATTCAGAAACACTGTGGATCACTACTACGCATATCCTTATGATTAAACAATGCAGTGTCCTTTGGTTTAAATAGGATGAAAGACCCGTCAAAAGCGCGCAGGACAAATGCGCGCAGGACAAATGTGCACCGACAAAAGCGCGCCATCATTAGCGAGTAGTAACAAATGCGCGAAGTACAAATGCGCGCCGACGAAAGCGCGCAGGACAATATAATAAAAAAAACATTACTTTTTTGATAGTAGTTGAATAGTAGATCACAGTGCTCGTGTCTCTTTATTTCCTGACGCATAAAATTATATTATATGTTTGCTATTTAATTAGTCATGCGCAGTGTGTTTGTCCGTTGCAAATCTCTAACCTTTTGTCTATAAACCAGTGTGCTATGAGATACCCAGAAGACACCCTATAAAAATTTATCTATTGCTCGAGTAAACTTTACAATGGCCCATGGTACAGGACATCTACCTGGTCAGTAAGCACCCACATAATTATGGTAGAGGTGTGTTCTTACCAGGCTCTAAGTGGGTAATCTCTTCGTCAGAGTCGGATTTCGTGTAGTCAATTAAGAAAGAGATCCAAACTTCATCCTATTGTCCTATTAATTCCTCGAGCCAAGACAAGTACTGTTTGTCGTGTTTAATCTGATCAGCTAATGAATAAGAATGAGTAGCTTATTTTTCTATTGGCGGCCAAAAGACTATTAAAGAATCGGATGCGAAATAGTAACAATTTACTGTAACCTTTGTGTCCTTTCCTTTCTAGTCTCCAGGGGCGTAACTTTGGTTTAAAAAGTGGGGACACCAATTTTTTACATACACGAGGCAAGGTGGAGACTGCGATCTCTGGGAAGGCACAATAATAAAATTTTGATTGGCGTTGTTTAAAAAGTGGGGGATACGCTACCCAGTCCAATAGTTAGGGATACGGGTACTCCTCGTATCCCTACAAATTACGCCTATGTTAGTCTCCATTTAACACTGTTTTTCACACGGTATCTTTGCACAGTTCATCTGAGTTGACGCAGCGCACATGAATAAGCTGGTCCTCAGTTATTATACCTTCAGTACAGCTTTATAATTTTCGAGGTAAAACGCGTATAAAATATATTCCTGTAAAACTATGTACAGTTTTTAAAAGTTTGCCACTTTGGCCCATGGTACAGGACATTTACCTGGTCAGTAAGCACCCACATAATTATGGTAGAGGTGTGTACTTACCAGGCTCTAAGCGGGTAACCTCTTCGTCAGAGTCGGATTTCGTGTAGTCAATTAAGAAAGATTTCCAAACTTCATCCTATTGTCCTATTAATTTTATATCAAATGATACCTTCAGAAGAAACTTTCTGCATAAATGCAACAATTTGTGAAGTAGAGTTAATACACAGTTCTCGCTTTGACGTTATGGTAAAAATTGTTTGAACGGCAGACGCACACACATACAAGCTAAACGCTGTATACCTAAAGTCAAATGACGCAGACTGCGTGGGTAGCATGCTAACAGCAGAGACGTTTAAATGGTAGGAAAAAGAAATTATAAATCATGAATTATTATTTCCAACGCAATCATAGACGTCCAGACACTTTCATAATCATAAGCAAACCGATAATAGAACTGACAATAAGAGACGCTTCACAACAGATGGCGAAATCAAGACTACGCTGTGGGTTTACACGGATTTAGCAACATATTAACGGCCTGCAATTATCTCTAACAGCTGAATTAGAAAACAGGAAACGTATCGTACATATCAGTTTTCTTTTATCCACTAGTTTAAGCTACAATAATTATTGTTCTTGTAATGCAAAACACAGTATGGTTAACGAGATGAGGTCCAGCCAGTCTTGTTGTCCTCGAGACCAAGGTCTTGGTCTCGAGTGCACTCGAGTTCGTTTTTAAAAGTCTTGGTCTTGGTCTTGGTCTTGAGGTTCAAGGTCTTGGTCTTGGTCTTGGTCTTGAGGTTCAAGGTCTTGGTCTTGGTCTTATTCTTGAGGTTCAAAGTCTTGGTCTTGGTTTTGCAAGACCAAGACCAAGACTTTTGTCAATATGAACAGTCATTTATTTTAACAAACGGCAAGAATTTTAAAAATTTATCCAATAATTACTCATACAGTTATTGCTTTAGTTTTTACACAGTGTGAATGAGGCTTCACTGTTGTTTTGGACAATTATTTTGACTTCCGGTTATTTAACATGGAATGACTTGAAAACAGACTCATGATTAATTTGTACATTAACATCCGGTTCTTGACAAGCTGTTTTGTGTGCTAGCGATTTCAGCACTTGTAGACCGTGTTTTTTCACATGGCAGAAATTTTATGAGGCCCCACAGGTCACGTCTTCGTCAGAAAATTCTGATCAAATTGGTTTTTATAAAATTCAACAGGCATTTGGAATAACATTTCGCATGAAGGACTTTTGTAAATACGAATTCGGAATTCTCTGCAGTCTCCATTTAGAGTTGTTTTGCTTGAATAAAAGAACAAACTTATGTTTTCATTTAAAAAAATCACAGTCGTATCCAGATTCCTTACTAAAAATTGTCCAGTCGGAGCAGACTCTCTGGGATATGCGCGTTATCTTAGCTGAAGACACTGCATACATTTGCTATAAGCGCTTGAAAACTGAAGTTGAAATGGGAACATCTCTGAATAGTTGTTTTGCAGAGCCGCAATTTAAATGCTCAGCATGAATGACCGAACGAATAAATCGAACGAATAAGTGAATGAATGACAACAACATTTGTTAGATTTAGAGGCAGTTTCACTTCAAATCGAGACCTGGATCGTCGATTACGCACTGTTGTGTTGGATTACGAAAATCGAACATCAATCGAATACTTACGGGGCTGCACTTTGTAGGGTGGTCCACAGACACATGGTAAAAAATAAAGTTCAAGCTAGCAACCAAGCCACCCTCTCAGTTTTTTTACACCTATCAATAGTATTATTGAGACAAAATTTCGGCTTCCAATTCCAATTGGAAGACGATGCTCATGGACTATGTTACTTTGTCATATACCGATAAATAGACATTAATTGTAGAAATGAGTGTGTTGGCATACAAATGCATTTTATTTCAAGATAGATCAAATATTACTGTAATTTGACAACATATGTAATACAAGAACAGTTAGACAGATGGAACTGTAAAATTTCAGAAGGTTTAACGAATTGCAAATATCCAAAAATGTCAAAAACATCGTCCAGTCCATGAAAATCGAATGTCGATTGTTCTTGTTTTATAATTTCAACACCTGTTACAGTATTTGACTCTAGAAACTGCAAGGCTTTGCAAGCACTGCGTCAACAGCAGCCTTCTTTGTTGTGTGAGTGAGAACAGCTTTCATATTTTCCTCGAGCACTTGGAGAAGAAAGTGCTTTTCTTCTTCATCATTGGTGATGAAGCAGTAGAATTCCTCGAACAACTTCACACCCTCTCAGCCGCGTCATTCACCACTCTCAACTGCTGAATTATCTATCTACCTTGCTTATAATCCTCATTCTCGATCCATTTCTCTGGTTGAAGTGTAAAAAAATCACTCATCTTCAGGTGTGACAGTAGTGTCAGTGCTCACTGGGTTGTAAAATCACCCAGAAAACCCTCCTTCAGTACCTTAGCATCACTTCTCACCTCCTTTCAACAGGCTTTGCAGTCATTCTGTCGACAATCTTCATTTTATCTCTTACAGGAAGTTGGTCTTGCAGTCATTCTGTCGACAATCTTCATTTTATCTGTTACGGGAAGTTGGTCTGAGAACATTGCCAGACCTACAGCCTCATCTGAAAGGTACCACAAGTGGTTTTCAGCAACGCTAACCTAACAGTCAATAGACTCATATTTTCCTAGACCAATCCAAACTGACAGATCTTGTTCTGGAGCTTCAGCAGCAAGTGGGGTCTTTGTCCAAGCCTTTGCGTAAAACAGGGCACCAAAGTTAAAAAATCAATGAATCTGAGTTTCTTCATGAATAGATCAGGTTGATCGCGAAAAATGTAGATTTTGATTGCATACAGTAACGTTGCCATCCAATGTGCATGGTGAATTGGCCCAGGGCTCTCCAGTGAATTATTGAAGACTGACTTCAAAGGACAACCACTGTCAGCTCAATGAGCACTTGGTAGTACTGTTGTCTCTGATCTCTGAATCTGACTTTCTTTCAGCAAACTCCTTGAGAAAACTGATGCTGTTTCATGGGGGGCTGCAGTGCCGGATATGACTTCCAGTCCTCGGAAGTTGACACATGTCACACCTTCCCAGCAGCTTTAAATATTTTGAAGATTGGAATTTATGGAGAACAGGTGGACTGCAGCACAAGGAGAATACTTTGGCTAAAATCAATTCCATTACATGATGACGGCAGGCCAACCACAAGAGCTCTCAGCTTATTTGTCTTCCAGCAGAACACACAATCCGTTGAAATGCCCAGTGTTGACAGACATTGTATCAAAGCTCAAGGCTTGAACCTTGTCAACTGTGAGCTTTCACAACTTCAGAAGAATATGAACGACCATGAATTCATTGCATCCTGTCCCAAAGGCTAATTTGGGCACAAAGAGGAGCTTATTCACACCATCACCGGAAACCAGCACTGGCAGGTGGTCTACATTTCCTGCTCCAAAGATCTTAGGCAGGGTCTACCCAACCCAGTGTAGTACCAGTGGCTAATCTGGTACAAATTCAGATCTTACAGCTTCAGCATGCTCTATCCTGGCTTTCTTACGCACTCTGTTACGCGAAAGTGGCAGAGCAGAAGGATCACAGCCAAGCGCTGCAGCAATTGTAATGTAAAAATTCACTTCTGAAAACATGTCAGCCCTAAACACAGGAAGTAGGCACCAACGTAAGCGTTGTTGACGGTGGATCTGGAACTGGAGGCGTGTGATGCTAGTCGGAGGAGAACATGCGTGGAACTACGACCTGGAAGGAGAGAATTGAAGCTGTCTTCCGGAACTCGACCTTGCCTGTGTTGGGTGCAGGAAGTCCTGCTACATTGGCGAAGGAGAAGACTTGGACTTCGTGTAAAGTCTTGGTATTCTATAGAGTCCGTATGCCTGGGTTATTTTGTTCACGAGTGTTGTCTTTTGTTTTGCTGGAAACTGGTATCATAAACATTAATAGTCATACACAAGGAAGAGTGCTTATAAATATTTGTCTATCTTATTGTGAATAGTTTTCTTGTGACTAGAATTGGAAATCCAAACCGGGTTTTCGCTTTGTGAAACATTTGACGTGAACTCGCGACACATGTGCATCAATGAAGGCTGTCGGCAAGGTCGCATGTTCGTTGAGCGTAAGGTAGATAAGTCACTGATCAACTAGTACTGAGTTTATTCGTTGTCAAGAACATTAAAGTCATTGGGACACATGGTTCCGGATTTAATTTATGCAATATAGTATGACGCAATTAGAACTGAACAGCGGTCGCAGAGAAAAAAATCATTGATTTTGTTATCGGGTACTACATTACCAGAACTGGTCGTTCAGTGACAACGCTAAAGGTCTTGTTGAACATAAGAATATACATTTGAATTACGTATTTAATACAATTAAAATTCAAGGAAATTTATGCTTTAGGGCTGTTACAAACGGCGATCCAAAGAGTGTCTATCAAAAGTTTCCGAATCACATACGCTTTGTATGAATATCAAGCATATGCACGCTAGAACTAATGGAAGAAAATAAATTAAGTGGTACGGATGCTACATGTATACTATTATTCGTCGAACTAAAAACAAAGAGTTTCTTCGTGAAACTATAATGTATAATAATTATATATTTATTTTGTTGAAGTGTTATATCTCTTGCATCTCTACTCAAGACCGGAAAACGAACTTTCATGCTATTTTACTCCTGCACCAGTATCTATATGGCAAGAGTCAGCGACAACCTCCACAACACCACGCTGTCTCCTCGGCTTCACCCGCACCGGATTCTAACCTGGCACCAAAACTGACAAAAAACAAGATGGCTCCTGCGGACTTTATTTGGTATGGCGCCGGGAAATAATCAGATCTCTCTTGAGCGACTTTCGTGTGGCGCTAAGAGAACTCGGAGACTTTCATTACATAACTGATGAAATTTACTTTTCATTTGGTAACGATGATATAAAGTAATGAATTCACGTTTACAATCGAAAAGGTTCGAATTCATGTGTATTTTAATATGCCTGAAAAATGCAGCATCGATATAGAATGGAGGATATTGTTTCCAAAGGAAATCAATCAATCAATTTTGTATTGATCCAAAATTACCAGTGTGATTACCAAACAGTAAGAATACAAAATCATATAGCATATAATGAATAAGCACTGGGCAGTAGTAATCATTAATTGATAATTATTATAACTGGCGCAGTGGGTCAAAAGGAGATCTCCAAGGAACCTAAGTACCGCTATATGAGGTTCCCATCTCAGATTCAAGCAATGGCAAAACCAACAGGATGATTTACTAGTGTCACCATTCCATAACCTCATGAAAATAAGGTTCGAACAACATTCAGGAGCTATGATCATAAGGAACAGTGATTATTAATTTCTATCATTCAGTGGATCAATTGTAAAGACCATGGAAAGCTTAGCAAAAAGCAGAAGTTCTTAACTAAGAAAAGCTGATAATACAACAGTGGATCGCTGCTAGAGTCATGGTATCTTAACATTAACCAGGTAAGCACGCAGGTGATTTCTAAGATATGGAGTTTGGAGACGTGGCGTAGTTCATATTAGTCGAAATATTGGGGTGTACAGTAACCATTGAGAATTTGCGCATGTTGGTGCGCGAGAATTCAATCAGGTAGGCCTACTTAATTTTTATTTCGTGTAAAGTGTGAGGGCAGGTCAGGTACACTTTTATAATAACCAGAAAATGCTTTTGGCTTCAAGTTAAAGGTATAACGGTGCATAAACTCCGAGACTTCATAGTCACTGATTTTGTGAATGTCAGTATTCATAATTGCTGAAAAGATGGATGGTGTGAGAATTAATCGGAGATGTAGTAATAACCCGAACAATGCGCTTTTGGAGTGTTTGGAGTCTTCGTAATATCGTCTAATAATTAGATGCCCAAACCAAGATACCGTATGAAACGCAAGGCAAGGGTATACAAGTGTATAATAAAGATTCAATAAGATTATCTTTGGAACAATTGTGGAGATACGTGAAATTATTCCTATTGGCTTAGCTATATTATTAGAGATATGATTAATGTGGACAGACCAGTTGATATGTTGGTCAATGTAGATCACTAAAAACTTAACAGAGTCTACTTGAGGGATCCTTATATGTAATAATCAATTAGAATTACTCCTTTATTTTCTGGGAGTACTTTTCGTTTTGAGGCGAATAGTACATAATTTGATTTATTTATATTTAAGGATAACTTCTTCGCTCTGAACCCGTCAAAGACTAAGTTAGCTTCTCATTTAATCTATTTACTATTTGTTGATAGGAAAAATTAGAGAGAAACACATTGGTATCGTCAGCAAAAAGGTCAAAGTGAAGGAGCGAGGATACATTGGGAAGGTCATTGATATAAATGAGAAATAGTAGGGGACCCGGAACAACCCATGTGAAACTCCAAATTTCATAGTGCAAAAGCTGGATAGTTCACCATTGCATTTGACTTCATGTCGTCGAGAAAAATAATAATCTTTATTTTTTCAAACTGACGTACGCAGTAAGATTACATTGAAACATGACAGTAGTACAATCAAGATCTTAATTAAACACACGGTTTGGCAGCCATGCATACGGGTATTGAATCGCATTCTAATGCTTTCCTGGCCATAAGCGTTACCAATACTCTCTCCCCTCTCCTCTTCTTCAGGGGATAAGTAGTTTCTAAACCAAGAAAAAGGAGTACCCCGAATCCCATAATTTTCAAATTTTTAAATTTGTATCCCGTAGTCAACAGTATCGAATTCTTTTTGCTTAAGTCAAGGAGTATGCCAACTAAGATTTTATTAGCATCAATTGCCTTCGTGATCTGATTATGTATATCCAGGAGTCTCATTACTGTAGAGTTTCCAGATCTGAAACCATGTTGTAAGGGGTATAATAAGTTCATAATATTATAATCAATGAAGTACATAGTCTAGAATATGCAATTTTTTCAAGTAACTTAGAAAAGTAGGGTAATATTGAAATAGGTCTATAATTTGTGGAGGTCCTTTCTACTGCCCTGTTTGTAGATAGGGGAGATAATGGACGTCTTCATTATCAAGTGAACAGTTCCTGTCCTTAAGGAGCAGTTCATAATAGCAACCATAGGGGTCGCTATGTAATGTATTGAAGATCCCACAATGGTTGGGTCCTAACCATCAGGCCCAGAGCTGTTGGTAAGTTTAATCGTGTGGTTCAGTTGAATAAGTTCCTCCGAGGATGTTGGATAAAGGGGAAAAGAGTTGGGAGGAGAGGGGTCGAAGTAATCCCAGAAGAGGCGAATGGAAGTAGAAATCTTACTTGAGAGACATCTTGCAACAGAGTAGAAATTTTTTTTTATTTTTCAGTCATAATAGAGTTATCAGTAATTTTTTTATTACCAATTTAAAAAATTTCAATGAGGATATATCCTGCCCCTTATCATCGATTAATGATTTTATAAGTAGCCAAGTTTAACCCTATGACGCACACCTTCCGAGCCAGCACAGTTTGCACACCTGGGGTCTAATGGACCCCATCGATAACACGGAGCGCAGTTCTACAATTTGAAAAGAACATGGAAATGAATGATTCAAGTTTAGGTGGGAGAGAGTGCATGCAGTTATGCAACATGTTTGGATCACGATATAATGTTATATATTTTAGTGTGATGAACAATAAACAGTTATTCAAACGTACGCCGACAGATTACACAGCGCTTCTACCGGGCTTGTGGTGCTGCCTGAAAATTTTGATTGCTGGTCAATCGACATGTTTCTTGCAGTTTTGTACCATGGAAGTACAAGTCTTTCCATTACTGACGTAGCCGGGATTATGCAATAGTCAATGCGTCATGAGACTATCAATGTTACAGCCTGGGGTCTGTTGGACCCCAGGTATGCTAAATATGCCCAATGTGTCTTTCTTACTTTTTTACTCTTTAACCCTAAAACTTTAATCTCTTCCAAGTTATCCACAAATGTAGGGGGATGAATAGCTGAGGAATTAGAAATATTTCAGATTTTTACTATTTGCATCGACGTGGTTATCAATGAACTGTCATCGCTGTGGTCCAGTAAACCCCAGGTGTGCGTCATAGGGTTTAAAAAATCATTATTGTATTTAGCAAATTCAGCTGCATAATAATCCTGTTCTATTTTATTCTTAATCATCTTATATTTATGTCTATACGAAACAAATTCATTTTTGTTATCCTCGCTAGGTGCATTAACATAATTATTTCTTATAATTTGCTCTTTTTTTAAAGGGAGGTAGTAACCCGTGAGTCATCCATGGGCATCTCGGTGAATGAAGTTTGTTATTGGATATTTATGTAGGGGAAATGCGAGGTTACAAGCCTGTTTATATATTTCGAGAAATGACTCGTATGCTTTATCATACTAATTTATCATATAAATTGAAAATTAGGCAATCACCAGAAAATGAAAAGTAGTAGTAAATCATTTATTATTTTATTAAGCATTCATGAACAACAAGAAAATTGCGTAGTCATACATGAAGCTGCTATAGTTAAGAAAAAGAGACGTTCTTAATTACATGTAGGTGGTGAAAAGACTACATTGTCAAAGGCCGGCCAAAGATCTTTAAAAGAAAACTTATACACGTACAAAATTCTACATATAATCGTAAAAGTAATCTTAAATTTTCTAAAGCGCCACTGTAAAGCTGAGCACAAAGCACCAGCTTATTCACGAGCGCTCCGACGTATCCGAGGGGCTGTCCAGATATCAATGTCCGTTGGTGGTCCGAGTTCGGTTGCCAGAGAGACCAGAGAGAGGCAGAGCAGCTGTTACGGAGGGTTTCGTTGAGGATGAGATAGCTTGGAAGGCAGAGTATCAGATAGATTTGGATAGGAATCTTGAAGAGGTGAGTTTTCAGTTTAGAGTGGAAAGCCTGTGGGGTGATGAGTAGAGGAGCCCGAGGTAGATGACGATGAGTGAGTGGCGGTATTCGTGGAGGAACTGAGAAAATGCGGAATTCGGGAGGAAGTTATTCCAGAGTTTAGGTGCAGTTTGGGATAATTATGGATCGGTTGGAGAACTTGAGGCGAGTAGTGATTGGAGGACGGGAGAGAGTGAGATATATGGATGAAGGGGTAGACCAGGGTGGCTGGATTGTGAAGAGTTCGAGAAAGGTAATTTTGGCTCTGAGTCATAATAATTACAGGTGTATTTAAAATAATCACAATGGTCTCCACTCTTGCTGCATCCGGAAATTGTGCTACCTATATATCTTATGAAACCATTTCAAACTTGGTTCGGGTGGTAAAAGTGGTGTCTTACGCGAAAGTAGTTTTGACCATTTTGGTGACTTTATTTGGCAATATGAAGTAGGCCTAATGTAGGGCCTACCATGAAGTTCCTAAAGAGTCTGAACTTGATAATAATGCCTTTTTCGTGTTTTGGCCATTTCTCCATGTCACAGACTTCAAAAATTTAGAAAATCAAATACAACAAAGGTCTGTAAAAATCGGGAATAGGTGACTCGAATATATATTTTCATGCACTATACAAATATAATAACATCTAACGTGTCTACTGAAACTGCATCAAGAACTTGCACTGTTGTCTCATAAATCGTAGCGAAACGGGATAAAGCTAGAAAATTAAAATCATGGCATTTGGTTTAATGCGCGTAAGTAGTTCAGATAGCTAGATGATAATGAGCCCTGAAGTCGGTGAAAATACTGGAGTTATTAACGTGGCTTTGTATCCGTAGAGCGGCTCTTGTACATTGCGCAAATTAAGACGATTGAAAAATTGCTTAAACACAATGTCATACAAAATATAAAATATTTAATGCAAACATAATAAAACTCCGATTTTATTTCTTAAAGCAACGAAGTTTTTGTAAAAAATACCTGCGAATAATCTTTTCAAACGGAAGATTACTCTTAATGGCAACAAATTCAGCCTTTGCTTCTAAAATCGAATGATTACCGTCGATGCAACACCTGAGTTTCAAGTACCTCGCTAGAAAATGTGTTCCAACAAAATAGTGATATTTAATGGTGCAAGGATCAGGAAGAGAGTATGACATTTGATCCTGGTTAGAGTATAATTCAGAGCCGAATAGGGCGAACCCGAACGATGCCGTTGACTCGGCTGTTGGGTCAAAATCATGCATATCGTCATTCAGATGTGATAAATAATAAAAGAGTATCTGAAATCCAAGCAAATGTTGTACGTCTCCATCGAAGAAAGAGGCAAGCGATGGTAACAACAAAACATTCGAAAAAACAAACTCCTTCAAATTGCTCTTCTGTTTAGGCTTCTTTAAAATTCGTTCACATTGTTGTATAGCTTCATCATATCTACGACACTTGTAAAGGTACAAAGCACGAAAGCAGTCAGCTGTGTTGCATTGAATGCCAAAGTCTTTGCTAATCGCCTTGTAGAATGATGTAATGTTTTCTAACGCATATTCAGTTAGAGCATCAATTAGTTTTTCTTTCAATGTCAAAGGACTTACAGCCGCAATTGTTGTCAGTGAATCCATTCGGCGATATACGCACCATTTGGCAACTTTACGAGAAATAGTTGATGTCATCAAAATACTGGACTTTTGTGTTGTTAGAACCATAAAATATTGATCTAACGGCAATGCTGAAGTAGGAAGATCAGGATTCAGTTCTAGCTGTTTCGAAATTCTTTCGGCGGCTTTCACTGCCAAATAATGAGCAAACACCTTTGGTGTAAGGCGTAGATCTAGATAAATCTGCCTCTTATTATAGTGCACGTTTTCATTGAATTTCTTCCACGTGAGACAAAATCCAACAATTCTAGCAACTTCTTCAATGAAGAACAAACAACCTGCATTCAATGTTTCATTTTCAACGTGAGACATTTGACCCATGAAGACTGCTAAGCAGAGGTCCATTACTGTTTGGTATTCTGACGTTGCAAAATGGAGAGCTGCCAGGTAGACCAAAGCTGCAGGAGCAATGCTGTTGGATTGAGAGTCGTCACACTCCAGGACCTTTCTAAGACACTCTTTCGACATGAGAGACATTAGTTGAAAAATTGATCGGCTATCCGATTCAGTCAAATTTGCCATAAAATCCAGAGCTCGCAAAAAATGAATCTGACTTTTTTCTGCGGTGTAAGTTTTAGGAAATATTTGAAATTGACATCTTACCATATTTTTCTTGAAGGAAAAATCTTTGACATACTCAACAAACAGTTCGCTATCCCATGAAATATTTCCCCATTCTAAAGCATGTGCTGCATTTAAACCAAACAGTGCTGTATCAAAGCATGTGAGACTAAAAGCATTTTCAGGAAGGCCTACTGGCAGCATTACCGCGAGGACTTTTGTGGACAATTCCTTGCATCTTTTTGAGCAATTATAGTTTAAACTTCTTTTTGTTTTATATATGAAACGATTAGATACATGTATTAACAATTTTCCTATTGAATAGAAGCAGTCCATGGTCTTTGACTGCATCGATCTCCGAAATTCAATAAGAGATAGCGTGTTCTCACATTCGATATGAGTTCGAGTGACTGGCAGTATGTATTTTTCCATGAACCAGTGGCAGAGAATGCCGCGATTGCAGCATTCACTTAGTTGCCTTTCAGTCCTTTCAAGCACTACAGAGCTCGGTTGGTGATGAAATAAATTTGCTTTACGGATAAAATAGTTCGGAATGTTCCTCCTTTTCAACCATTCTGAAAGCTTTTTCAACAGCTCACAGCAGATCGCAATAACAGAAAAGGAATTCCACCATTCGGGCGACATTTCTTCGCAAGTCCATAACATCAGCGTTTTTAAATGATACGGACAAAGAACCTCATCCTCCTTTTGACAATCCTTTTGTATTATCTCTGTTTTGGCGAAGAATCTGAGCAAATGATAGACAATCTGCTGAATTGGAGTCCAACTCTGAAGTAAAATCACTTCAGCAACTGAAAATGATAATCTCCACTGTGTTTCGTCATTTCTACAAGCGCGATGTTGAGCGTATACAACATGACAACCATTTTGTACAACGTCCGAAATCGTGTCAATTGTCGGCCAACCGTAATTTCTTCGTCTTTTGGGCCATTCTTGGGCTTCTTTTGGCCACTTAGGGCACCACGCACTTTTGACAGTATCTTGAGACGGATCTCCTCTGGTATTCTGAAGCGTGATTGCTGGACCGTGAATACTTTCTGAGAGGGCACCAAGACTTTCTTTTATAAGGTCATCAGCTGCATTATAAATCGTCCAACCATACATTCCTTGGGAAGTTGCAGGGCTAAATTCATATTTTTTGAATTTCCAATTATAATGTACTTTCCCCAAAAACCGAAGTCGAACAAAACCCGGATAATTGGGGTATGGTTCAATCTTGAAGCATTCAATCGTATCGCTTAAGTCACTTACATCAAGTGGCAACACTGGAAAGTCTTCAATGAAGACCAACTGATCTCTACCATATTTTAATACATCAGTGTCGGTGATGCATGGATTCAGCGGTCGTATATAAAACTCCCCAACGCTGCCACAATGTATTCCATACCCGTTTCGTAATTTCAAGCGATCAGAGAGAACATCGTACGACTTTGGAAGCAACTCACATTCACGAACAATGATATTAGAAGTAATTTCTTCCATCGATGTATCCGCATATTCCGCCATTCTAAATGAAATAATAATCCTTCTTGAATGACATCATCTTCGTTGTAAATTTCTTCAACAACACCATCATACCATCATCATCATGTCTGTTGTTGTAGTTCTCGTCGTCGTTATCACGATCATCATGCTGTGGGCCTGTGACAAATTATGTTACAATCGCTATTTAAACTTTACTATTGCATTTTTATATTAATTTTGCTGACAGCTCTGTCTAGGCAGTTCCCGTGTATAGGCTGAGCGGCGCTGGTGCCTAGGGCGGCTGAGACGTGGCCTTTGGCTGTATGTAGCCAGTTTCCTGCCAGCGCGAAAGGTAAGGCGAGCGAGTTCCCGCCAGATTAGATGGGACTAAATGTTGGCGTTAAAGAGACCGCATGACGCGTTGAAGAGAGGCGTTGCTGCTGGCCAGCGCTTGGTATGATTGACAGCAACTACAACTGTCACGGCCTGTATTGCGGCGCATGCACTCATTGATCGTCAGTAGGCATTGGCTGAAGATACGCGCGAACATTTGGCGCCTGTTCCAGCTCTTGCGGACTATTGTGTCATTGGCGCGTAGATCGCTTATATGTGGGTCATATGGGAGTCAGAGAGGGACACAACCGCTGGAAAAACAAGGGAGAGAGACCGTGTATCGATAGGTTAAATGATGATAAAGTTTCGGCCTCTAGGAAACTATTTCTGCTTTTTGCACGTCGAAGTCGATTGATAGAAGGCATCGATGTGCCAAAGACGAAGCTAAAACTGAATTATTGATCGAAGTTGGATCGAAAAACGCGAACTGTCGAATATATTACAGATTCGCTTGTTAGCCTAATTTCTATAAGAGTATTCTGTCGGAAATTTCGTCGTAGTCCAGGAAAAGAGGAGAAATTTTGTCACTGGGAAGGAATTTCATTGGAATTAGCAGGATCTTGGGATTATTGTTTTCTCTTTTGGAGCTATTTTAAAAAATGAGTAATAATCTTCAACGGGATCTAATTTACTAACGAGCCTACAATTTAAACGGTTGCCTGGATGTGTCTTATTTCATGGAAGGAATTTTAAAATTTTTGTCAGGAGTAATCTTCAAATTCAAATATTGTTTGTTCAATTAGCTTAGCGACAGAGGCGTATGGGAAATTTCATCGGCGGGTGTCAAGATTTTATTTCTGCCCGAAAAAAATTCCGAGTAATTGCCATGGCGTCGTGCATTTATAGTCACTGATTTCACGTCTCTCTAGAACAGCCCAAAAAGTCGCCGGGCCCCTGCTGGGAATTTGTCTCCTCTTTCCCCCGCCCCGTTCGGCGGGCCTGCTCTTGAACCACTCACGGTTAAAATCCCTTCGAGTTGCTTCACGTCCGGCCGATTGGTTTGGTCAAGGCTGGCCATCCTTCATTACACCATCGCTAGAGGGAGTGTTGAAGTTCTCATTCTCAGAGTCAGGTTGGGCAGCATCCTCTGCATCAGAACTTTCACTTTCGCTAGGGTTGTTTTCTCGAAACCCCTCGTTTGACACAACTGTCATCTGTCGGTAAGCTTACATCAGATGTGTGCGGTGCAAGTGCAAATAGCAGACTGAGTATAGGTCTATCTTAGGCAGATTGTGAGACTGCGGTCTGCTTTGGTTGCACGAAAAAAGTCAGCTGCTTTTTGCGACTTTTCACGCACAGCTATGAACATAACATTTTTACTCTGGTGATTTTTACCATGCTGATCTGCGTAGTCTGAATCCTTACCACATTCACTGCACGTAACACGCTGTCGATACCTTCGTTTCCGCGAAAGTTCAGCCATTGCAAAATTATATTTCTAACTTGATAACTTATACTAACAATTAACGCCTAGTTTTGACTCACAAATTCACAACTTATATCAAACATGAGAGAAATGTCTGCACACAAGGCTGACTTCGGGAACTGCACGCTGAAAAGTGGAGTGCGACAGAAACTTCAATTTATTTCTTTTCTGAAGTCGTTATCCAGCCAACATGTTGGATGCTATAATTAGATTAGTAAGTAACTAATTATTTAGTACATCAGAATAAAACTGTAAATGCTGTCGCGTCTCTCTAAACCATGTCGAGGCCTATAGAGAGAGCGACCTATTCAATCTTGGACCAAAGGAGGTTTTTAGAGTTTTAATGTAACGACCCACATAAATTATACAGTGTACATAATAATACCAATCTCTATCGTTTCTATCTATACCAGTTCGTCTTCAACGTTCATCTTTCAACTCCGTCTGCCTCGTATTCTCTGTCCCATAACCTCTGTATTCCCCTCCCTCCCCTCCTCCTCCACAATCCCTTGTATCGCCCCATCAGTCTTGCTGAGCCGACTCCAGACCGGTAGGGTGGAACGCAGGCAGGGAGGCAGCTGCCCAACTAACACACCAGTCGGCCGATGTCAGATTCCTCGACTCTGGGGTGATTACGGCGAAGGGGTGGATGGAGGGTACTCTTCGATTGATGTTGCCTCCGGCGAGATGTGCTATAGTTTGAGGTATCTGCTGTTCTTCCATCACCACGATGTGCTGGCCCTTTGTCATAGGCCAAGTCGGGAGTCGAAGCCGTGACAACTGCTCTATTGGTGGTTTGCGAGCTAGTAACTACTAATAGTCTAATACTATTCCGATTCGGGCAAATTGTTCAGCATTTTTCCCGGTGCCTACTTGCCCGAAAAACAGGAACGCCTGAAATTTGGGGGGAGGTTAGCGTTTGCCTCCCCTCTGACCCCGCCTCCTACGCCTATGCTTAGCGAGCTATAGAGACTCGCGCGAATAGGTTCATCGACCCATGAAATAAGATAGAGAAGCGTTGACGATTTTCTTGCGTTTTCATTCTTCACAGATCGATTTAATTAAGTTAATTAAATTGAAATAATGGCTGAGTCGTTTTCTGCTTATATTGATGCCAGTAAACTTCGCAACATGTATATTAGAAGAAAAGTACTGTCTGTCAAAACGGGTTAATGGAGCGCTAGCTGAATCAAGAATCACTCTTGAAGACGCTGGCAGAAAATCAACGAGAATTAATGGAGCGCCAGGTTAATGTAGAGCATCAGAAAGTACGCCTAAAATGAATGCTTTGACCGTTGCTGAAAAGTTACATTAACTTAGACGTAGGCTACGAAGCGTTTCCCTGTAATTTCTGAGCGGGATTCAGTCCGTTAGAGATGCCAAAGGACGGGGAGCCTCTTTTCCCATTCTTCCACGACAGAGAGTGCATTCACTAGAGGGCGCCACGCAACCAACAATTGCATCACAACCACTACTGACCGATTGGTCAGCCAATTTGGTTACGCATATATATATATATATATATATATACAATAAATAAATAAAAATATATATATGCATGTATCAAGACACAATATTTAACTCATTTTGTTCATTTTGAGTTACTCGCAAAAGGGCTGTATGTACGACAACTTGCCTCGCGGCTTATTTAAGAGATTTTAATTTCGCACTGGCATCAATTTAAACGCGAGGGGTGCAGTTGTACTGGCTTGCTCTTACGCGTGTAAAATATGTCATTGGCAAAAACATAGGTCTATATTTAGCTAAAATAAATTTTTCTGACTAAGTCATACTTTGATTAGTTCAAAATTATCTAAGTGAAGAAATTGTTTTAAAAGTAACCTGTAGACACAAAGCCTAAAATCTGAAAGAAACATGAGTGGCTTGAACACTGAACAGTATGTAATTTCTCTTAAGGCATAAGCAATGCTGAAATTCAAAAAGGAATGTTAATGTATGAATCAAGCAGTTGAGCTTCACTGACAACAGGGAGAACGGATGCGGTTTTATTTCACATTGCCACAATTTTTCAAGCCGTGGAAGAGTCTACGCTTTGATGATTCAATGATACGAATTTGTGACTTCAAACATTATTGTACCAAAGCCTACCAAATGGTTCAAAATATGGACAACTGCTGCTAGGTTTTCACTTTCTGATATTTGATGTGCATACTGGCAAGCCCATAACCGCCGACTAGGCTGCCATAAGATATGAGTTTGGTCTCTGTTATGACGTTGAGAGTGAGACATACTTGGCAATGATTATCTCGATGTTGGTCATCATATTTACTTTAATCGTTTCTCAGCTCGCTTCACTTATGCGATAACTTCTTTAGTCTGGCTTCCTGCTTCTGCGCAACAATGATGCTGAGCGGAGGGGGAGTATTCGAAAATGTAAGTAAAACAAAATTGAAGCGAGAAGGAGAACTCGTGGACAGTGATGAGCACTAAACTATTTTTTAGTTAAACTAAAACTATTTTCCAACTAAAAAAATAGTTTAACTAAAGTTGGCAACTGATTTTGGAAATTAGTTAACTAAACTAAAAAAAGTAGATATGAAATACAATTTGCAAAAGTATTTGAAATGCAAATACAAAATACATTTTTCCAAATGTATTTGAAATACAAAATACAAATACATTGTTGTATTTTGTATTTGAAATACAAAATAAATGCACCCTAGACTAGATACGCAGTCAAAAATGTCTAATTAATAGTCATCATGCTGTAAAAGCACATTTTCAGGTTGGCAAAGTTTTCAAAGGAAAAAGTTCTTGGTCTGCTTCAACAGCCGCAGTTTCTCAAAAGTTCCATCAGACAGTCCATTGTGTTGTGGAATAAATATCAGTCTACCACAACTGAATAAATGTTAAACGGGTGAAGACGACGGAATGACCGTGTTGTAGGCCTACCCATGAAAAATTTATTTTACGTCAAATAATATGAGAGTACATGAGTAGGTAATAAATAGTATTTTTAACGAAGTATTTTATATTCCAAATACAAAATAGTCTGAAAAGTATTTAAAATAAATATACAAAATACATCATTTTAAATGTATTTGAAATACAAATACATAAATACTTAAATGTACTTCAATTGCTATTTCAAATACGTTGTATTTCAAATACTCACCAGCACTGTGTGCGTATGTAAAAACCAATGTGCTAAGAGACTTCCATAGTTATAGAAGATGCCCTATGAACTTGTACCTATTGCTCCAGTGATCTTTCCAAAGGTACAGGACATCTAACTAAGCACCCACAGACTACCCGAATGATAGAAGTTTGTACTTACCGGTTTCTCTCTTAGTAACGTCTTAGTCTGAGTTGGATTTATTGTAATCGGTTAAGAAATATTTCTAAACTTCATCGAGGCAAGACAGTCTACAGCATGTAGGCTTGCTGTTTCTGGCTCAACCTAGCGGCTTGCAGCACACAATAAGCAAAAACGAAACCGGACCTGCATTTTCGATAATTTACATATGCATAAGCGTTGGCCAAGTGCTTTATCGAGGAATGTTATTTAACGTAACCTAATGCTAAAATTAGCAATGTGTGACTGACGGGGACATTATATCAAGGACCATCCCAGGTATAAGAAGTTTGCGTAAGAGCGGAACTTGTCTGAGACGGATAAATGACCTTGAAACAATTTTAGAACTAGATTCATAATAATGTAATTTCTTTAAAATTCTTAATTTTATATAAGTGGAGAGAGATAAGATATATATATATATATATATATAAGAGAGAGAGAGAGAGAGAGAGAGAGAGAGAGAGAGAGAGAGAGAGAGAGAGAGAGAGAGAGAGAGAGAGAGAGAGAGAGAGACATGTGTGATATGTGTGGCGAGGCGGCGTCAGTGAGGAAGGGAGGGCGTACCTTCTCTTCCTTCATTCCTCCTTGATATGTATGCGAACTGGCGTCAGAGAGGGACGGAGGTAGGGTAACGGCCCTCCATGCGTGTATGAGGCGAGCTTGGGTTGACCATAATAAGCCCATAGTCGAAGTTACGGGACAGACAGACGGAATAACTGACATCGGATATTATGTTGTTAGATATGAGTCAGAGAAAAATCGACAGTCTAACAATCAGTCGATGTAAGATCACCGGTTTCTCTCTTGAAGGGAAGTCCTGAAGACAGCCATGCACCTGTACGTTGACAATGTAGGCAGGAAACTGACCGACTCAATGATATTGTCATTTGTATGTTGCATTGACTCGAGCAACAAATCATCAATTACTCAAGGTCTTTGTTAAGAACACACTTGAACAAGGACAAATGCTGCCCAACGATAAGCATCGAACGTTTACCAAATATGTCATCAAACAATTACTGCAATGAAAACAATTTGGCTTAGGTATTTGTTTTAGATTTTTACTCTCAAGCACACTAACGTTTCGAAAATAAACTTACCGTGATTTTTCAAAGGTTACAGCTAGTAAGCAATATAGTTGCTTCTGTCCTGCTGCCAATGTCTTCGTCAAAAATTGAAACTCGGAGACTGGAATTAAAACAATAAGAAACTATTAAGTGAACGAAATGGCTAGCTGTCGATAGCTTAGCGACCTTAGCGACTGGTTTAGACATGAGGTCTTAGCGGCGGGGCTCCCAGAACTAATTGTACAGCAGAGAAAAATATCTTTTAAAACTGTTAGCCAAGCAGGCGACGAATCACCACCACGGCAGCAACAAACTTCGCTAACAACACAACCGACAACCAGCCAGTCTCAATGAGAACAAAAGCACCTGGAACAATATATATATACATAGGCTATATATATAACTATATATATATCAGGCCCGTGTTAAGGTGCCCTGGGGCCCTGGAGCACTCTGTCATGTTGGGCCCCTCCGTCCCTTCCCTCTTCCTCCCTTACCATTCCCCTCTCCTCCCTACCTCTCCCCCTCCTTCCTCCCTTACCATTTCCCTAATTTATTAATAGGTCTATTCAAATCTGCTCAAACTCCAATCAACAACAAATTCAACAATAATAGTAAGCACATTAATTTTTCTCACGCATATTCGCATTCGTTCAATTTGCATAGTCTGGCTTACTGAATTTTCTTTTAGGCTTACAAATTCGTTTTGACATTATCCTCATCAAAAGTTGCTCATGAGAAGTCATTTTCGAAATTGAAATACATTTTGAACAGATAAAAAATTTGCTAAGTCAGTGAAGTTTAAAGTATTTCATGCTGATGGCTTGTGAAAAGTACCTTCTTCTCAGAATTGGTAATGATGAAATCGTTGACGTTTTGGCGTCAACTAGTGATACGATGAAAAAACTGCTATGCTAGGTGCTTTTGTGAAATTTCTACTGTGTCTACTAATTCTATCATGATGTTAAGTTTCTGAAATAAACAAAGCTGTGCACAGTGCACTACGTAATGTAGCAGTTGGTACCAAATATAATTACGAATTTACGACAAATCAGAAATTAAAACACATTTGGCCCATTAGTAACTAAAATGTCCTGCATTTTATCTTAAGTGTTACAAAAAGCATTGGCAGGCACCACCCAGGCCCCTTATCCAGGAAAGGTTTCGTGCCTTCGGCGCTCTATAATGTGGGCCGCCCATGACCAAATTTCCCGGGCCGTTTGGACTAAAATGACATTAAATTTATTATACATTACAAACTTGATTGGTGAATCGATGGTGATAGTTGCTAAAGATGGACCACGTAAGGATGCTCGTCATTTTTCGTCACACATTGTAAGAAAATAATTATTCTACATGGTCATTACATGTATAAGGGAGCGATATACAAGTAGTGGTAGGCCCGACGGCATGGAACGGGCACCCTCAGGGGTGACCGGTCAATTCGGCGCCGGTCAATTCGGCGCATGGTCAATTCGGCGCCGGTCAATTCGGCGCTTATTGTTAACGCTTCTATTTCTACCGACATTTCGTCCACTATGACTTTCCTTGATCCCGCTTCCAGTTTAAGTTATATTTTAATCGTTGATCCCGCTTCTAGTTTAAGTTATATTTTAATCGTTGATCCCGCCTTTAGGTTAGTTTACATTTTGATCGTTCATCCCGCTTCTAGTTTTAGTCAGATTTCAATCTTTCAACAAAAGGCGCAGATGTTGAAATTATAAACTTAGAATACAAGTCTGCGTTTTGATAACGACTTATTAAAGCGCAGTCGCATTTAAAACATTGCATTCATTGTGTTCTATTGATTAAATTATAGCTAACAGTAGAACCTGGATGAAAGATTGAAATATAACTAAAACAAGAGGCGGGATGAGCGACCAAAATATAAACTAAACTAGAGGCGGGATCAACGATTAAAATATAACTTAAACTAGAAGCGGGATGAACGATTAAAATATAACTAACAGTAGAACCTGGATGAAAGATTTAAATACAATTAAAACTAGTAGAGGGATGAACGATCAAAATATAAACTAAACTAGAGGCGGGATCAACGATTAAAATATGACTTAAACTAGAAGCGGGATCAAGGAAAGTCATAGTAGACGAAATGTCGGTAGAAATAGAAGCGTTAACAAAAGGCGCCGAATTGACCGGCGCCGATTTGACCATGCGCCGAATTGACCGGCGCCGAATTGACCGGCGCCGAATTGTCATAGCACCCCCCAGGGGCTGCGCCTGCTCCCCAGAATCCCTCTGATACGTTCTATACTAGATCATAAACTGTCCTGCTCGGCCGATCTGGAGTCGGTGCACCTCTGAGTAGCATCGAAAGAACGAATAAAGACATAATATAAAATATTCATAAAATTTGGATGAAAAAATACTTAAAATTTAAAATAGCGCAAATGGTAATTCTTACGAACCAGATCGCTAAAGTTGAATCATGGAACAAATGCATTGCTAAAGAAATCAGCAACACTGCCTGATAAAGTAGGCAGCAGATATCATGTAATTTTCTTAAAATCCGTTAGCGCCCAGTGATCCCATTTTGGAACACAGTTCATTGCCCATATCTATGTCAATATGGACAAACCCTTAATTTAGACAAACATGTGAACACGTGCCTGCTTATTTTAAATTTAATTAGGTCTACTCTAATTGTTTCATTGTAAATTCTACTTCCGGTCCGTAGTTTCATCGACCAACGTGGCTAATTCTGTTCACTGATATCAGAATGATAAATAATGTCATCACGAGATGTACTGTAATTATTTTCTACAACTTTTGCCTGAAATAGTCAACTTAATCATCTTTGATCGTGAATCTGTTGACATTTTTTGATTTACTGTGGACCACGGTTATCAGTTCGTTTGCGATATCAGACCGTCTCAATATAGCACAGCTGAGAAAATGTTAATGCGTTAAAAGGGTAAACACAATCTGTTTAGCATTTTGAATTAGTTCATGTTACTTGTTTTATAAATTATTTTTGAACACAGACTCCACATAAACTCATCCTGAATAGAGATTATGCATGCTGTCGCAGCTTTCTGAAAGCCATACCGTAATCAAGTCTCCTATTTAATTATTCGTTTTAATGCTTTCCTTTTGAGCACGTTTTTATTCGAGCCTCATTATCTTCCGGCTTATGAACGCTTAATGACATGTTTGCTATATAATTAATCATTTGCAATGCGCTTGTCCGTCGTAAATCTCTAGCAATGCATTTGTTCCCATCTTTCCCCATCAAAACCAACAAGATGTGAGATTTCTTTATACGAGATGCCCTAGCAAATTTGCCTAGGGACCCAATGAAGTTTCCTAAACCTAAAGGGGTGTGGTGGTTAATTTGTTAGTAGTTAGAAACAGTTCACGTTTGTTAAACAATATTAGACTGGCCAGTGGCCAGTCTATTGTTGGGTATTATGCAGCACCTTTTAAACGGTGGCCAGTTAAATACAGTATGATCACATTTTCTGAACACATTGCTAATCTTACCCGTTCTTCTTACTTTCACCCTAGACGGCTTAGAGCAATCCGACGCTCTGTCTCCTTCTCCGTTTTTATCACAATCATCCAAACTTTCATCTGCTCCAGAAATGGCTACTGTAATGCTCTTTTGATTGGGCTGCCAAAAGTCCGTCTTTCCCCATCCAGACCGGTTTAAATGCTGCGGCCAGATTAATAGCCGTACTTTGTCACCGGTCTCATATTTCCTCTTTCATGTTCGATGATCTTCATTGGCTTCCCCTTACTGCTCGGATTCAGCTTAAGGTTCTCACTTTAGGCCTTCCGTCCTATACAGGCTTAGCACCCAAGTACCGCTGTGACCTCGTTCGTCTGCCAGTGCAGCCACTTCCCTCCGTCCATTACGATCGCCATGATCTTTTTGTGCCACGAGCCAGGACTACTATGGTCAAAACTCGAGCCTTTTTTGCATTGGTCCTGCTCTATGGAATCAACTCCCTTCATTGACACGTGCCTCTTTATTAGCTGGTAGCCCAAGTGCCTCGTTCCGCTGTCTTAAAACCACTTTCTATTCACTGGATCGTTCGCACTGGGAGCGTCTCTGATTAGCGGGAGAGGCGCTTTATAAATGTTTAGATACAATACAATACAGTGGCCATCGATGCGAACTTCAAATATATCAGGAATGTAGTTAATTTCAAATTGTTATTACTAGACTATACTCAAAATTCGCTTGTCTTGCAACGAAGCGCAGTCATTGTGCCTGGCATAAATGCCATCTTTAGCACGTGGTACTCAATGCTATTTGGCGGTATGCATAGTATAAACAAAGCACTACGACACCAGTGGACGCTACTTAGGAGCACTCAATTAAAGTAAAACTGAGGCAATGTATTTCGACAAACTGACTCAGCATCTAGTAAGTTAGTCTTTGACGGTGCAAGACTCGTTATTACATGTAACGCTAACACTGTAACCAAAAAACTTCACTTCGGTACGGGTAATACCGGTTGTACCCGTTTCCGTCAGGCTCCTATGCCTGTAGGCCCACCCGACACCACCCGTGAAATGCATCGCCAACCCGTACCCGATCGGCGGGTATGGGTCAGGTACGGGTAAATCCGGGTCCGGATATACCCGCAGATCTCTACTCCGCACGAGCAGAGGGATCTGCGCTCTAACCATTGTAGCCACTTGATGTTCTCGTTAGGGAACCAGCGCAATATCTTTCTCAAACATGATGAACTATGAATTTTTTAATTTGCCACTAACCGAGCTGATAGAGACTGATTTTCGGCAAAAGAACCAATGTAATGTAATGTAGTGAAACATTATAAAACGCCCCTTAAGAGGTGCTAAACACGCTCCATCAGTCTGAGAAAAAAATGCATTTTTAACAACCGCGTGAAGGAGGCAGTCTTTAGTGGTAACAGTGTCACGAAATGAGAGCGGAAGGCTGTTCCAGAGCATTGCCACAAATGCTGTTGTGTGCACTGTGCAGTGCACATAATAATAGGGGACCGAGGAACCATCAGGTCCCTCTTCGTAGCCGATCGAAGCATCCGACGCCTCGGCTGAGTCGAGGATGGATCACAAAGCTCAGCGATATAGTCCGGAGCAAACCCTGCCATAGATTTCCAGGCCAACGTAGTAATATGATTACGGATGGCTTCGGTCAGCCACTGGCAGCCAATGAAGCTCCAGTCAGATGAAAACAGATACATGTGCATATCTCGGTAGATCTGTCAGGAGTAGGGCCGCTGCATTCAGTACTAGTTGAAGTAAACGTACGTATACGACCAAGACGGAATTACAATAGTCCAGACACACCAGGACGAAGGAAGGAATATACAAAGACCGTAACAGCGCTAACGAAATATCACGCGGTATTGAGTCAGATGAAGCTAGGGGAGACATGACCTGTACGTCGAATTGACGTGAAAAGTAAACGGCTTATTTTATGCTACATCTACACTACGGCTTAGTCTAGTGGTTAGCGTGCCGAACTGTTAATCGAGAGGTCATGTGTTCAAATTTTCGTCACTGCATAAATCTGTTTCGAGATTTCTGCCCCATTTACGCACCTATCCAACTCGGCTATGATGACGTTACAGTCAGTGGGAAGTTGCAGCGGTTAGAGCAAGGCACATGCCCTTATATGTCGAGGCCAGGAAAATGTCCAACATTTTACATCCGTGACTACCTTTCGACGTTAGCTTAAAACTAGACTACTCTGTTTTCTTCGTCGGATTCCTCTTCGCATTTTTCTTCTTTGAATTTTTCTGCTTCATACTCTTCTTCGAGTTCTATTTCTTCTTCGTTTTCTTCTACGTATTCTTCTTTTTCACATTCTTCTTTCTCTTCTTCTTCCTCTTCTTCACATTGTCCTTCGCATTCTTCTTCTTTGCAGGCCCGCCGAGAGGGTGGGGCAGGGGGCAAATGCCCAGGGGCCCGGCGACTTTTTAGGAGCCCGGGCCGGGCCCACAATCAACTTATGAAAAATATTATAATCAGTTATACAAAGTTTATGATCTATACCTTTTTAAATATATTATCTGACGCTAACTACAATCAGTTTAAACTTCAGGCATCTGAATAAAATCATAGTTGTAAATATAAATATGATATTGTACTGTACACGCACTTTTATTATTTCAATTTGTGATTTTTTTTCGTACGATATTATATGTATATAAAGCCGAAAGATAGTTTAGAGGCCCGTGACTGCTCTGCCTAGGGGCTCGTGACTGCTCTGCCTAGGGGCCCGTGATTTCTGTCGGCGGCCCTGCGTCTGTGTATATTATATACACGGTGATTCAATAAAAAGTAAGCCAAACTTTTTTTTCATGTAAGTACTTCTAACATGAAAACAGTATTTAATATTTTTGTGAAAAAACTCTCAGTAGTATGGTTTATTATTTTAATTAAAGAAGATGTTCAAAATGTCCTCCTCATGGGCGTAACTTTGGTCTAAAAAGTGGGGGTACCAATTTCTTACATGCACGAAGCAAGGTGGAGACTGCGATCTCTGGGAAGGCACATTAATAAAATATTGATTGGCATAGTTCAAAAAGTGGGGGGTACGGTACCCACCAGTCCAAAAAGTGGGGGGCACGGGTACCCCACAAATTACGCCTATGGTCCTCCTTCTGCTTGCACGCAAGCCTTGAGGCGCTAGCGCCATTGGGCAACAGCATCGATCGTCGATTATCCTCTGATCCAGATCATCCCACATTTCCAACAAGCGTTGCTTCAGATCGTTGACATCATGGATTGCTGTCTGGTAGACTCGCTCTTGCATAACGCCCCACACTTTATAATCGACAGGATTTAGACCTAGACTGTTCGGAGGCCATACTGTTGGAGAAATGAAGTCTGGTGTCTCTCTTGTTAGGATTTCGATAGTTTCTCTGGCTCTGTGGGCTGGGGCACTGTCCTGTTGAAAAACAAAACAGCCCTCTGGGGCTAGATTTCTGATGACAGGTAGAAGCTGTTGGGCCAGCAGAACGTCGCGATAATAGGCTACGTTAATTTTTACTCCAGGATCAATGAAGACAAAATGGGAACGACCAAACGTCGAAACCAAAACGGACACCATAACAGACTTGCTGAAATGGGTACGCGGACGCAACAGTCTGTTTGCAGTAACCTGCCTTTTTTAGTATGAAATAAAAACCGGAAGTCATTAAACTAGAAAAGTAAGTATGTGCCTATTTTTATTTTGAAAATATTATTAATAAAATATAGTTCAAGTTTTAATATTTGTTTATAAAGTTTGGCTTACTTTTCATTGAATCACCGTGTAGATAGGTAGACTGAAACGTAATTCTTCCACTATGCCTGTAACCGCGAGTTCTTCTTGTTGTCGACCTTCAAGGGCATTTATGAGATAATGCAAACTGTTGACTTTAATGGACTATAGCCTGTACGGTGATAAACTTAGGCCACGCAAGAGGTTTCAGTTTAAGGACTACCCAACTCATCTTCTGAGTTTGATACCGATTTTAATCGCTAATCTGGCTTAATTCATATTTAGACGGCAATAAGCCGTTGCCCCGCCGCCGTTTAAATGTCGATGACTGATGAGGCCTGTTCATCTGTTTAGCTCTGGGCGTCACGGAGAAGCTCAAGTTTACAGTAGGCCCTACAAATGATCGGAAGCGTCAACTGAGTAACTTTAACTAGATTATTGGTTCATAGGACGATCGCTCATAGGACGATCGCTCATAGGACTATCGCTCATAAGACGATCGATCATAGGACGATCACTCATAGGACTATCGCTCATAGGACTATCGCTCATAGGGAGGATCGCTCATAGGACGATCGCTCATAGGACTATCGCTCATAAGACGATCGATCATAGGACGATCGCTCATAGGACACTCGCTCATAAGACGATCGCTCATAGGACGATCGCTCATAGGACGATCGCCCATAGGACAATCGCTCATAGGGACGATCGCTCGTAGGGACTATCGCTCATAGGGACGATCGCTCATAGGGACTATCGCTCATAGGACTATCGCTCATATGACCATAGAAAAGATTTTTTGGGTAAAGCCATCAATACGTGATCGGGAAGTTTTGTACATACCGACCTTTGTGTAGCGATCGACCCCGCCAATGTTTCATTAATTATTTTCTTCATTTTGTGAATGTTTGAGACGCAGCCCTGAAAATGGGAAATTTACAACATACAAGAGCCATAAGGAAGTGAGGTTCAGCTACAGCTGGTGTTCAAAATGTCCTTTTTGTTCACGGACACACGACCGTAGACGTTGGACAAATTTTGTCCAACTGTCGATTTAGCCAGCGATCGTGCAACGTTGCCTTGTGTAACCGTTATTGAATGACGTTTGATGTTACTTCATTATTTCTAATATACACTGTGTCCCGATGAAAAGTGGACCCCAAGAAAAAGTGTCATAACTCGGTCAAAACTTTTAGCATTTGCCTGAAATTTCAAAAACAACAACAATAGCCATATTAACACCAAATCCTAACGCCGTTTGGAAATGTTGGCGAGTTTGTCAAGTTTGTGAACGTTTGAGACGCAGCCCTGAAAATGGGAAGTTTCCAACATACAAGAGTCATAAGGAAGTGAAGTTCAGCTACAGCTGGTGTTCAAAATGTCCTTTTTGTTCGCGGACACAGGACCGTAGACGTGGACGCCACTGTTTAATGGCCCGATCGATGATCACGTGGTCAAACAGCTGCCACTCTTCAATCAGACGCGAAATCCAAACCTGGAGTGTACTGGAGGAGCGCGTTTATCGTTCCCGCATTCGTGACGTCGATCACCGGAGGCGCGTCTGATTGAAGAGTGGCAGCTGTTTGACCACGTGATCATCGATCGGGCCATTAAAACGGTGGCGTCCACGTCTACGGTCGTGTGTCCGTGAACAAAAAGGACATTTTGAACACCAGCTGTAGCTGAACCTCACTTCCTTATGGCTCTTGTATGTTGTAAATTTCCCATATTCAGGGCTGCGCCTCAAACATTCACAAACTTGACAAACTCACCAACATTTCCAAACGGCGTTAGGATTTGGTTGCAATATGGCTACTCTTGCTGTTTTTAAAATTTCAGGCAAATGCTAAAAGTTTTGACCGAGTTATGACACTTTTTCTTGGGGTCCACTTTTCATCGGGACACAGTGTATATGCCGCATAATATGCGCATCAAAGTAGGACGCGGGTAATAAACTTCCCATTAGCTAGCAATTAGCTTCCAATTAGCCAGCAATTATTAACTACACTTCCAATTGGCTACCAATTATAAAACTTATCAAATCTTCCAAATGACTTCACAAATATTTCTGAAATGTCCCTACGTTGATGTGCCTATACTTCAAAACTATCTACTAGTTAATAAGAGGTTAATTGCTCGCGTCCCTACTTTTATGCTTATATGCATGCATGGTCGGTATGAGCGATAGTCCTATGAGCGATAGTCCCTATGAGCGATCGTCCCCTTTGAGCGATAGTCCCTATGAGCGATCGTTAATATGAGCGATAGTCCTATGAGCGACCGTCCTATGAGCGATCGTCCTATGAGCGACCGTTCTATAAGCGATCGTCCCTATGAGCGATCGTCCTTATGAGCGATAGTCCTATGAGTGATCGTCCCTATGAGCGATAGTCCCTATGAGTGATCGTCCCTATGAGCGATAGTCCTATGAGCGACCGTCCTATGAGCGATCGTCCTATGAGCGACCGTCCTATGAGCGATCGTCCCTATGAGCGATCGTCCTATGAGCGACCGTCCTATGAGCGATCGTCCTATGAGCGATCGTCCTATGAGCGATCGTCCCTATGAGCGATCTTCCTTATGAGCGATAGTCCTATGAGTGATCGTCCTATGGGCGATCGTCCTATGAACGATCGTCCTATGAGCGATCGTCCTATGAGCGATAGTCCCTATGAGCGATAGTCCTATGAGCGATCGTCCTATGAGCGATCGTCCTATGAGCGAAAGTCCGTACACCAGATTATTGCCCGTCCTAAGCCGGGAAGATCCTGGTTCTCCGTAAGGGCAAAACATTGGATAAGCCATAGGTTATAAATTTACGAAAAGCCGGGAAAATCTTTGACTGACCGTTCGCTCGTTCCAGCGTTTTCCACCTAAGTTTAAGTACGTTTTAGGCCGCTAGCTTAATAGAGCAGCCATATTAGTCTAGGCTTGGAATTTAAAAAGGGCTCTAGAAATTACTGTTAGAAGCAACACCGAGTAGCAAATTGTTACATGATTTGCTTCTAACAAAGTCATTTTGAGATTCCAAGCCTAGTCTATATACGATAATATTTATATTTTCTTTGATTTTATTGCGAACCGACCGTCCGTCTGAATGTGGTGATTTTGTAAACACTGACGTCATTGCTCATGAATATTTAATAGGTGGAAGCTGCCGTCCGCGCGTGCGTTTGAATATGGCCATTTTGCCAACGGTGACGTCATTGGTCAAGCATATATTAATTAGTTTGAAGCAGCCAATGAGAGGAGCGTAACTGGACACACATTTCTGTATGTTTATATTGTTAATAAAAGGCTCCTGTTTATAGTATAAAAGACTTGGTCTTCTCTTCTTCTAGACTAAGTGGCAAACTGTTCGGCTGTCAAGATAACGTGAACGCGGCACTATTGTACCTCTAGCATATCACCTGCAGTTGTTGGAAGTACTTGTCCATCCGTAAATCTCTAGATCATTTAAAGCGAACGTTGAGATTCTTTAGCACACTGAGGTCACCGTAAGCTTATTATGGTTATTATTATGCGCCGCATGAATTCTGGGTAATATTGAATCGATATTAATGGATCTCTCAGTATATGACTGCGCACCAAAACTTTCATTAGTCAGATCTAAAGCAATTGCATCAGCAACCATGTCAAACTCGATGCATTTATTTGAGAATGTCGTTAAGCTTAGTGTTAGCATTATCTCTTATTATTCATTTTCTCAGAACTCTAAGTCGCAGAAGACCCGGATGCCTGAGGCGTGGCTCAATCGTGTAGCACTGAATCGTAACAGCTTATCAACACACCATCTGAAAACACTACTGAGTCTTCCATGAAGGCCAAATCATTAGCTTTACAGAGTGATATTTCAACGGTACTGTCACAATGCATGGCATAAGCTATTCTGAAATAGAGGACAGTCATGCATGTGTCAAGAATAAATTCAGATGTAATTATTTCCTTCATATTTTCCACAAATTGCGTTATCTCAAATGAAAGTTGCAACTTTGAGTCTAATCATCTTTGTTGTAGTCTCTATTACCAACACCATCACACCATCACTTCAGCATCATCGTTGTTGTAATTGTCGTCGTCGTCAAGTACATCATGTTTTCACAGCGTTTGTTAGCTTCGTGGCTTAAAGATTGCATAAAGGCGAATCTAAGCATGAGCTTAAGCAGTTCGAATACCAGTCGTGACTAAATTTAAGATAATTAATCTCCGGCTAGCACGGTTCGATCATGAGAACTTAATTGACGTTAAACAATATTATAGTCTAAGGCAGAGAGCGCCTATGATATGTCTTGCACTTTGAACGGAGTTACACAAATCTTCAATTACAACCACAAGTGAGGCTATAACACTTGAGCTCCAGTGCATTGGTATAAATATCATCGTTTTAGTAGTCGGCTACTGCATTGCCAGAAATGGTCGCTCACTGCTAGCACTGTAGAGACAACGCCTAGCGGTCTCACCTTGGTGACAAGACAACACACTTCAAATCCAGAAATAGAACAATGTTAAGTTAAAATATAGGGCTACTTCTAAGTTCATGAAGGATAGTTACGACGGCGGTTCAAAGTAAATCCATTAGTGCCTCTCAGGAGATTCCGTATCAAGTACGTCGTTATTCATAGATAAACGTTTAGTGACTTGTTTGCTATATAATTGTTCACGTGCAATTTGCTTGTAGGCCTACGTTGTAAATCTATAATCTGTTTATCAAAACCTTGGTGATTATGCGATGTCCTAAAGTTTTATCTAAAGCTCCGGTGTATTTTTTAAACGCACAGGGTTGTAGTGATTAATCTGCAAGTGGCTGAAACAGATATAATGCTGGCCCTCGAAGTGAGCTTCAACTGTCAACAAAGCGCATTGTGTTAGCAGTGCGTCTGATTTGAAAATAGTAGGCGGGTTGAAAATCGATCGCGCTGGATCGAGTAGGCGAGCGATACGCGGTCGACCTCGGGAACTTTTGTGTACAGCGTATTTTGTGTATCGTATTCGTAAATTTTCGCATCGCTGCATATGGAACTCATCTAGTAGGTCTATCTCACTTCTGTTTCGTTATCTGAGTAGGTCTCTTGAAGAGGCGCTATAAAAATTCTCAGAATGAATGAATGAACATTCACTAGATACTTAATTACCATTGACGTAAGATGAGGTGTGACGGATGATTTCACAATGTTGGTTGAGCCTTCGGCATACGTTGAACACCCATTTTTGGCTTGACCTTTCAGCCGGAAATCCATTCGAATTTTATCGGCGTGTTTTCTGCAGGACTTGCAGTAAATTTTGTTCACAGTCAGACGGTTTTCTATTTCTACTAGGAAATTATTTTAAAGAACGATGGCGGCGAAGATGAGCAAGTCGAATAATAATGTACACTTGTACAGCTGAGCAAGTATCTGTCATGGAAATTATAAGCGACTCGTTCGATGTCAAGGTGAGAAGCCTTCGTCTAGGCGAGCGATAAATCGCTCGCCGGTACCTTTGCTAGGCGAGCGACCAAGGAGAGCGATCGATCGCTCGCCTTAAATCAGACGCACTGTGCATGTATGTATCTACACTGTGTCTCAATTGAACTGAAACCCTTTTTGTTTTGGCAATAAATCGGTCAATTCTAAAAATAATTCAATAAATTTCAAGCATTGAAAGAGGGATAAATTATAAATATGAAAATTTGATTAAATTTTGTCAACAGGTTCCAAAGTTATGAACATTCACATTTGGACAAACAAAATATGAACTTTCCAACATGTAAAAGTTTTAAAAAAATTTATAAACTGCATACTTTCTTACTAAAAAAACTATGAGGTCATAATGACTTCATGTCTATTTAAGCAGACGATAATAAAAGAAAATGGTTTTCAGTGAAGATGACTTGAGTTTGGTTAAAATTTTAAGACAAGAAAAACATTACGGAACAAAAAGGTTTTTGAAGGAATTTTATATTCCAGCAGGACAGTGCTCCAGCTCACCGAGCAAGAGAAACTGTGGATCTGCTGTTAAAAGAAACTCCAGATTTTACTTCACCCACTCTTTGGTTCCCCAGTAGCCATGATGTCAAACCGCTCGACTACAAGAACGTTCTTTATACGCGACATTGACCATCTCAAACAGCGAGTTTTGGAGGAATGGAATCGTTTTGATCAAGAAATTGTTGAACGTGCAATCAATGAACATTGGCGAGATCGCCTTAAAGCATGTACTCGAGCTAATGGCGGGCATTTTGAACATCAACTTTGAAGGACAACATTTGACTCAAATTAATTTTAAATGTTCGTATCTTCATGTTTTTGTCGAATTTTAAATTCTTTGATAAAAACATTTACAAAATAAATGTTTACATGTTGGGAAGTTCGAATTTTGTTTGATCAAATTTGAATGTTCATAACTTTGGAAACTGTTGACAGAATTTGACGAACATTTTAGAATATAATTATTGATAATTTATTCCTTTTTCAATGTTATAAATTTTATTGAATTATTTTTAGAATTGACAGATTATTGCCAAAACAAAAAGGGCATCAGTTCAATTGAGACACAGTGTATAGTTTGCCAGATATCCCTCCCTCCGTACCTCCCTCCGTCCGTCCGTCCCTCCTTCCGTCCCTCCGTCCGTCCCTCCGTCCGTCCGTCCCTCCATCCGTCCGTCCGTCCGTCCGTCCGTCCCTCCTTCCGTCCGTCCGTCCGTCCCTCCGTCCGTCCGTCCCTCCATCCGTCCGTCCGTCCCTCCGTCCCTCCGTCCGTCCGTCCGTCCGTCCCTCCATCCGTCCGTCCGTCCCTCCTTCCGTCCGTCCGTCCGTCCGTCCGTCCGTCCGTCCGTCCATCCGTCCGTCCGTCCGTCCGTCCGTCCGTCCGTCCCTCCATCCGTCCTCCTCCTCCTCCTCCTCCTCAACCTGTCGGGAGGTTGGGGGAGGGGCCCGAGGGGGAGAAGCAAAGACGAGGCGAAGACTGACGAGGCGAAAACTGATTAGACTAAACATCAATTGGTCACGTGCAAAACAGGGCAAACACCCTCTTGTTCGTAAATAGTCATTGATAATTTCTTATAACAGTCCACTCGACGTCATAAAACTGCAGAATACAATCATTATCCTTCAAAATATCGTTGACCAATGAATGAAGAAAGTCCTCAAGAGCGAAGATTACGTTCAAGTCGTCACCCACAGCGAAGATGGATGACCCGACAAGGGCAAAAGCAGTTCAAATTTATCTCGCAATGTGACCTATAGGCCTAATCAAGCATTCAATAAACAAATTCTTTTCTCTTCCTATCAATCCATTCATTTTCTTTTCAAACTGTCATAATGACAGGTAAATACTCTAGTATATTTATAATGTGGTTATGCATACAAAGCGACTGGGAGACCAATGCAGCTCCTCGCTAAAGTGTTAAACATACATACCAGATGTTGAATTGTCTTTGGCCTCCTATTCGCACAGCGGTGAAATGAAGTAGAACAGTGGCAGATTGTTGCGCACAGAGAATCAAGACGGATATCTATGACATGAACACAATACACCTCGTAGGCCTAATCGTATCGTAATCGTAATCTCGAGATTTCTACAGAGCCAAAACTTTAAATTATGGAAACACAGATTACTCAGAAGGTACAGGCTTACCAGGCTCTGAGCTGTTTCGTACTAGTTAGTCTAATTCGGATTTCTCTCTCGTTATTATATAAAATGCAGTATTATATAATAATTATTAAGGCATCAAATGTACTAAATTAAAAGGATAAATGAACGTGTTTACTTTTTTAACGTGTTAATGGTTTTCATTTGTAGCCTATAGCTTACTTATAGACTTTTAAGACTGTTCTCATATTAATGTCGCTTCCTGCTGTTATTAAATATAAATTTTGTCTACAATTCTACTACTAATATTATTATTAAATGTCAGGGGCGCTCGCGGCGTGACGCACTGGACGCACGTGCGTCCACCCGCCAAGTCAAATCCATACAAGGAATAGGCATTGAAATTTGTTAAGAGTCACTTAGAATCATTTTCAGTGTATGACTACGAGCGCCGGACAAGGGACGGGAGGGGTGTGCGTCCAATTTGTTGGGGTGTGCGGGCGCCTCTGTTAAATGTTTAGTAATCTGTGTGTTCCTTAATTGAGCTTTCTTTAAAATTAGCGCCCAAACTTCTTCTGAATTAAGATCTCTCAGATAAAAACACTTGTACCTTCAAATGCACAGTAATGGAATCAAGTAAATTATGTAGACAGAATCAGCTTTTAGGTCTGTTTACTCTTAATACTCTTGAGTTTACTGAGTAGACTCATTCTAATCGAAGCTTAAATCTTACCTGTTTGCTAAGGCTTATCAAGCCATTAGGAGTTGTAAGGCGCCCTTGTAGCGGCATGTCCGTGTTACGGCGCCATATAAATTGTCATTATTATTATTATATTTATAACTAGCTGGTTTACCCGGCGTTGCCCGGGATTATAAGTTTCAATCCCTGTAGCGAATAAGAAACAAATTTAGGTATAAGTTTAAATCCGTGTAGCGAAAAAGGAAGAAATTTAGGCGACCTGTGGGGGAGACTGCTTCGCAGTCTTGTGTACGTCTTCTGGCGTACAGCGTAGACTGCTTCGCAGTCTTGTATACGCCTTCTGGCGTATTGCGACCTCTGCCGTGGACTGACTACTTCGCAGTCGCCCTCTGGCGACGACTGCTTCGCAGTTTCCCGTGGACTGACTGCTTCGCAGTGGAAGAGGGTGAACCCGGCGTTGGCGGGTTAAAGAAAACGCCATAAATCTAGCCCTCACTGCCCTTAGTAAAGCAGAGTGTTTGAACATACAATTTTGCTGTAAGACGATGAATATAGTTCGAATCGATCGTAATTAAATTTTGTGCGAAAGTAAACAACGTCGTTATGCGCATTATCAATGACGTTGGGGAATACCCGCGCCATAAATAGAACCGCTTGGCAGTGGAAGAGGCGAGCTGGGGCGTGAGGGACGGTGTCGTTATGCGCATTATTAATGACGTTGGGGAATACCGGCGCCATAAATAGAACCGCTTTGCAGTGGAAGCGGCGAGCTGGGGCGTGAGGGATGGTCGGTTTGGTAGAGTTTTGGGGGATTTTCACCATGTTAGCGGTGAAAAGGGGGTACGCGAACCCCTCCACTGGGTGTCCGATGCCGAGGCCGACATAGTAGTGAAGGTTTGGAGTGAAAAGGTGCAAAATTGTAGAAGTTAATCCCGGTCAAACAGACAGACACACAGAATTCTCGCTTTATTTATATAGATTTGTATTATTATTATTATTATTATTATTATTATTATTTTATTATTATTATAATAATAGTAATAATAATAATTATTATTTTTTTGCCCCGAGGTATACAGGATCCCTCAGGGATTTCAATATTAACTAATGTAAAAAAAAGTGTCCGGAATGGTCCTATTCATCTGTTTCCTGGCTGGCGAAAGTGCCCCTAAAAGCTACCGCGTTGAAACGCTGTATCGCTATCGATAGGCGTTGGTACAAGACAGAGGTCTCACGTGGGTCCCTCGTAACCGTGCACACTGCACAGCTTCTGTCCCAGGTCCGAAAGGAAACTCAGGCCTTCATTGTTGATCGGGCCCAGGGTCTCGAAGGCCAAAGGAATGAAGAGGTGTGTAATTATTATTATTATTATTATTATTATTATTATTATTATTATTATTATTATTATTATTATTATTATTATTATTATTATTATTATTATTATTATTATTATTATTATTATTATTATTATTATTATTATTAGTAGTAGTAGTAGTAGTAGTAGTAGTAGTAGTAGTAGTAGTAGTAGTAGTATTAGTATTATTATTATTACTACTACTACTACTACTACTACTACTACTACTACTACTACTACTACTACTACTACTACTACTGCTACTACTACTACTACTACTTCTACTACTACTGCTGCTATTATTATTTGACAAAAACCATTTGGCTGACAAAAGATAATATTCAGCCGACAAACTTGTTTTCAATACAATACTAACCTGCAAGTTGATTCCTACGTGGCTCGTTTAGTAACGATCTGTCCAACGACTCGCATGTTTCAATATGCTTGAAATGAAATATAAACTCGATAGGCCCTAAGTCCAGATTTTTCTAGTCTGAACCATCTTTCGTGTGCAGCAATTTTCGCAGTGAAGTGTAATAAACTGAAATCCATTAACAAATGTTGACCATAAATAGAAAGCTGTTAAACGTTATAAAACTGACATTATTTTACATGTACAACTAAGAGCATCATATATTTGTAATGGTTGAAGTACGATTCAGAATGTCACGTGGTCTACTTGCAAGGTAGCAGACGCTCGTCATGATGTTGCAGGTAGGAGCAGATCGTCATAGTGCGGACTAGAACCAAAGCAGGTATGATGATCGTTCGTGTCGGAAAGTCAACTCGGTCACAGGCCCGTGGCCCAATAGACTGATAGACCTTCAGTAGACAAAGACTTTATTCGTGAAGCACGTAATGACAACGAGGACGAATCTCCAATACGAACTCTCTACTCTTACTATGCTTTTTTCTTCTCACAGGTTAATATCAGCCTCTGTCTATACAGAATTAATGACTGTTTGGCTTGACGATGTCGGGTGAGGTAGCCACTTAGGCTACCCCATTAGGCTACCCCATAGGTACTCTCAAAGTCCCAGAGCGAATCCACTTCAAATTCCTATCACTAACCTACAACTCCCTACAATATTCCCATCCCAAGTATCTCCGTGATCTCCTCACCACCCGATCATCCTCCACTGTCAGTCTCTCTCGTCCCCAGTCACTGCTCATCTCAAGTTCTCCAGCATAAGGGGTCATCCGTAAAGGACGTCCGCAATGAGGGGGAAGGGAGGGGTCATCGAAATGCGGACAAATGCGGACAAGGGGGAGGGAGGGTTATGACTGGTGCGGACGTCCGCATCTAAACTTTTAAATTTGATAGTTTTTTAAACACCACATTGTTTCAACCTTCCTCGAAAGATGAAAAGGTCAGTGAAGTGATTGCCTAAAACTTCATGCATGGTATAACCTTTACTGAGACTTTAGAGGCCTTTATTACAGCATATCCTGCGATATGAAACCCGAACTGTCACTTAAACGTGCACAGGTACTGTGGAATAACTATAAAATAATGATGATGACATTAAAAATTGGTTTAGACGTGCGGACGTCTCCAAAGGGGGTGGGAGGGAGGGTAAGGTCAAATGCGGACAAATGCGGACAAGGGGCAGGATGGGGTCCAAAGTAGGTCATATTTTACGGACGTCCTTTATGGACGACCCCTAATCAAATCCAACACAGCACCACGACTCTGAAACGACCGCCCCTCTGAGTTCCGCACAGTGTCGGTTCCTCCATCATCATCGCAACCCATCCTCCATCCTCCTCTCATGCTGCTCTATTTATCACCCGGGGCTGTCCACTCAAAACTGAAATCTCACCTTTTCGAGAACTTCTACCCTGACTCAACTGATCCTCCGCCTTCCAATTCTTCTCTCCCTAAACAACACCCGCCTTAACAGCCATTCTGTCTCCTCTCTTGATCTGCCCACATGGTAACCGGACTCGGACTGCTCTTTGAAAAACCCTCTCTGATTTGACGCAGCGCTCGTGAATAGACTGGTACCTTGCGCTTGGCCTTCGAGTGGCGCTTTAGAAATTTGGGGCTGACGATTAAGATTACGAGGCTCTCATTGGTCTTTTTTATATTGATTTCAGACAAGCCTGTGTACTTTGTTACAAATTGCTTGGCAAGACTAGTGTGCGTCCTTTGGTTCTGTAGATGTCTACATTATACATATTATATACTTGCATATAATTACCGTCGTAAAGAGGCCTGACGCATGAAAATTCATGTCAGGGCCAAATTCCAAATTCCAGTGGCATTTTGTCATTGAAGAGAGCGAAATTAATAGAGACAGATACACAGCTATAATATATTCCAATAAAATCAGCATATTACGCTCATACCAAAATTGTACGCTCATACCAAAATTGTACGCTCATACCAAAATTGTGGTGTGGGCTACTTATTGAAGAAAGCAATCAGTTAAGATCTGCCTAATAGTCCGCAAACCGACCTGTGGATTTTCCTCTCTCAACCCTCTTACAAACAGATATTGCACTTTAACAATGGATACTGTGACTATAGCTGAACTCCGCACCCGAACACTAGGAACGCATTTCTGGCAGGAAATCACTGCACATTTCTGTCAATTCTTTGATGTCATTCAGTTCTAAACCGAAGACTCATCTTCTTCACCTTACCTACCCACCGCAGCTGTCTTCTGATTTCTCTCATCTATTGAATTTCGACCTGGTCTCTATAATTAATTTATTATAATGTTCGCTTGAGGTTTCACTCGAAGCGACCATCGATTGGCGCTATAGAAATCATTATATTAGATTTTGTTAACGACGAAACCTGAGGGATGAAGCTCAGGGTTAGACGATAGAGCCACGTTCATTGGGCACCTTCATATTTAATGATCTCGCTGCTTGGACCCACAACTTTGAGTGCAGCGTCACTAGTAATTGGAATATTACAAAGTAAAGGTTATGGACAGTAGGATGCATTGACCTGTGTAGAGCTTTTTTTTAACTAAGCATCCAATGCCACCAGCATGCTGTACAGTTACAGATTGGTACACCAGTTAGACCTGGGAGTGACTTTGGTCAGCCAATCTGACCCCACTTGACCCAAAAGTGACTTGAAGTCGACGACTTGGAGCCAGAACGACTTGATCCGACTTGGCAGAAAAACAACCAACTTCCGACTTGAAGTCGACTTCTGACATTGTAATAACGATTACGTACGGCTAATAATACAATTGTCAAGCCAATTTTGCCTGGCAAGCTTTACTTTCATATATGGCCTACTAATGAGTAATTAATGAGACCTCAACACCTGATGAATAAAATTGTTAACATTTCGTTTCGCCATTTTTTTATGAAACGTACGTGTGACGTTTTAACATAGAATAACAAATTATATAAATAAATCGGCACGAAACCGATAAAAAATAAGTAAGTATCTGTCTAGCCCAACCGACGTCGATAATCTCTATAATAGTTTTCCAGATCCGTGTGTCCTACAAAAACGCTCTGGAATGTCTGGAGTGTGACTGCAACGACCTCCCTAAGACCGGCATATCACGTGGGCGAGCGAAGTTGGCCCGGCCCGCCGACACTCGACGCTGGGCGGGTGGACGTGCGGGCGCACACCTGCACGTACGGACGGACGGACGGACGGAGTGACACATGGACAAACAGCGGTTACTAAGCCTGTCTATGCCACCCTCCCTCCTTACCTCTCCCTCCCTCTCACTCCTCCTTCCATCCCTCTGCCTCTGTCACTGCGTTCGACGACCTCCGTATCATTCCCTCTCCCTCCCCGTCAGGTTGTACAAATCACTGGTTAGGCCACAGTTGGAATACTGCATCCAGGTATGGAATCCATACCTGAAACAGGACATGGAAAAACTGGAGAAAGTACAAAGAAGAGCTACGAAAATGATTTGGGGCTACAAGGATCTGAGCTATGAAGAAAGGTTGAAAAGGTGTTGACTAACAACATTGGAGAAAAGGAGGAGCAGAGGAGATCTGATTGAAGCTTATAAGATTGTCACTGGAAAGGAAGCACTGCAGTGGGAGAAGTTCTTTGAATTAGCACCGAACAAGGCAACTCGGGGACACAGGTATAAATTATTTAAGAGGCCGAAGGGAACATTAGGGCAGAAATTCTTTAGTGCAAGAGTTGTAGACCTGTGGAATGGTTTGGACGATAGTACTGTCTCAGTGGACACTATGACAGCTTTTAAGAAGAAGCTAGGAAAATTGGGCTATTAAGCGTTCGAGGTAAATTTGCAGTGGTTCTAACACAGACTACACGTCTTCTGAACCACTTAAAACCCTTGTTATGTTATGTTATGTTATGTTATATGACGGGCAAGCATCTTGCTAATAATGCTTATAATCAGTTAACATAATCTGGCTACACAGGAGACACAAAGGGGTCGTAGACCCAGCTACTAGGGCCACCTGGGTAGTAATACAGTTTGATGGAAAACAATATACTTAACTAAAGACTCGATAGCATATCATTGGTATGTAATAGTAACATAATACTTACTAAGGACTCGAAAGCACACCTTGAGGCTATACCTGTGCAATGTGCATGCTCATTGAATTTCAGTTGATTAGTGTTCCTCGATCACGGAAGACCGTAACTTTTGCTTGAACGATCGAGGCTGGGTAGTTGCTTATTTATGGTGGTATTTTATTCCACATGAAGGCCCAGTGTATCGTATAGAGACTAACTGGGTATTCGAATGAGCGTATGGCTGGTAACATTGTAGAAGTTAGAACGGTCTATGCTTTATTCATTTTTGCCAAAACACTACAAAACTGCTTAAATGCTGCCATGGCCTCACGATCATTAGTTTGGCGTGATAAATTTAGATTTGTTTGTGTCTCAAGTCAGTTTAAGTCGACCTGTGGAAAAAACAACTTCAAGTGACTTTTCTTTTACAAATTCGACTTGGGGTCAGTTGCGCTAAGCAGAAACGACTCGACTCGACTTGGGATGACCAAGTCGACCCAAGTCGACTTATTGGGGTCGACTCCCAGGTCTAACACCAGTGGTTGTGAAAGGGTCAGCGCAGTGTGTACTGTGTAGTAATGGTGGTGGTCTAACGGTTTCTTTAGTGAATGCATTGGTAGCAGCAAAACTCAATCAATGACAACTAACTCGATGGCCACGATAAAGCAAACACGGTCACTGTCAATGCTACTTGACCGTGTCAATTTTAAACGCAAGTATACAATGAAAGTTACAAAATAGATTATTTACAATTCCTTTTTGAAAGAGTGAGCATGTGAATGTGTCGCTGTGAAATCGGCTGTTTACGTGCATGAATTTATTCTTTTTTATTTATTTTAATGTGCATTTAATAAAATGATTAATAAAATCATGCGGGCTTAGCAGAATCTCAGAAAGAAAATATAAGGACTGATCCTAATAACCTAATCTAATCTAATCTATTCTAGTCCAGACCAAAACTGCTGGATTTAGACTTGGTGAGGCCCTAAGCTACTTGAAGCTTGGAGACCTGGTTAAAAGCTACACGTCTCACGAAACTTGAAACATTCATTGTATACCTTAAAATTATTTAATAGCAAGGCATTTAAAGTGAAAATTTTAAACTACTTTCAAATGAATGCATTTACTCGGACGAGGTGGAATTTGCTACACAGGCCGTTTTGAAAGGTTCTACATAGTATAATTTATTTATTTTATTTTATTTATTCCGGATATTTCTATAGCGCCTCTCGAAGTCAATTACTACTCAGAGGCGCTCCCGACTACAGCATTTGATACTGTGCCGGAATTTTCACGCCGAAGCGCCACGAGCAATTGCGAGTGAAGGACTTGCCCAAGGTCCGTACGCAGCGGCTAGAGTGGGATTCGAACCTGCAACTCTCCGGTCACAAGGCGCCGAACTTACCACTGAGCCACCACGCCCCACAAGCATACATATCAGGCCTACAGTGAGTACACATAAAATGTTTAAAAAAAGCGTTCCCCAGAGTTAAAAATGTGAACATTCATTAATTCATTATGAATAATTTTTAGTTTCCATTTCCAACTTAAAATTTTGAATATCTCAGCTATATTGAAGTTAGTAAGTGAGTTAGTAAGTAACTAAATCTTTCATAGCTTCTTCCAATTGCGAAGCAAGATTGTTACATGGCTGCATTAGATCAAGAAAAATGCCAACCAAATACTGATTTCAGGATTGCGAGAAGAAATCACGCTTAGTCTTATTGTTCTTGATAGTTGACCCTTGGCTCCTGTCTGAACATCAGCGACTGATTTGGTTATCTTGACTTGCCATATACACTATTGATTGGAAAAGTTTTAGAACTCAAAGAGAAAGATATGTAGAGTCCTCGTGGATTTCGACTGAGATTCAGAATACTGTTTTGCGCGGACTTGACCAACTGTTTTGTGCAATAAAATAACGACGCTACAGACGTTTTCAACTCTAAATGTGTGATGTGAATATTCTCCTACAGAAACTATTTGCATGATTCATGAAATTAAGATTTTTGAAGTAATATTCAATTTACAAGGATAGAAGATACGAAAAAGCAAGCTTAATGACTGAATAGGTACTAAAAACTATCCTTCTTGACACTAGCCACGATGATCGCAAAAAGATGGTAGCCTATTTGCAGCTTCTTATAGGTTGCTTTTGATATGGCTTTAGTAATAGCTAAATATCAGGTTACTTTTTAATATAAAAATAAAACTGAAATGGTTACACTTATAAATTGTGTGTAGAATCTGTTCAAATGTGCTTATTATTATGTTGTGCTTCGTTCACGATACAGCGGACTACTTCAAATCTGTTGAATCTGAGTCTTATATCCCTCCGCAATGGAAGGAGAGTAAAATCACTCCTATCCTAAAGATCTCTAGCCCAGTGACAGAGGCTGATTACCGACCAATATCCATCACACCAATTTTATGTAAAATTTTGGAAAAATTTGTTGTTCAAATTTACTATTATCCAATCCTTACAAACCCTAATGAAAATAGTCTTTATTCAGACCAATATGCCTTCAGGCCATCTGGTTCGACCTCGGCGGCATTGATAGCTATAACCGATCATTTACTAGAAACAGTTACATGCGAGCCGTATGCCCGCATGATATCGCTTGACTTTTCCAAGGCATTTGACACTGTAAGGCATAATTACCTCGCAGAGCAGTTAGCCTCCATGTTAATTCCTGATTTTGTTTACAATTGGGTGCTTTCTTTGCTTTTTAATCGAGTGCACTGTACTAAATTTTGTGGTATCATTTCCCCATACAAATGTATAAATGCTAGCACTGTACAGGGGTCAGGGCTTGGACCAATCCACTTTTTGGCAGCCATTTCTGGACTTAAATTGCTTCATGCAGGGAACCGATTATTCAAATACGCAGATGATTGCTATTTGATAATTCCCGCCTCAAACATAACGACCACTGACTCTGAACTTGCCCACATAGCTGAATGGGCCAGAAATTGCAACTTGCGCTTAAATCATAGTAAGTCTTGTGAAATCATAATAAGGCGTCCTCGAACCAAAATTCTAGATACCCCTGCGCCCATTGCTGGGATCGTACGTGTAAATGAAAGAAAAATTTTGGGAGTCACTCTTTCTGAAAAAATTGGGTTCTCCTCGCACATTAACAACATCTGTTGTAAAGCTAAACAATCCTTTTTTGCTCTGCGAGTCCTGGTTTCGCATGGATTAACTGGAAGCCGCCTTCATGATGTTGTACGTTCCACCACAGTGGCACGAATGTTGTATTCATCTCCAGTCTGGTGGGGATTTTCCAATGGTCTTGAGAGAGAACGTCTCTCTGCCTTGATACGTAAGCTTAAGCGACAAGGGTATCTGCCAACTGATACTCCTACATTTGACCTGTTGTGTTCTAAGGCGGACGATGCTCTCTTTGCAGCAATCCTTCAGAACCCAGGGCATGTCCTCCATGATTTGCTCCCTCCGATACGATCTACCGGATATTATCTTCGACCTCGCCGGCATAATCGCGAGATACCACGATGTGATCCTTTGACGGGGAAGGGTTACATTGCTAGATTACTGCATAAATGATAAGAAAACACTTGCTTTTTTAATTACTTATTTTATCATTTTTATTTCGATTTATTATTACTTCAATGTTTTACAATCAATGCTTCTAGCTTCTGTCCCATTGTGCGTTTGCTAATGGTGTAATAAAGAATATACTTACTTACTTACTTACTTGCTGTTAATATCGAGCGACTTTAGGAAAAAGAGGCGGAAAAAAAGAACAAGGCGAGAATTAAGGTGGTAAACCAACCAATCTTATAAGCTTGCTCATGTAAGACCCAGATGGGATCGTTAAGGACTCATATAGAAATATAAGTGCTTATGGGCTGCTTATAGGGTAACTAGATGCCCATGCAATATACGCAGATGTCTCGCAACCGTGCACATGTCGCCTGTTGACCAGTTGATGTTTACTCGTAACAGCTAACGCATACATACTCTGCTTATGATAAGGACTGAATTGTTTAGGTTTCTATCAAGCGGCTTATCATAGTGAAAAGAAAACGGATGTGAAATATTTACCACCGAACTTAGCAACTCCTCTGCTTCTTCCCTCTCTAGTCCCGAGGTACGGTAACATTGTTCTTTATTTAAAACTGCGTCTCTGAACACTGTCTCTGATTTGACGCATCACACATGAAAAACAGGTCAACTGAGATCAGAAATTGTCTAGTTACTTACTCTAGTTTACAATTAACAGTACGTGCTTTAATAGCAGAGTCGTTATTTTGATGATTTGTTCTTACAGGAAATATCTGTTCTCGGAATAAACTTTCGTTCAGATCTTATATTAAAACAAAGCGTTTCGCTTTCAAATTATTTAATAGTAAATACCACTCTGCGTCACATGGCAAACGCTCGAAACTATCGGCTACTGTTTAAAATCGACTTGATTTACGCACTCGATAATGAGCACATCAAAAGTCATAAATTCACATTTACACGTACAGCAATTGTTAATAATTATGCACAGGACAGAAAAATTAAAACTTTGATTTTTGGAATAGTGGAAGGCACAAACAAAAGAGGAAGACCTCACAGGGAATGGACAGATGACATTGAAGAATGGTGTGGAGCAAGTCTCCAGGCAGGCCCGGCTCAAGACATTTGGCGGCCCTGGGCAAATCGGCGAAATCGGCGGCCCTAGACAAACAGGCGGCGCTAAGCACAGAAAAAGTTGATGACCTTTTTTAGTCATTCACCTCTTTTTACGAATAATAATTTAAAAAATGGAAAAAATGGAAAATTGGCGGCCCCTAAAAATCGGCGGCCCTGGGCGGCTGCCCAGTTGCCCATATGGACGAACCGGGCCTGTCTCCAGGAACTGAGCCACTCGGCACTGGACAGAACGGAGTGGAAAGACATTGTAAAGAAGGCATCAGACACCTATGGGCGCTGAGCCCATGGTTATTGAATGAATGAAATGCACATGCATACGAGTAAGACTGTCCAAAGAAAGTGAAAGTTAGCCAATTCCCATTAATTGGAACGAAAACAGTCACCCACAATTAGCTTAATACAGTTTAACTTGCAACTAGAAGTTGCATAGTCACATACAGTTTATGGATGACAGTAAGTGATGTACCGAATTTGGTGGCTAAAGCGAAACTAAATTTTTAATTCACAATTTCACATAGATAAGTCAACACATCAGAGGTCTGCAATATGTGCGCAATATCAAACTTATACACATGCATAATAAACCACTAAATCCATAAGCGGTATAATTGCAATGGCCATCAAGGTTTCTACTACTGAATGCATCTGGAACTTAGGTTATTCGCCCAGAAGTACTTAACAGTAGCAAAACGCTTTAGGCGCTATTAGAGTTACAGTGGACGTAGTTTTGACAAATATGGTATTGTATTGTATAGTATTTAAAAACTTATAAAGTGCCTCTACCCAGTGCCCATCAATCAGAGTCGCTCCCAGTGTGAAAGTCCTCGGAAGTCCTCGCAAGTTTTAAGACAGCAAAAAGCTGTGGCAGAACACCAGAAAATAGTGCATGCCAGACCGAAGGAGGAAGCTGATTCCACAATGAAGGGCCAATACTAGCAAATGAACTTGGGGAACAAATAGGTCAAGCCGATCAGAGGAACAAAGAGGGCGAAGGGAGTCAGCTGAGGCGGGAAGAGGTATTTAGTCACAGAGGTATTTAGGAGCAAGTCCCAGGTAAGATTGGCAAGTAAGGATAAGTAACCTTAGTAGGATGAATGCAGTAAGAGGAGGCCAGTGAAGATGTTCAAACATTAATGTGGAAATAATATTATGATAGAAGAGTGGGAGACGGGCGATTAGTCTGGCAGCTGCGTTAAGAACAGATTCTAGAAGGAGGGGTGGACTTTGGGAAGGCCAACAAAGAGGGAGTTACAATAATCCATGCGAGAGCAAATGATGGCATGTACAATGGAGGTAAAGACTGGAGAGGAGACAGATCTTCGGATAGCTCTCAGACATCGGAGATGGTAATAGCACGAGCGGGTGAGATTAAAGACATGGTCAGAAAAGGAACGGGAACTATCAAGAATGACACCCAAGTTACGAATAGATGTAGATAAGGTATAAGAAGGAAAGCTTTGAGGTAAGAGAAGGTACTCAAGCTTGGTCAGTTGTTGACGAGTGCCAAACCAAATCAGTTGGGTCTTTGACAGGTTTAAAGAAAGCCGGTTTGAGAACAGCCATGGTTGAAGGTCATGAAAGAGAGAGCATCAATGCGAACAATAAGGGAAAGCTAAGCAGACGGGACCCCATTCACGCAGGTCTGGGCGTCACCAGCTTAGAGATGGCCAGTAGTTAAATATGTAACGAAGATAGAAAAAACTATCAGCTGTATAAAGTAAGTAAAGGAGTGGCCAAGTAGGCTACTGATACCTTGGAGAGGGTCAAGTACTGATCCCTGTAGGACACACAACGACAGCACCCAAATGTGTTCTGCAGTCAGACAAGATTGTCATTTGTGTGCGGCCTGTGAGATAATACCGATGTGTTCTGGAGTCACCCAAAGAAAAGAGGAGCCCATAAGACCATGTGAGGACTCAAGAAGTTGCAGGATGATCTCATTGTCGACCATGTCAAAGGCAGCAGAAACGTCTAATTGTGCAAGCAACTAGATCCGGGATCTCTTATCTGGGATTATTGAGGTAGTGATAATGGACCTGAATTTGCTTATGGTGGTCAAGTTTACTTTAACGTTTTGTTTACTATATTTACTTTCATTTCGCACAGTTGAATAATATTCGACAATTGAAAAATATGCTGCTACATTGAGAATCAAATCAGTTGGGTTTCGAAAGCCGCTCTTATAAAATTAATTCTTTTGACAATCGATCACTTGCACAATGAAAGTTAATTTCAGACTTCAGCTTTATGTATAACAAAAAGCACATTTCACCTTAAACAGAATTTAAACAAACTATTGAAAAACAAAATAAGAACCAAGGAATTATGCCTGAATAATTTTACGAAGTTTTTTCAGAAGAAACCGGCGAATGATGTGTTCAAACGGAAAATTACACTTCATGGCAGCAAATTCAGCCATTGCTTCTGCACGAGGATAATTACAGTCGCAACAACATCTGAGTTTCAAATACCTCGCAAGAAAATGTCTTCCAAGAAAATAGTTACATTTAATGGAATTAAAATGAACAAGACAGTATGATAACAGTTGATCAATACTATTGTAGACATATCGAGCAAAAAAGTGCGCGAACGTTGACTCAGCATTTAACTTAAATTTTCCCAAATCAGCATTCAGAGGTGATAAACAGAAACACATCGTGTGAAATCCAAGTAAAGATTGTACGTCTCCATCGAAAAAAGATTCAAGCGGAGGCAACAGCAACACATTAGCAAATGCAAACTCTTTCAAATCACTCTGCAGATCAGACTCATGCAGAACTTGTTCACACAAATTGAACACTTTATCGTATTCACGATTCTTGTAATGATACAAAGCAAGATAGCAGTCACTTGTGTTGCACTGAATGTTGAAGTCATTGCGAATATCAATATAGAATGATATCATGTTTTCTAATGCATATTTCGTCAAAACATCAATTATTTTTTCTTTAAGTATCAAAGGATTCGCAGTTAAAGTCAAGTTTGCTATAAGTGTGCCCGTTCTGCGATATATGCACTGTCTGATAGCATTGAAAAACATGCTTGCCTTCATCGAAAAAAAGTATTTTCGCTTTGTTAGAACCAACAAAAACTGGTCTAAGGAAAATCCTGCGGTAAGCAAACTATGACTCAATTCTAATTGCTTAGAATTTCTTTCGGCAGATATTACTATCAAATAGTAAGCAAACACCTTTGGCGTAAGACGCAGATCAAGATAAATTTGCCTCTTGCCAACGTTCATATTTTCATCAAATTTCTTGAAAAGAAGACAAAATCCAACAATTCTAACAACATCGTCAATAAAGAATAAACAACCTGCATTCAATGTGTCATTTTCCATATGCGACATTTGACCCATTAAAACTGCTGAGCAAAGGTCCAATACTAATTGGTACTCTGATTCTGCAAAATGGAGAGCAGCTAGGTAGACCATTGCTGCGGGAACAATGTTGTTGGATTCAGAATCATCAAATTCTAAAGCCGCTCTGAGAAACTCTTTTGACATTAGAGACAATAGTTGAAATTCTGAACCGCATGTTGATCCAGTTAAATTTCCCATCAAATCCACTGCTCGTAAAAAATTTAATTGACTTCTTTCTGCTGAGGTGGGATCAGGAAATATATGATACTGACACCTTACGATATTGGGTTTCAACAAAATTCCTTTGGTAAATTCAAAAAATAGTGTGTTATCCCATGATATTTTATCACAGCCTAAATCAAACGCAATATGTAAACTTAATAGTGCTGTATCATTATAAGTGAAGCTCCAATCGTTCTCAATTGTTGGTAGGAACTTTGAACCGTACAACGCTAATGCTTTTCTAAGTAAGCACGCATGATTCAAAATGGTGCTCAGTGCTGATTTTAGGTTCGCGTTAATTACACCATGAATAAAATGGTGACATTGTGTAAATCCGTGTGAGAAATATATATCCAAGGTTCTGGATGCATTCGCATTTCTAAATTTAACGAGACGAAACATAAAATTCACGAAATGTTGTTTCATTGTGACTGGTTGTACGTAATTTTTCATGAACCAATGACAAAGAATGCCAGAATTGCAGAATGCATTTAGACGTCTTTCAACCTTGTCAAACATTGTGGAGCTCGATTGCTCGTGAAATAAGTTTGCTTCGGGGATAAAAAAGTTCGGACAGTGTTTCCTCTTTAGCCACTCTAGAAGCTTTTGTAACAACTCACAGCAGATCGAAATAACAGAAGAGGAATTCCACCATTCAGGTGGCATCTCTTCACAAGTCCATAACATGAGAGTCTTTAAATGATACGTACAGAGAACCTCATCTTCCTTATGACAATCCTTTTGTAATAGTTCTCTCTTAGAGAAGAATCTGAGCAAATGATAGACAATCTGCTGAACTTTAGTCCAACTCTGAAGTAAAATTACTTCTGCGACTGAAAATGAAAATCTCCATTGCTTTTTGTCGTCTCTGCAAGCACGATGCTGAACGAATACAACATGGCAACCATGTTGTACAACTTCTGAGATTGCATCAGACGTCGGCCATCCGTAATCTCTAGGCCGTTTAGGCCATTCTTGGGCTTCTACAGGCCACTCAGGACACCACAAGCTGCTGACGTTATCATATTTATTGTATTCTGGGCCACTTTGCATAGTAACTGCTGGACCTCTCACAATATTAATTTTTTTTCTCTGCCAAATATATTCATTTGAAGAGCCATACTGAGCTGCATCAGTAACTAGATCAAGGCCTATGTATCTATGTGGAAAATTCCTATAGCCATATTCATAGCTTTTGTGTTTCCAACTGTAAGTCATTTTACCCAACTCTCGAAGTCGAACAAAACCTGGATAGCCGAGATATGACTCAATCTCGTAACAGCTGATCGTGTCGGTAAAGCCACTTACATCAAGTGGCAACACTGGAAAGCCTTTTGTGAAAGCCAGCTCACTAGCTTCGAAACACAGTGCATCAATGTCATCGACGCATGGATTCAGCGGTCGGATATAGAACTCAGCCATGCTACCACAATTCATCTGATACCTTATTCGCCCACGGTTTGGGATACGTTGGCGATGAGAAAGAACATCATACGACTTTGGAAGCAACTGGTATGTTCCAACAATGAATTCGGATATAATCTCTTCCTTGAATATATCCGTATGTTCCGTCATCCTAACTGAAATTATAATCATCTTCCTTATCTTACCTGTTATTATGTTCATAAATCCTTCATAAATCTCATCATCTTCGTTGTCAAGTTAATCAACAACATTGAGGCTATTGGAATTTGAGTCACGCATGACTCCAGGATCTCAAACACAAGAGCATGGGGAAGTAGAGAGGAAGAATTTTAGAGTGACAGTTCAGTGTATTGTAGGAGTTTAGAGAAACGATCAAACCAGAAAAGTTAGTATTTGTGAAGTTTAAATTTCAGGCGCATATATAGACTCCACAACATGGTGCAGCGGGAGAAATACAATTTTAAAAACTTACATCTTTCATTGGAGTTTCGTTTTTTATGGACACTACATGGATTCGTTTATTACGCTAGCACACCACAAACTGTATTTCAGGGCAGAAAACCACCACGCTTGAAAGCATCGCCGTGACTATTGTATTTACAAAGTTGCGTTCCTGTCAACATTTGATTTGAATGAACTTATACTGATTGATTGATTGATTTGCTGTTCTATGTGTGTAATTTGTGCCGATAATAGAGTCGCGAATTTATAAAAGCTTAGCTACTCGGACAAGACAAACAGACTCCATAGGAAAATGTTATGTATGCAGGCGCAGTCTCTTTGAGACTTCCTAAGTTCAGAAGTGCAGACCCGCCCATACAAAATAAGGCGCTGAACAATTATTCGTGATGGATTTTGCTCGAGGTCCTTACACAGTGACCGTCTCATTAAAGTCTCGGACCTCCTGGTCTCCACGTTAGAAGTCTACCGCTCAAAACAATTAGCTACCATGTCCTACACTAAACTGTACAGTTTCCATTTGCATCATCTACAATCAAGATAATTCTTTTAGGTGGGCCTCGATAACCAGGACGATCCCACGACACTAACCGAGCTGTATTCTTCCGCTGATATAATGGGGGCGACTATAATTAGTCTCTAAAACATGCGGAGACCTTTTGTCCCGTGTTTGCTGGTGAAGCCCCAAGCAAGTCTTATCCTTGGGTATGGTACAATATATAATTGATGAACATCTCTTTCCAGATAGAAAGCATAAAAATCTGAGCCTAGGTCACATCTTTATCAGATCACAAAATATCTAAATTCACTAATATTCTACTTTAGGATTTCACAGATACATTAGTCAAAATTCTGTAGCCAATAAGAATGTTTCGACTAAAATACAACTTGCCTCAAACGATGCTAAAAGTTTGACATTAATATCGCTGAACGAAACCAAGCAGTTGAACCTCGCGCATTACTTTACGACTGAACGCAGACAACTGCAATTTTCTAAATGCAACTTCCTGTATTCAGACTGATAGTTAAATACTTAGACACGATTCGATAACTTTCCGAGGTAGTGGGCTAGAAAGAAAAGCTTTCCTGACATTGCCGTGAAGCAGTAAAACAGTTTTCTTTTTGGTCCACTATTTCAACTTCAATTATTTGGTCTGAAAATTCAAGGCACTTGAACTTCACGCAGCCATTAAAGGTCACAGCGATGAAACGAACATAATTGCAGTTCTCTCCGTGCAACATCCTGTATATAGACTGATGCTTAAATATATGACCGATTCAGTAACATACATGTATGAGTAAAGTAGCATAGAAAAAGAGCGTTCTTAACTATAGAAATTAACAGTGCTCTTAAGCAGAAAGACACATGGCAGTATTTTTTTAAATCCCACTAGTTGCAACTGCATCTGTTCTGATAATTCAATAAACAGTAGGAACAAAGATATTAGGTCCAGCAAGAAAATACATGCCTGAAGCTGAACGATCGGCCAGGAAGACGCATTGGTCGAAAGCCAGTCTTCTTTTAAGGTCTCCTACTATGTATGGTAAGGAATAGCCCACACATTAAGTCTTAGGAAACTCTTTTGGTCTACTCTCTGATTCAACCTTTTTAACGCACTGATTTGACGTAGCGCTCGTGAATAGGCAGGTGCCCCGTGCTTAGCTTTCGAGTGGCTCTTTAGAAGTCTTTAGATCACGATTACGATTATTATTTTGTGTATGGAATAGAGTTTCCAGCTGATTGCTAGTATTGCAAGAATCATAATTAATTGTTAGAAATTAAACATATTAGACAAAATCACATCTCCACTGACACTGCTCATTACATGAGCACTCTTTGCTTACTGATAAAAGTTTTGTCCTAAATTACGTCAGACACTGTTGCGGCTAACCCAGTAGGCTGCGTTTTGTGACGATTTTGTATGTCTAAATAGCTGACTCTTTAGCTAGTTACCCTAATTAATTTGTTAAAAAGTAATGTCAACCTAATATCTGAATAACTAACTCGGTTACTTATTTTCCTAATTGCTCAGCAATGACAATCATCCTGAGCAGAGTTGGAGACAGTTTTATTTTTCATATAATATTTAGGCATATACACTCGTTGGTCTATCGCTGGACAGAGCTGCATCCTGGTTAGAAGTGACTGACTCATATGAAGATTCGTAGGGCCTATATACATGAGGTTGAGGTTGTTAGGTTGTTTCTCTGTTAATATAAATTATATATATATATATATATATATAACGAAATATACATCTATGTGTTATGAAATGAAATATATATATGAAATGAAATATACATCTATGTGTTACGTATATAATATATATATATAGGCCTAAATGTATATTGTGTAGGGTTGCATGGACGCCTAGAGAGAAACCGCTAAATTTAATATAAAACATTATTATTCAGGTATTTACATGCGAAATATAAATATTGTTGCATGTCAGTGTGTGATTGTACCACATGTTGTAGACAGGATAGGGTACACGCCTTATGAATTAGCGGGAGTTCCACATGAGTGTAGGCCTAAATCCAGGATCACTGCGCATTAGCGTGAGGCTCAAGTTGGGTTGTTTCTATTTCAGTTTCCAGTCACGTCGAGCTGTTACTTTGGATAATTTTATTACGCCGCTTGAGAATCTTCAGAAGGCGCAAGATAAGGTAGTGCAATGTCGACAGTGTAGTTAATTCGGGGCACAGCCCATTGTGAATAATAATAAATAAGAATAATAATTATTATTAACTTATATCGCGCCGGTGCCTAATAGACAAGGCATCAACCGATGGCACATCAAAACCAAGCCATAAACATGTCAATAAGTCAGTCCGTAAGACAGAGAGGCAGCCTATGGTGGATAAGCAATTTGAAGGGAGGTATGTCTTAAGTCGAGACCAATATGCCATAAGCGACTGAGCTGAACGGGTAGACACAGGGAGACAGTTCCGAAATCTAGGTCCAGCAACCAGAAGCTCGTTCACCAAGAACAGTTCTTGTTTTATGTATAATCTAAGAATTTGATCAGTTCGTTTCTGTTGAACGAGAACGAGAATTTCCATGTGGATGTATATATGCACAGATGCATAGTATAATATAGCATAGCCTAATTACAGTACTGTATAGCATTAGCATAGAATAGCATGTTATAGTATAGCAAAATATAGCAGAGTTCAGCATAGTATAGCATAGTAGCATAGCATACCATTGCATAGTACAGTATAGCATAGTATAGCATAGTATAGTATAGTATCGTATAGTATAGTATAGTATAGTATAGTATAGTATAGTATAGTATAGTATAGTATAGTATAGTATAGCATAGCATAGCATAGCATAGCATAGCATAGCATAGCATAGCATAGCATAGCATAGCATAGCATAGCATAGTATAGTATAGCATAGCATAGCATAGCATAGCATAGCATAGCATAGCATAGCATAGCATAGCATAGCATAGCATAGCATATCATAGTATAGTATAGTATAGTATAGTATAGTATAGTATAGTATAGCATAGTATAGTTTAGTATAGTATAGTATAGTACAGTAAAGTATAGTATAGTATAGCATAGTAAAGTATAGTATAAGAATAGTATAGTAAGCTGAACTTATTGTTCCCCGCCCGCGGACAGCCATACCTGTGGCTGCCCCATGACCTGGAATGGGCTCCCTACCAAGCTCCGCCAAATACCGATTGAACATTTCACCCTGTCTCTTACTGTCCTCGAAACTTTGTTGTTCTACCGTGGTTGGGCTGTGAGTGCTCCTGAGTAGGCAATCTCGAAGGGGCGCTATATAAAACTGCTTTAATAATAATAATGATAACATTGCATAGTACAGTGTGGTATAGCATAGTATAGCATAGTATGCTATACTAGTACAGTATAGTATAGTATAGTATAGTATAGTATAGTATAGTATAGTATAGTATAGTATAGCATAGTATGCTATACTAGTACAGTATAGTGTAGTATAGAATAGTACATTGTGATAGAATACAGTATTATATAGTAAAGTCATTATAGTGTATATTTGCCAGTGCAATTATACAATACCGTAAAAGGCAATTTTATTATGAGGAGTAAAATTAAAATTAATTCAGTAAAATTAAATTTTTTATTGATTAGAAATGATGCCAGATGGTTTATTTGTACCCGAAAGAAAGGTCGCGACTTCGTTTACATTGACTGTGCTCATTAGGGTCTTTTGTCCACTCACTTCATGTATAACCTAGAGTCGTTTATAACTCGAGCGAGTTCGGTCCTTTCAAAGTGATTCCAACCTTGCACTGTAAATACCATTGTCGTTCACCTTTGCAATTTGCTTAAGTAAAGTATTCTTCCTACTTAGTGAGCTATATAACTCGCCATCTTGTCTCACCCAATAAAATCTACATATCGTCAGTCACAACCTTTCCTATTGCAATGCGTTCCTTATTATTGATCTCTTGCCCTCTCACTAAACGGCAACGAAATCCATCCAACTGTTGTTACTTTAGTGATGAAAATTTAAGGAATTTAGCCCATCAGTTTTTTTCGCTTAATGAAATTCCAAACACTTTTCTTCCATCCAATAAAGTGGATATAACATCATTGCCTTCCATTTACAGAGGACTGCATAGTAAAAATAAAAATCATTCTGATTTTTAACCATTTAATCCTCATGAATTCTAATCAAAGATTGTAAAGCATGCTGAAATAAGACATTCGCGCTGTACGCTTGTCACTTGCGTGTGTGTGGTCACAACAGGCAGATGTTGCGATAGAGATCAGAGTCGATGCATCAGAAGTGTACACACGACCGTACGACACTAAATCGATGGAGCTGCGTGAAGGGCTTGCTCGAGATCCCTGTAACAGCAGTGACCGTCTTAATGGAGGCTCGAACCCGTACTCTCCGAATTACAGGCCGAGGGCTTTAACCAATCGAGTACCGTGCCCTACTAAACAATACAGTTTCGTTCATTATTTACAGTCAAAATAATCTTCTTGCGCTGCCTCTGTAATCGGTGCGATCGCACAACACTCCATGGAGCTAGGTGTTCCTGTGTTGATCTAAAGACGGCGACCATGATCACTCTCTGCGTCATGTGGGGACCTGTTTTTGCCTCGCTGTATAATGTACCAATGAAACACACATTTTCAGCTATAAACTAACTTTTCAGCCCAGGTCACGTCTATATCACAACACAAAATATTTAAATGTAGGCTATACAGTAATTAGTATTGCATGTGATTTTGCAGATGCACAGCCTATAAATTCCGTTGCCAATATGAATTATTTGATTCAAATACAACGTGCCTTAAACGATGCTAAAACTTTAAAAGGACTTTTGCTGAACAAAATAAGGCACTTGAACTCCACGAATTCCTTAAAACCGAACACGCTGAAACTCACGTAACTGTAGTTTCCTCAAACCAACTTCCTGTATACTGATTGATACATGATCAATTCGATAACTTTCCGGGAAAGTGAGCTAGAAGGAATCACTAACTATAAAAATAAGCAGTGCTCTGAAGCAGAAAGAATACACGCCACACTGGTAAAATGATCTATTTTATGTAGAGTTATTTAGCTGCATCGTACTTGGCAGATGAGAATAAATTACATGACATCAAGGTTTCAACCGATGGCGCACCAAATTCAAGTCGTACTTCATATAAATATCCAGTATATCAGGTTTGGCATTTGGAGGAAACGCTTATGGCAACTAGGTCCGGCAGAATACAAAGTGTCAAATATGTAGGCCTAATTACAATACAGAAGTAAAAACAATGATGCCTTTGGGTAGCGCGTGTGCAATGTAAATGCAATTTTGGATTCAGGTAATATGACGAGTAGCCTACAGAATCACATATAGTACTGTAGGCAGCCTGCAGATTTAGAATTAAAGAGGCGATGCAAAAGTACAGATCTCGTGTTTGATCTTGCACCAATTACATGCTTCTGGGTTGTGGGAGAAACCCTTGTGTTAATTTTCTGAATAAGATTGTACAAGTCTTTCAAACTTTGGAAAGCACGCGTCTCCTTTACAGCTAGTCTTTACGGAATCGTTTATATTGCTATTGCTGTAATTACTGTTGCATGTCGTGGTCACTTCTTGACAGTAGATAATATTGAATTTATAAACAGGTGTGCCTATCAAGCAACGCTTGATATGCGTGACTCCCAAACCAAACGCCAGCCCCGACCTCTGATAAAAACATGGGTCCAGGGAGAAGCTCTGGTAGTCCCAATTATCTTTATGTCAAAGTGTAAACATTTACTTCTTTTTCTAAATATCCTCCAACGATCAGTTGTTTCTTTTCTTCGTCGTAACACAAACACCATGGCCACTGGATCCTCGTTTCTTCTTCTTTCGTTGGACAAAGAATTCGATTCCACTTAAGATCGGAATCCAACAGAATCACTCTATGATTCCCTTCTTCAGCCAGAAACACTTGATCGTCTGAATCGATTGAGAGATAACGAGGTTCATTCAGTTCTTGTGTTTCATTTGAAGGAATAAAACGACAGATGACCATCTGTCCATCTCCGGTCACTTCACTTATGCCCCATCCAATTTCTCTCTTTCTCCCACTGGACCCACTTTCTCCATTTTCTTCCTTATCCATCCACCTGTGATGAATGATGATGAAATTTCCGATGGATGTTTTCACTGCATGAATTGGGTCCTCGATGTCTCTTCCTGGTAACTGAATGGATCGAATAAGTTCTGCGTCTGATCCGTAGATCATCAGAATAGACGAAGAACTTTTATTACTGACCATCAACAACTGACCGTCACTGGACATTGACAGAGTACGTGGCGGGAAATCAGTGGTCAGCCATTTGATGATTTTGTGTTGGTCATCTGATTCTGTTGTAATCTTCCAGACGCAATTCTCACCATCGTCAGAAACATAGAGACAATTCTCCTTCTCATTGGATCCAATGTCAACGGGAGAGATCATCTCTGTTATTTTGATTTTCTTCTGGAGATGATATGGATTTCGATCCTCAAAGACACAAATTGCATTTGGAGATGACGACGGTAGACAAAGGGCGTAGATTTCATTTCGCAGTTTAGTCACTCCCCACATATTTTCATGTAATCGTATGTCGATTCTCTGAGTTAAGTTGATGGACATCGGACACACGGCTAAAAAACAAAATAATCATTAATCGACCTCTTTCTCTCACTTGACCCACTTTCTCCCTTTTCTTTCTTATCCATCCACTTTTGGTGAATGATGATGAAATTCCAGATGATGTTTTCACTGAATGAATTGACTGCTAATAATATCTTTCTTATTTTAATTAATATATTTGTTAAAATTGACTCTTAATATTTATTTTGTTTTAAATTATTGACTTCGTTGTTTAAGTACATTGTCGTAGCGAGGAGTGTTCCAGCGGTGCCATGGAACAGGACAGCACTCAAGAGGGGGCGCAAATTTTTAGACGGAACGATTTAATTATTAAACTAATCACCTTATCTTTCGCTTAAGACGCCTTAGGGCGATGCGTAGCTCCGTTCCATATTCAGTTCATATCATTTTCACTTCAATTGTTCATGTATTTGTCTTCGACTTGACTACTGCAATTCCCTTTTCATTGGTCTTCCCAAGGCTCGTCTTGATCCTGTTCAGTCCGTTCCCAATGCTGCTGCTAGACTAATTGCCTGACATCTTGGATTCAATCATATCACTACCTTTGTGGCGGAAGAACTCCATTGGCTCTCGCTTTCTGCCTACATCCAATTCATAGTCCTCATTCCTGTCTTTAATGCTCAACTTCGTCTTGTTCCGAAGTATTTTATATGATTTAATTCATCGCCATCACACTGCTGCTTCTCTCGGTCCTCTTCGTTCCTCAGACGGCCCGGACCTCCTGGTTCACTGAGATTGGACTTCATTGGCTGAATCCTGGTCCTTTTCTTCAATTGCCCTGCCATTTGGAATAAACTTCTCCGTCTGTTCTTTCCTGTATTCTCTCTTGTAATATATTTTCTTCCTTTCTTAAAACTTGTTTCTTCTCTCGGGGCCTCTCGCACTGGGAACGCTTCTGAATGGCTCTCCCGATAGAAGGGCTTTATAAATGTCCGAGTACAATACAACATGAAGAACACATTTTTTAAGTTCAAATGATAAGAACTTGCCAACGGTTTTCTTGAATTGATTCCTATCGATGTTGATCACCTTTGAAATAGATGGTTGAATATTTTCAAATAATACATCTCTCAGCTGATTCGATTCGTACAACCTCTGAATATGTTCAAGGGCTGATTGTCTATAACACCAGATCCAAACGACCACAGTCTGTCTGTCCAAATGAGAGTTCAGGATTTCTACGCCTTCCTCCCTCAGTTGACTGATGATTTTATCAGTCTGATGTGACCATGGTTTGGTTCTGTTTCGAAGGTCTTCGATGTTTTTATGAAGTAGATGTGTTTCCATTAAAGTTGTACACTTTGTACCAAGTGTTTGCACTTCTATTTTTATTACACCTAAAAGCAAAACGTATTTCAAATGCCAAACTGCTTACTCATACGTAGTTTCAGAAAACTGCAGTTGAATGAAAAAACATTCTTTAGGTTGAACATAATGTGACCAATGCGGAGTTTTCGTCTAATTTAGACGAAATATATATATAATTGTCCATATTGCTCAAATTGCAAATAAAATTTCTAAATCCGTTGGGATCATCACACGCATTTCCTCACTCATTCCCTCAAAAATTCTGTTAAATCTTTACTATTCACTTGTATACCCTTACCTCTCTTATGGCAGTTTAGTCTGGGCAGCAAACTGCAAGTCAAACTTACAACGTCTTGTAGTCCTCCAAAAGCGCATTATTCGAGTCATTACTAGATCCCCAAGAAATTCCCATACCTTCCAATTATTCCAGTCCATGGGCTTATTGACCATTGCCAGTATAACATCTTATCAAATCTGCGATTTCATGCACCGCTATACCTTCAATTCACTACCCAATGCATTTTTTAACTTTTTCACAAGTACTTCGGATATTCATCCCTACCCTACTAGGAATAAACCCAACACTTACCAGATTGAATTTGCACGTACTAACATACGGAAATTCTCAATAACCGATCTAGGACCAAAACTATGGAATAGTCTCCCCTCTGATTTACGACACATTCCAAGTTACTATGTTTTTAAAAAAAGCCTTCGTTCACACCTACTTATTAGACAGATTGCCCAGTGACAACCTGCTGCGACCCCCTCCCATCTGATTTATTTTACTTTGTTGTTTTTTTTTGTTTTTGTTTTTTGTTTTGTTTTTCCTTTTTTTGCCACTAAGTCTTACTATTCTGTTAACTAGTTGCCCACCTTTTGCAAATTCGTTGTCTCTAAATAGGTCTACTCAAATGCTCATGTGTACATGGCCGTCATCGAGTTTTGTTAAGTAAATGGGGGGCCCTTACTAGCGGGACCCTGGTCCTTTTAGGGCTTCCTATTGACCACTCACAGCATGATATAGCCTTCTAAACCCATGAATATCTTAATGTTTCAAACCTTTTCAGCATCATAGTGGCTATTTAAATTATATTTTCTTGTATATTGTCACGTTTGCTTTGTGGATCAATAAATTGATTGATTGATTGATTGAAATACGCAATTGGACATTTTCATAAAGACCATTAGCATGCTTTTCAAATAAAATGTCATCATCGCTCGGGTATTTATTACGCGTTAATTTGTGAATTCGCGTGATAACACAAACATCAGGGTAGATTAACTTAAACAGCGAAACACGTTAAGAAACATATTAGAGACCAGTAAAACCCGATGGCAGAGAATTAAACAGCGTAAACCGCTTGCGTACAAATTATTCAAGGTCTCGCAACAATCTTGATGTGATTCAATAAAAATGCATAGCTGCTATTATTGTTTTAAAGCGAATTATGTTGCTAATAAGCTTTTAGGTTGTAAACCTCCTCCGTTTTCTATGATCCTTGTCACTGTCTTCTGGTTTGTTTGTCGAAGACACTTCGCGAAATTTGAAAACTCTGTCTCGTTGAGAGATCTCATGACGTACAAAAGCTCGGCGTTCTTATCTCGGTGTAAACGTTGTCTTTGAATGAAGAGACTTTCCTCTTCCGTTATGCAATTGAGAGATAACAGTGAAGCAATTAGCTCGTCATTCGGTTTAATATTTTCTATGAGATAATTTCTGTTGTTTCTAATGATTGCAGATCTTTTCTTGGTTTTTTCGTAGAAATCTAAACAGAAAAAAACAAATACTACTTTTAACTGGCACCACAGCTTTGTTACATTACAACATTTCATCATCAGCAAAACATTCTTGTCCAAAGTAGGCCTATATAAAAACCTCTGCTGAGTTTGGATTAGGCAGAGGTGATGAAGTTGATTCAACTAGAGGACCAGCATTCAAGCCAACAACGCATATCTACAAATTCATCATAAGTATTTGGATGTGCATGTAGATGCTGGTTGTAGACAGCTCATGCTTGATTTCTGCCATGCATGTATTTGCATTTTGAATAATACCTCTAACTTAGAACATATTATTCATCTCGAAGAGATGTACTATTTACCCCTATTGACAAAGACTCTTCCTGCCTTTACCAGGCAAACGGAAGAATTGAACGTAAGTTGAAACTATGCTAAACGTGTTGTATTCAATTTTTATAAATAGAAAAGTCCAGCGGTAATCTCTTTTTCTGATTGAAATTAGGTTGTAGTAAATGTTTTTCTACTTTGTGCTTCTCTTATAGTATTGTTACACCTAATAAAATATTCTGTTAATCTGATAATTGATAATTACGCTTACAAACTTACCGTAATATGGTATGGATACAAACATGGGGTGTCACTAGCAAATTCTTTGGTTTCTAACAGACTTGAGAACTGTAACTTACCATTGTTACCAGCAATAATTGAGATCTGCACAACTACGAATGATTCAAGATTATCAGGTTAGAAAACCTCTAAATATGATCCTGATTATTACAGCAAATGCTGCAATTATTGTTACACAACAACAACAACAACAAAATCAATCCAGTGTAGCAGCTGTCTTATAGTTTACTTTTGAAAAGGCATTACATTTAAATCAGCTGACCTAAATTCGCCATTCTGCCTCGCATGAGGACCGAAAGTACTATGGGTCAAGGTGTGTCAATTTAGCTCAAAAATATTCTCATATTCTTGTGGCTGTTTAAATTACATATTTGACTTTTAAGTAATAATTGCATAACATTATGTATCGAAGCATTAAAAATGTTTTCATTAACTTAATTTCTCGTTGTTTCTCGCTCAGGTGACACTGAAAAATTAATGAACCGTTGAGTTCTTAAGTTTTAAATGGCTTGAATTGCTGAATATCCCAACTATGCAGCTGCTCAGTGACCCTGCAGAAACAAATGACCTCATCCAACGGCATCTATAGTTTTAGGCAACGCTTAATCACCAGGACCTGGTGTTGTGCGTTGACTCCAGCTTAGCATATTAGAACCTAGAAAAGCATTCTTGGCTGAGACTTTGCCACACCCCGATCTGGAGTACCAACCCATCACCTTACCTCTCCGACTCTGGAGTGAGGAAAGAGCAGACCCACATTACCATGTGCCTATGGTCCAAATAACCCTTACACCCTTACTTAATCCGTGATGAGTTTCAGATTATAACCGATTAAAAGTCAATAAAAGTCATATTTGTTTCATTAAATAAGGTAAATTGAACTCAAAACTCAAGTTTTTTTGTTCGATGACCACTATTTGTGATGTTCATGTGACGATTGCTTTGTATAAGAATACTAGAAAACCAATCTACCTTTCAGCCGCAGCCAAATTCTTTTCTTAAATCTTCGTCTCATTATTCGTTCACCTTGTCACCTTGTGCTGTCAGCTCGTGGAGCTCTAGCGATCGTCCTGGTGAACACACTCCCATTATTCGTTGAAGCCAGCAAAAGTCGACTGAAGCCATAGCTTTGATGACATCTTCGTTTCTCGAGAGTGATGAAGAATTCAGTACCCAATGCAAAAGCGAGCTCTCTAAGATTAAATCCAATAGTTCCAGCGGAAGATCACTTAGCTAAAATCAAAATAGTTTAGTGGTACATTTTTTAACACATGGGAGAATAAGTTCTAAAACTGAGGTGTGCAATTACTGAGAAAAGCAAATTTAAAGGTGCGGGTTATTGGGGGCAATATTTGGAATCAGGTTTTACATGTTTATTCATGTACTAGGTCTTGCGAATGCTGGATAATAAACAGTGTTTTAATTATTTAGCATCTAAAGCTTATTTATACTAGAAAAAATATATTTAAAACAGGGTTCTCGTCTTATTCCCTCTCTTTTATTTTCGTTACTCTCTTCTTGAAAGCGTCCATTTTATAGAGTGGTGAACCAGCTTTTCTGTGTTGGTTCATGGAATAGTTCGTGGCGATTGACCTCTGTTTACGTCAAAATCTTTTTTTTAAGTCCTGGTTTTTTACTTACGAGGACAGAATAGTTTTACTGGTTGATACCTGGATATCGTTTTTAGTCACGGGTTAAACTTGTTCAAATTTGCTTGGTGCTATTTTTCGCGATCTAACTAGGCTTGAACGAAATTAAGATTTTTATTACTGACCATTTCCGGTGAAGTGGCGTATCTCATGGGTCTGCGTTGTAGCAGACTCTGCACGTGGTAATATGAGTATGACTAAAAGAGTGACAAAATTTAAAGTCACAATGTAAAGTTGGTGTTTTAAAAGGTGCAATGCTTTTTTCTAGCTATCTTTTGGCCAACCGTTTGTTTCTCCTTATGCTCTTTCTGTGCTAATCCAGTATTCCGAAATGCACACAGCTGTAGTTACATTTGACAAAGTGAAACTTAAAGAATCTTGTAGAGAGTTGTGTAAAGTTGTGAAAACATAAAATCATGTATCCATTTTTTCAAGAAACTCAACTATTATGTACTGGACAATACCGAGGAACTGAGAATAAACTGAGAGTGAATGTCGACCAACTTCAAGTACCCCCACCAAATTGACCAGAATATATATAAGCACTCATAAAAATGAAGCCAGGAAAGCTTTTAATAGGTCTGATTTTCGGACGCAAAAGCTTGGAATCACGAAGTCTTGCAAGCGGAGAAGTTTATAAACTTAAGACTTATTTGGAGAGTCAAACGGTTTAGATTGCACTTAGCACTAGCATTTTCATTATTATTATTATTATTGTACTCTCTCTCCAAGGTAAATTTCATTATTACTAGTACTACTACCTCTACTACCACTACTGCTGCTACTGACAAAACAACAACAATTACTACTACTAATGACAGTAATAATTATAGTAATAAAGTGCAACATTGTTTTTCCATTCCTGCTTCCAGTAAAACGAACATTGAGTGCTAGAGTTCTGTCCTTGACCCATATTTTAGATCATTATAGGCCATTTCAGTTTCCTTATTAGTATTATTTTTATTTATATATTTTCATTATAATTATTGTACTCTCTCTCCTATGTAAATTTCATGTCGAGCTCACCTCTGATGAGTCTCTCTTGAAGTGACGTTGTATAAATTTGCAATTACCATTTAACCTTGTTCTGACTTCACACAAAGAGGTTGAAAAGTGTTATTGTTGCAGTTTTATTTGCTATTCTTTATTCATTTATATAAAACACGTTGGTTAACCTTACCGTTGTCTTCGAAGGTTGTTGATCGTTTGCTGTTCAAACAACAAAAATATGTGGAGATTCACTTTCACGAATGTAGGCCCTATTTCAACTTAAAATCATCTGTATGTTCGCATATAGACCATATTACAAATTCTTGAATTCATTTAATTGACATTGTGCAAACTTCTAGGTAACAAAAAGCTGACAACATTTATTGATGTCTGTGATATGAACTGGTTTTCGGCAAAATGTGAAAAAAATACAAAGAGTTTAGATGCAATAAACAAGTAAACGTTCGATTATCGAGCATCAAGAAATATTTCCATACTCACCTTCATCAATCCGACTCCCTACTGTCAGAGCGTAGGCTGTCGTCTAAAACGTTAGCCTTGATAACTTGCTATCGCATGACACTTGCGAATCCCTACAAACACCCAGCGGGCACTGGTCGATTATTGGTTTCAAATTTATATAAATGGCACCTTGGGCACTTACCAATGACAACGCAATTTCTCTGTATGAATCCAACTTCTCCACTTTCCAAATGTCTCACCGACCACCATCCGACTTTGTCGCTGCAGAGAAACACTCAATATAAGTGAAAGTTAAACCGTTTTCAACTATTTATCTGATATCCCTGTTCGGACAAAGTCAGTTGAATTTTAATGTTGAGCGCTATCTTGCTGAAGCTTCAGTGCTACAACAACAGCAATCTACGAACAGCCGAGTCTCTGCAATTGGAGGCGCTCCCAATGCGCAAAGCCAAGAGAAAAGAAATAAGTCTTGAGGAAAGCAAAAAAAGACGAACGGTTACCTATTAAAATTTGAGAGCGAGTATAAGGAGATAGTGTATTCCAGAGAGAGGGACCAATTGAGGCAAAAGATCGGAACTGCGCCATAGCGGTTCTAGTATGAGGAAATGAAAGATCAAATCTGTTCGAGGAGCGAAGTGGACAATGTAAGCATCGCTTATAAATTAAGCACTAACGCTTTACCACTCCTGTTCTTATTAGTTGCGAATTGTTGTCTTACTATGATTTACAACCAACTGGCGAATTGAAATAAAGATCCGAATTGATTGCTGCATGACATATAGTTACCCGATGCTTCCTCGACGAATTGTCTCCATCTTGTCTCCTCTTTTAATTATAAGCGCCTCGGCGTAGCGTTCCTCCGAATAGCATGACGTTTCTCGATGATCTTTCTGTTCCGATTCCTCTCCATCAGGATCTACTTCTTCCGAATGAGAATTTTTATCAAACCCACTCGTATTTGGTAGATGTTCTTGGTTCGTTATGAGTTTCTTCCGCATGACCTCTCCGAGTTCTTCAATTTCGATCGCTTCTTTTCGATTTGAATGTCGCCTGTATAGTCTCTTATGCTGTAGCTTTTGTTTCCTAATTGCATTAATTCATCCTCTGGATTAATTTCTTTGTCCAGCTTTGGAGGACGCAATTCTTTTAAATTTCACTATCTTTCCAATCGTATATTTCTCTGTCATTTTTCATATCATCCTGATTCATCATTTCAAATACCTTCACGTCGATTATTATGCCTTTCATTTTGATCTAGCACATGACGTTGTTTATCACATATTTCCTTTGCTATCGTGTAAATTCTGCCAAACTTTCTTTCATTCATTCATTCTGAGAATTTGTATAGCGACCCTTCAAATCTTGAATCTAGAAGGACAGCAAGAAGACACAACGATTTCTGTTACTATTGCCTTCAGCTGGTGAAGTTGCTTGTGATGTCGTATCTTGTGAATAGGCTGGTGCTCTGCACTTGTACTTCGAGTGGCCCTTTAGAAGCTTGGAGATTACGATTACGACTTCTTCTTCGTTAAGACATAGAGCAAAAGTAAACGATTTAGGCCTACGTTAATAACTGCGATCACAAAACCGCGATCGTCAAAATAGCGATCACAAAATTGCGATGCACAAAAGCGCGACTGCGGCAATATAGCGAGACTCAAAACAGCGATTTTGTCAATTGCGATGACCAATAAACATAAACATAAACAGATTAAGCTTATTTTAATAAACCGTTTGAACTTTTAGTAGTTCAGTCAAGACACGACTCAACACACGAATCAGTAGGCCTAATCAAGTTTAGTATGCCATTGTCACCATAAATAATAGATAGATAAGGATGCATAAAGAGCTCTTCTAATTTTGCAAAGATATTATGTGTAAATAGAGCATACAGGTAACTGATATAAGTATATAGTTAATGGTCTAACAATTTAGGTTGCACAATGCACATGCATAGATCGTGAAAAGAGAAATTATATGCATAGCTTGTAACGGTTTATGAATCTATGCGACAAAGATACTGTCATTGTTAAGAACAATTAAACATATCAAATTGGTTTATGACCCTCCTAAGCACAATTGAAGGCGGCTTCAAAGGATTAGTCTGTATGATAAGTGCAAATGTTTCTTTGTGTGGGCCACCTGCCAATTGCTTGTTTTCAAAGCGGTAGTATGGGGCGGGGAGGGAGGGCGGGGATGGTAGGGAGGGAATGGGTCATCGTCTATAATTCTCATAACGGCAGAACTCTCCCCTCCCCTGCTCATGGGTGCATATAAGATCAATGCATACAAAGAGGGCCAATAAGAGAGGTGCAGCCGTTTAATCGATCCCGGGACGGGCGGTTGCAAAACGGGGTCAAAAGTCTAGTTTCTTGTAGTCCATCAAAATGTAACGTTTAATGGATTCTGTTCTGTTCTAATGATGTGGTTGTCAGCATGGACCCAATTATCATCAGCTCCTGGTCGGTCTCGGTATCGATTGCGTTCAGGAAAGAGACTTATAGACTTAGAGTAGTTCGGAATGGCCACTGTGACGCGTGGAAGAACATTCGATGCATCTGGGCCAACGGTCTACAATGCGCCGCACGTCGACCATGTTCCGGAACTTTCTATTGAAAGCCTGAGGAAGACATTAAAGACTTACCTGCTCATGATCTCCATACCTAGATGTCTTCCAATCGCCTCTCCCTCAACTCGTCCAAAGCCGAATTTATCTGGTTTGACACTCCTCAGCAACTTCAGAAACAACTTTGCTCTGCTCTCTCAAAGATTTCCGCTTTTCACGTTCTCGTCTAGCGTTCGCGATCTAGGAATGACCCTTGACAATTCTCTCACCTTTACTGAACACATTTCCAAACTCACCCGCACTTCCTACTTTCACCTAAGGTGCCTTAGGTCGATCCGTCGCTCTGTCACATCTCCAATTTTCATTTGATTGTCCATGCATTTGTCTGCTCTAGGCTTGACTACTACAATTCCCTCCTCATTGGTCTTCCCAGTCTTGCTTCTCTTCAGTCCGTTCTCAGTGCTGCTCCTAGACTAATTGCCCGTCTTCCTCGATTCTCTCATATCGCCACCTTTATGTCAGAAGAACCCCACTGGCTCCCGCTTTCTGCCCGCATCCAATTTAAGGTCCTCATCTTTGTCTCTAAGGCTCAACTTGGTTTCGCTCCGAAATATTTATGTGACTTAATTCATCGCCCTCATTCTGCTGCTTCTCTTCGTCCTCTTTGTTCATCTGACTGTTTGGACCTTCTCGTTCCCCATGTCAGGATTTCTCTGGCTCAATCTAAGTCTTTTGCATCCAATGGCCCTGCTCTTTGGAATGAGTTTCCTCCGTTCGTTCGTTCCTCTATTACCTCAGGTAACGTCTCTTCCTCTTTTAAGTTTCTTTAAACTTGCTTTTTCTCTCTGGGTCTCTCGCACTGGGAGCGCTTCTGAATGGCCCTCCCGCTAGAAGCGCTTTATGAATATCCGAATACAATACAACACAATACAATATAATATTACATGAAAAATCGAGCTACCACTAACGCATTTTCCGTTAACTTAGTTATGTCAACTTTCGCTTTATTAATCTTCATCTGTAAATAATAATAATAATAATGCGCGTTCAACAAGAAACTCCAAGTGTTAATTGTGCTTAATCTTGTGTTCGATAAATAGACGATGCGTTTATGTTACGTTTTGTATCTGATTTTATTCAACTTTAGTACAACCACAGCAACAATGTTCTTACGCGTAAGGTAGGCTAACCTTAGTCTCATGAGTCCTTGAACATAGCGTCTTTCTTCACTACTCCAAGGCAAAGAATCCAAATCAAGGTCTGTCCTAAAAGTCTACAAAGTACTATACATAAGACAACCGTCTCTGCTCACTGCTCGTATTAAAAACATTGCATTACCGATGGAGATACTTTGACTCCTGCTGCGCACCACATTCCAACAGCGTTCGGCCCTCGGGTTTAATCGGTGGCTGGTCCAAAGTTTTGGAATTTATTTCTCAGTCCTCTTCGGTGTTGTCAGCCCTTTAAGGTACTTCAGGTTTATATTTTAGACTGACCTGTTTCAATGTGCTTACTCACCGTAGCCTGATTTCTGTTTTTCTCTGACCAATAGGATTTAGATTAGTTTACTCCTAAAATTTACGATTCATGAACTGTGGCCACGAGCGAAGCAATCTTGTTGGTCCGGTGAACGTGGCAGTATGGGGATAATGTAAGATATATACAGTGATGGGCACTAAACTATTTTTTTATAGTTAAACTAAAACTATTTTCCAACTAAAAAGAAATAGTTTAACTAAAGTTGGCAACTGATTTTGGAAATTAGTTAATTAAACTAAAAAAGTAGTTAAACTTTTCCAACTTTTTTCCAACTTTTTACGACAAACATTTTCACAATAACTGAGGTAAAGTGAACAGAGTGTCAATGACAATTTCACCTTCAAACTATGCAATGTGTACTGTCATAGCACATAGTTACAGGCGTATTGTAAGTAGTGTATGAATTTGAAAACACAGGCTGTTAATGCTAAAACCATGTAGTGTTAAAATGTTTTTTGTTGACAGTGTTCAATATTCATTGTGGAAAAATAGTTGCATATTGCTGATTTTTTAGTTAAACTTTTTAGTTAGTAACTAAATTTTTTTTTAGTTAAACTATGGCTTTAACTAAAGTATTTTATTTTAGTTAAACTTCTTCCTTAACTAAAAATTTTTAGTTAAACTGAAAGTTAGCAACTTTTTAGTTAACTATTGCCCATCACTGGATATATATATATATATATATATATATATATATATATATATATATATATATATATATATATATATATATATATATATTCGGTGAGTCCATATTGGACCCATAGGTAGCCACCGGCGACACCATCATGTTGGCCCGGTGAACGTGGCTGCGTGGGGCTATTATCTGCACCTCTGCTGCACAAGTTTTCCTAGCATATGCATTCCTATGATTTTCACTCATGTGGCTCAGACCGCAGTTGTGCTTTCCTAATACATCATTGGATAGTATAAGATAACAATTAGTAGTAAACGCCGTAGCGACAGATTTAGGGTAAGTTGTTAAAATTGTGCACTAGTATTCATTTAAAATGTGTAAGAACAATAGACCGCGCAACATGCCAATACCTGATACTAGTAGATCTGCAGTTACGCATGTGAATAGAAAGTCCGCAACGGCCAAGATGAAACGAGTAACGGCTCTGAGAAAGGTTATTAGCTTCGTGCAGCTAGTCCTGCATATTACGTAAATCAAATAATGTAATTCCCAATTAGGTCATTGATTACACTTCCCGGTTACTAAAGATAACTGTTATCGTCCTAATTTTCGTTCCGGTTTTGAGAAGCAACGAGATCGTAAACTCAACTCGCGCTATCAGTTGGTGACACTTATGCCTAACCTTGACCGATCGTTTTTTATATTTGGCAATGCGTCAATACCTGAGTACTGGTTGGCACGTAGAAGATATATTAAACGAATCTTCTGTTATGAAAAAGCCGAACCAAGCAATCGCTCTAAAAGGTGATTAACTTCGTATTAGCTAATTAGCTAATAGTACAATAATGACACTGCTGTGCTTTACTCTAGTATGCATTCTCAGACGTGTAGGCTACAGTTATCCGATTAACTGGCGCAACAGTAACTGGGCCACTAAAATAACTATTTACACAACGGCGCGTTACTTATCTTTAGTGTCTGTCAATTGCTGGCTAATCTCGATTTATCTCTCTTTCAATAATAATAGAACAAAATCTAAATCTATGACATCCTTGTCGTATATATATATATATATATATATATATATATATGCATGTTAAGTCAATTTCAGTTCAAGTAACGAATACAGACCACGGGGTTCGTAAATTGCGATGTGTTATTTTCAGTTCCAAGACTTAACCACAGTTAAATAGAGCTGCTGCGGGCGTTCTAATGAATAGCACAGTGTGCGGGTGACTCCGTTCCGATTGGTATGATTGTCGTCGTTTGAAGCATTAATTAACGCGCTGGTGTGCCTGCGTTTGATGCAGGGTGATGCGTTCCATTTGGCCGGTCTTACTGATGGTAAATGTGCCTCTATCCTCAGCTACTTATCCAAGCGTAACGTTTGAACTCGTTCCTGCCGATTTGACAGTCTGATATTCAAATGGGAAGTTGGCTCAGGCAATAGGCCGCAAAACTGACAATGCTGCTGGGACAGTTCATTATGAGAGCTGTTCGCGGTTTGTGCATTTCCGGCCCGTAAAAAAACTCGCGGCTGGAGTTGTCGGTTTGTACATTTCCGGGCTGTTTAGAATTCGCGGCTGGAGTTGTCGGTTTGAGCATTTTCGAGCTGTAAATAATTCGCGGCTGGATTTGTCGGTTTGTACATTTCCGAGCTGTTTAGAATTCGCTGCTAGAGTTGGCGGTTTGAGCATTTCCGGGCTGTTAAGAACTCGCGGCTGGAGTTGTGGGTTTGAGCATTTCCGGGCTGTTAAGAATTCGCGGCTGGAGTTGTGCGTACGTAACTGGCTAGCGCCGTAGTTGTTGACTCATGCTCGTTTGGATTTCTAATGCTCTCTAACACTTCAACGACGAGAGTGTGTCGAAAGCCACCGGGAAACCAATGCATTTGATCAATTAAAGTGTTCAATACCGCATACTCGCCTCTGCTAAACGACAAACTGCTAATACGGTGGCTTGAGTGAGAGTTAGCTTGGGCATTTCTAAGGAATAACTTCTTTAGCGTATCGTCATTGCGCATCTGAGAACAATTCGGTCTTGGACTTTTTACTTTTCGATCGTTCCGTAATCGCAAGTTTGGCCGAAACTCTTTCTATATTATCCCAGCTGGGTCGCACTGGGTTGGATTTCCGGCCTGGAAACTTCGGGCTTTCAAGATCTAGACCAAAATTTATTCTCGCCAGCAATCATTAAAGCAGTCGTCAAATCGAGCCAGTGTATCTCCTCCATCGCATAGTGAGACAGGCTCTATAATAAACGCTTAACCTGCAAGCATTTCCTTGGGCATTCGATGTGACCAACCTTGTAGAGCCTACAAGGGTCCCATCTGGCATTGTGAGTTCTATATGGGCTCTATAAGGGTCCCATCTGGCATTGTGAGCTCTATAATTATGGGCTCTACAAGGGTCCCATCTGGCATTGTGAGTTCTATATGGGCTCCATTTCCGTGATCGAATCTCCGACTAGCATGATCCGTACACGGAAACCTTTAACGGCGTGGCACCCATTCAAACCAGGCAGCGGTTGTGCAGGATTGCCCCGGATAAATTCATTGAAAATGAATAGGGTCGAGGCCATAGAGTCGCCCTATCACGGTCCTTACATGGGGACCTTAAATGGCGTTGCACCAGTTCCAACGGGCAACGGTATTGAAGGATTTCACACGATCAATTCAAAGAAAAATGAGTGGAGTCGAGGTTATGGGTTGTTATAGAGAAAGTGTTGTCTTACATTTACATTGTTCATGAGGTTATGTTGGCAGGGCGTATACAAACTTATTAACACATTCACAGTACGGCTATCACGGTATTTATTTAAAAAGTGTTATTTATTTAAGAGTTATTTAAAGCAAAGCAGTCACAGTCCTTGTCTAGCATTTTGCACGAATAATATCTTCTGTGTCACCATCAATGCATATTTTCGCCTGTAATTTTTAAAGTTGTCGAAATTTTTGCTGAAGGAAGCAACGCATGATGTGCTGAAACTGAAGATTACTTTTCAATTTCTTAAACTCGAAACTACTTCTGAGTGTTAATGATGACAGTCGTTCAGGCATCTCACTTGCAAATATCCCGTTGGCTTACCGAAGGGGGCAGAGGGGGCGAGTCGCCCCGGGCGGCACTTTTGCAGGGGCGGCAAAATAGAGCTGAAGAAAAATATAAAAAGTGAATTTTGGATAAAAAATGAAAAAGTAGGGAGAAAGAAAGAAAGAAAAGGAAGGAACGAAAGCATCCGTCACTTTGGTCAAGCTTGGTCGGCTTGGCTTCCATTGATCGTTAGGGGCGGCATCACTCTTAGAGGTATACGTTAAACACTAAAAAGAATTGCAGAAAAGGAGGCGGAATCGCATTTATCTACTAAACAGTCTACTTTAAAGCATATTTTTGTTATGCTGCCCTTCATAATCGTAATATATAGGCCCTATACGCTATATGTAGGCTATAGGTATCTAAACAAATTAATGACTCAGAATAAAATTTAATCACAAACTATCAATATCACTACCACAGCCTTTCACCACTTAGTTTGGTCCTCTTTTTAAAATTAATCTTAAAATTGGCCTGGTTTTGAAATTACCACTTATCCTTTCAACAGAGTTTAGTAGTATTCTGATAGTATTCAGTTATTTTCGAATTTCGGTTACTCGCTATTTACATTTTCCTTTGGCGTTTTTTAAATAATGCTGCAGACTGCAGTTGTTTTACAATGTTTACTAACTATGAACATATTATATTATTATCCGGAAAATAAAATACAATGTTTAATTGTTTAATTTTATTGTTATTAAAACATAAGCTTCTACTGCGCACAAAAACCTCGCAAGATAACGTTAATAGCATAGGCCTAGCCTAATGATAATAATGGTAATTACAACACAGGCCTAATATGTATGTACACTGTACTGTATACGCACGAGTCAGCGACAGTCGCAAGTCGAGCAATAAAATGTGTCAGAAATTGTTTTAAATGTGCAATGATGAAAGGCTGTTAACCGCTGTTTGTGCGGGAAATGAATTGTAATTAATAATTATTTATGATTATTATGCGCTCAGACGCCGCTCGCCATGTGCAGTGATAAATTTTCTTCAAAATATGCCCTGAAATGTTTTATTATCTAATAAAATAGATTTCAAGCAATAAAATGTTTAATTATCTAATAAAATAGATTTCAGCATATAGCTAAAAAGGATAATTACAAAATACAGTGAAAGTGACAAATCCAGAAAAAGTTGTAAAGAAAAAGGTTATGAACTGTATCAAATAAAATTGTATGTGTAACACGATCGTCATGTAATATCTTAGAGAAAATAGCATATCGAAAATTAAGTGACCAAGGGCGGAATTTTTGGCCCTCGCCCCGGGCGGCATTTCAGCTCCGTAGGGGGCCTACGCCACTGCAAATATATTGCTAGGAAATCTCTTCTGGGAAAGTAACGAGATTCCAGAAAGTTGGAGCAGTTAAGATTCATTGAAAGTGGTAATTTCTCAAAGTAAATCTCTGGAGCCAAATAGTCTATGCTAGAACTTCGACTCATTTGTGTATTCTAGTTTGTGCAAATCTTCGTTCATCGGCTATGAATAACAAACAATCCAAGCAAAGATGTCGAAATAAAAATTGAGCGTTGGCACCACCATATTCTTTGAAAATCTAAATTTCATCAAGTCCCGCTGTGGATCAGGTTCACGGAGAATTTGTTAACCCAAATGCAAGACTTCAGGATATTTGCGACATTTGTACAGATAAGCAGCACGGTTGCAGTCAACTGTATTGCAGCGAATGTCAAAGTCTCTGCACATCGCATCGTAAAAGTCAGGTTTTCTAAGGAATATTCCATGAGCAATTGAATAATACTGTCTTCATTTGGTACAGAGATTTTATTGGTGGCACATAATGTGCTAACTAGATCGGTTCTTTGATATACACATAGGCCTACAACAGTTTCGTATTCTTTGATATTTCAGATGATTTCCGATTTGTCATAGTCATTAAAATTACATAAAGCAAAAATGTTGGTGTTGACAAATCGTAACTTAGTTGAAATTCCATAAGATTTCTTTCGATTGATAAATTTATGAAATATTGCGCAAACAACTCTAGTGTAAGACGCAGATCATTCATTACCTGCCTGAAAATCAGATAAAATCCAACGATTCTGCAATGTCTTCAATGTAGAATCGTTTCTTTCTAATCTTCCTAAAGTTGCTTCATTTTATGATCACTTTGGAACTAAGATCTATGGCAGTCTGGTATCTGACGAGACAAAATGTAGAGCCGCTATGTAGGCCAAAGTTGCATTGGCGATAGTTTTAGATTTAGAATCCTTCCATGCTATGGCTTTATCAAATATGCCATTTGAAATTTGGGACACCAGTTTAAACTCCAGATGGCTAGTTGTTCTGGTCAAATTTCCATAAGGACTTGCGCTTTTATGAAAAGGACGAAATTTCTGCCTAGACTTGTTCTATTGGGTTTTGGAAAGTTATGATGCTGAGACTTTAAGACTTTCGGTTGCCATGAAATTTCTCTGATAAATTCAGTGATAATGTCGCTATCGTATGTCATTTGCTGCCCACCAAATGCATTTACTAAAATGCATTGGACTGGTAGCAAATGACATAGGACAAACTTTTAGAAATTGTGAAAACTTGATGAGAACTCTAATGTTGAAAAAAACCTAGATAAACTGTTTTCCGTTGAATGACGACTGTTAAGCGCTGGAGCAGATGGCTATTCTCATACTGTCACCTGTCACTTCTTAATCTTGCCGCCTAATTCTTGGACAACCCCGATGAACTTAGTGTGCCAGCTTCCTGCGGTTTCGACGTAGACAGCGATGAAATAGTGGGACTGTGAGATAGCAGCATATTATTTGGACTCCTTATTATGGGCTGCTTTCCCCCTTCGGCGTCTGCGTTTTACGATGATAAATGCTTGTATAATGCTACGAATGTATCCGGCGCAGTGACATCCACCGCCAAGCAACGACCGCTGGACCAAGGAATAACGGTGACTCAATCAGCTATATTGCTGTCAGATCTGGACAGGTGGACGGTATTGTGGCTCTGGTGAAAGGTCGCCAAATCGCGTCATTGATTATGCCATGTCGTTGTTGTCTTCCCGCTCTTTTTATGCAAACAAGAGAATCCGTTATGGACATTGAGATCTACTATGGCACCACATTTACATGTTTGTTTTTACATAACGCAATGCCCAGCCGGATGCCGGATGCTATTCTTAGTGCCTCTCCTGACATTCTGCTGTTGTTATGGGAAGTGCATGAAGCCAGTCTCCCGAGTGGCTATTACACGGCTAACAACCTGGCTTTAACAGAAGAATCACTAGCTCTTCCTGATCGGCCTTGAAGTGCATGCGAAAACAGTGCGCTGTCCCATTCTCTTTACATGATTACTACTACTACTACCACCACAACAACAAATACTACTACTACTTCTACTGCTGCTGTTGCTACAACTACTACTACTACTACTACTACTACTACTACTACTACTACTACTACTACTACTACTACTACTACTATTATTATTATTACTATTACTACTATATTACGTGTATTGATATGCTGCAGGGTAGCAGCCTTGCAATTTGCAATATGGGGAGGAGGATAGAGTAATGGTAACGCTCATGGCCAGGAGAGCAGCAGTACGCGGTCCGATTCCCGCAACCCCCCTCGGGCGGGGACCTTGTATGGCTGTCATAACGTGTGTTTAGTTAAGATATTGATAATTGTACTGTCATGTCTCAATGAATCTTACTGCGTTTGTCGTTTTGAATTAATAAAGAAAAAGATTATTATTGTTATTATTTATGCGAAGGTGTGTTACAATCAAATAGCCTGTTGAGCTGCTGTATGTGTAACGTGTAATACTTAGCCCATAGGCCTACTGTCTGTATGTGATAAGAAGTGTTCATCTCAAGTCAGTGTACCCCAACTAATAATAAAAATGAATAGTTTGGATTTCTGTTGGTGGTTATTAACAATTCCTTTGTACCCGTACCAGTCTAGCTCCCAGGCGACATTCTTGACGCGGTATCTTTTGACCGGGTTTTCTTATTTGACGCAGTGCACGTGCATAAATTGTTGCTTTCAGATAAGCTTTGCAGTAGAGCTCTATATATTTTCTGGTTTGCAATTACTATTTCCTGTGTAAATCATTGGAATTGCGACTAGAGCATGCTGCTAACTGAAATTTCAGACACTCACGTGTTTAGTCAATTCTGTGTAAGCTTATTAGGCCCATTGTAAACTTTGGCAATGCGGTTTGCCTTTTAAAATTTTTATCAATTGATATCTTTTGAAAAAATATCAACAGCCTGTAGAGTTATCACGCCGTTTTTGCATTGGCAACTGGTGAGATAGACGTGCACTCATTCAAACTAAATACTATCATCCGTTAGACAGCTTGAAGAGAATTGAGTGACTGAGGCAGCATGAGCGGGTGGCGTTCTGTTGCGACAGACTTTCTTAATTAACTGCGGTGAGCATCAAGCCCACATTCAGTCAGAAAGTTTATTGTATATCCGCAGAGCAGTGAGCACTATAGCTTATGCTGTCACCAACCCTTTCTGGTCTCCCGATAACCGGATCTTAGTCCTCAAATGGTTATTGTAGACATTCCCTTGAACTCGATGCAGCGCACACGAAAAAGCTAAAACCGTCCGCTAATAAGGGAAGCTACTGGCATGCCCTGCGTTTGAAAGTAGCGATTTAGAACTATTCGAGTTTAAGATTTTAATTTTCACTTGCCAACTGGGACCTACGCCATATTCCCAACTCTCAACGACAACGTCGTAATCAATTCTACAATGAAAAGGTGTTCTCGTACTACACCTTCGTTTAGACCTTACAAAAATGCGAAGTGTTGTACTTTTTCTTTATTGAAAAACAAAGTTGACTCCGTGTTACAAGGCGGACAATCAAACCACTTGGCTAAAGTCGAGTTGCTTAATATTTTGATGAAAATGACATCACACCGAATAATAAAGATATCAAAAGCCATGAATTCACAATTCCATTATGAATATTAACTGAGCGCCAAGCAATCCCCATCAAATGGCAGGAAAACAAAAGCGTATCATTCATAATTATACAATGCATTCCTTAAACTGAAGAAAGTGAATAATCATAGAGAGCGATCATAGTTCACAGACAAGATATTCTAAAGTAGGTCCATATGGCTAAAAAAATAGTTTACATTCTGAATTGACATCAGTATATCTACAAGAAAAAGTCTGCGCGAATCTCAAACTACTTATATTATGAGTTATATAATTATACTGAATACATCCTTATACAAAATCTATTATAGATATATTGTAGGATAGATAGTCGGCATAATTATAATAATTATAGTTGCCAAAGTATTTACTCTGGCTGTTTCACAATCGCACACAGTTAACGAGGAACGAAACAGAGCAAGGCGCTACATTGTTTATGGTGGTAAGAGATTTTCTGTGCATGGTGGTCGTTTTACGTGTAAGGTGACAATGGACCGTGAAGTTGATGAAGATGGAATTTGTGCTTTTTCCCTTTTTTGGGCCTTCCTAAGTGGTGTAAAGTTCAACGATCTTAGTCAATTTAATACAATCACTTAGATATACCGGTACTTTAGAATATATTTACAGCATTTAACTCAGCATGACACAAGAAGGAAATTTACCAGAAAGCAGCATCTCGTAGGCCCTATGATTTGAAAAACATTCTCGGATAATTTCTAAATTTTACTAAGTTTTGTACTAAACACTAGCTAATGATGTATTCAAAAGGAAGATTGCTCTTCATGTGTTGGTCTTAGGTGGAAAGGCGGCATTAAGTTTCCAAACGTACTGACGTTGCTAATTGTGCCGTGTCCTGATTTGGCAAGTTTCGATGATTTTAGACAATTAAATACAATCGCTTGCAGATATTTTAAAAGTATATTACAGCATTCACCTTGATATATGCCAAAAGAAAACATAATCTTGTCATTGACTTGAAAAGCGCAGGAATTATTTCTGACTTTTACGAAGTTTTCGTAAAAGAAACCGCCAAATGATGTATTCGAAAGGAAGATAGCACTTCATAGCTGCAAATTCAGCCAATTCTTTTCTATGCGGATGATTGCAATCGAGACAATATCTGAGTTTCAAATATCTGACAAGAAAATGCCTTCCAAGAAAATAGTGACATTTAACGGAGTAAGGAAAAACAAGACACGATGAAAGTTGATCCTTTACAGAATAAACAAATTGTGCAAAAACGTGCGCAAACGTTGACCTTGTAGTTACCTGATATTTCGTTAAGTTGTCGTTCAGAGGTGATAAATAATAATAGAGCGTGTGAAATCCAAGCAAAGACTGAACGTCTCTGTCGAAAAAAGAATCAAGCGGTGGCGAAAACAAAACATTCGCAAATGCAAACTCATTCAAATCGCTCTGCAGATCAGGTCCCTGTAGAATTCGTTCACACAGTTGCAACATATCATCGTATTGGCGACACTTGTAAAGGTACAAAGCACGATAACAGTCAACTGTGTTGCACTGAATGCCAAAGTCTTTGTGAATTACACTGTAAAATGATGTCATATTTTCTAACGCATATTCCATTAAAGCATCAATTAGTTTCTCTTCAACTATAAAAGGATTCACACTTAAAGTCGCACTTCCTCCCAATGATTCTGTTCTGCGATATACACAGTGTCTAACAGCATCGAAATAAACACTTGAGTGCATCGAAGACTTTCGTTTACTTACAACCAACAACAATTGGTCAAAGGACAATGCTGAAGTTGTCAAAGTTGGATCCAAAATAATTCTTTTTGAAATTCTTTCGGAAGATATTAGTGTCAGATAATGAGCAAACACCTTTGGCGTAAGACGTAAATCGAGGTAAATCTGGCTCATACTACATTGCTTATTTTCATTTAAGTTTTTACAGAGCAGAGAAAATCCAACAATTCTAACAACATTGTCAATAAAAAACAAACAACCTGCATTCAATGTTTCGTTTTCCATGTGCGACATTTGACCCATTAAAACTGCTGAGCAAAGGTCCAATACTAGCTGGTACTCTGATGCTGCAAAATATAGAGCAGCTAGGTAGGCCATTGCTGCGGGAACAATGTTGTTGGATTCAGAATCATCAAATTCTAAAGCCTTCCGAAGAAGACCTTTCGAAAGAATAGACAAAAGTTGATGTTCTGAACGGTTGTTTGATCCAAATAAATTTTCCAGAATTCTTTGTGCTCGTAAAAGTTGAAACTGACATCCTCCTGCTGTGGAGGGTTTAGGAAATATATGAAACTGACACTTTATGATTTTAGGTATCAAGAAAATTCCTGTGAAATATTCAAGAAATTCTTCGCTCTCCCATGACACAATTCCATAATTTAAGCAATATCGAACATTCAAACTATACAGTGTTTTGTAAAAGTAGGTTAAACACAAAACGTTCTCCGGTATTGGTAGTACTGGCATTGTAACATTTTTACAAAACTCTGATTTTCCTGATAAACGCGTATGATTTAATAATGACCTCGGCCCTGACCTTAGTTCAGGTTTAATTGAATTACAAATATAGGCATTACAATATATAAATCCGTAGTGAAACAAGAAATCCAAGGTTTTGATTGTCGTCTCTTTTCGATCTTCAGCGAGAGCAGACAAACTGGTCGTGTAATTCATAAAATGTGGTTTAACTTGTGCTCTGACTTGCACTTTGGAAGTGATTGGTTGTATATAATTTTCCGCAAACCATTGACAAAGAATGTCAGAATCGCAGAATTCATTTAGTCGTCTTACGGTCTTTTCAAGCACTGTGTAACTCGACGGCTCATGATATAAATTTGTTTCAACGATAAAATAGTTGGGATAGTATTTTCTCTTTAGCCATTCTGCAAGCTTTTTCAACAACTCACAGCAGATCGTTAGAGCAGAAGCGGAACTCCACCATTTGGGTGACATCTCTTCACAAGCCCATAGCATCATCGTCTTTAAATGATAAGTACATAGAACCTCGTCCTCCTTTGGACAGTCCTTTTGTATTAATTCTCTCTTTGCGAAGAATCTGAGCAAATGATAGACAATCTGTTGAATCTGAGTCCAACTCTGAAGTAAAATTACTTCTGCTACTGAAAATGAAAATCTCCACATTCGTTCATCGTTTTTACAAGTACGATGCTGAACGTATACGACATGACAACCCTGCTGTAAAACTTCGGAGACTGTAGCAATCGTCGGCCATCCGTGATTTCTTGGTCGAATAGGCCAATATTGGGCTTCTCTAGGCCACTGAGGACACCACACGCTATGGATGGTATCATGCAATATTGTTCCTCTGTTACATTGACATCTAGTTGCTGGACCTGTCAGAGTTTTTGGTAACATGCCAATACTTTGATTTGACACGACTGGCTCAGTTCCAGGAGGAAACGAATTAAGCCTAAGGTATTCATCTGAGAAAGTTGTTTTGCGAAATTCATATTTTTTGTATTTCCAGTTATAATTCATATTCCCCAATTGTCGGAGTCGAACAAAACCTGGATACTTTATGTATGACTCAATTCTGTAGCATATAATCGTATCGGCTAGGCCACTCACATCATTTGGCAACACTGGAAAGTCTTCTATGAAGGCCAAATATTTAGCTTCGGAAATTAATGTATCAATGTCGGTGATGCATGGATTCAACGGTCGGATATAAAACTCCGCAGTGCTGCCACAATAATACAAGGTTTTGCTTTCTGAGGCATTGATGGAGATATGCATACGATCGGAAAAAACAGGATAGGACTTTGGAAGGAACTGGCATGTACGAACAATGAATTGAGATACAATTTCTTCCCTCGATTTGTCTGCATAATCTGTCATTCTAAATGAAACAATATAATAATCCCGTTGTGAGTCTCATCACGCAATTCACATCTACAATGTAAGCTTATTGGTAATGTCCGTCACTAACAGCTTCATATCATAGTTGTAGTAATCATCGGGGCCATCACGATATCGTAGCATCAACAGGCCAGCCGAGACGGGTGCAGGGGCAAGGGCAAATGCCCGGCAAGTTTTAGGGGTCCGGCCGGCCCGCAGTCAACTTATGAAATATATTATAATCAGTTATGCAAAGTTTATGATTTATGTCTTTTTAAATATAATATTACTGGATAAAATCATATATATATATAATTATATATATGGTGACGTCAGACATCCTAATTTCAGCCTAATTCATTACCCTCTGTCTTCAGAAACATCTGGTCTACATAACCAAGCATGTTCTTAATATTAATTAGGGCTAACACCAGTATCATTAGTACATCAACAATACAATGTTAAGGCCTACCTTAAGTGATGCTCAGGAATGTCGATGAATAAATTAAGCATTTGAACTCTCGCATCCGTTAAGTCTAAACACGAAAAACCAAAATAACTGTGGTATTTTCTTAGTTTCGTTACTTGCATAAAAAATGTGCGTCTATTAATTAATTAATAATTAATTCTTAAATATTTAATTAGACGTTGCCCTGAAACAGAAAACATTAGGCACTTATCAGTACCCAAGGCCGCATTAAGGCTAGTGCGGGCCCAGGTGCTGTGATTACCTATATAGCCATCAACGCGGGGCCGAATTACAAGTACAATAAAAAAAATAATGTACTTCCGAAAATGCGGGGCCCTCAAAACTGTGGGCCCGGGTGCTGCAACACCCTTAGCAACCCCTTAATCCGGGACCGTCAGTACCTATCAAAGGCACCTATCAAATTCCTTAAGCCCATAATACCTGAAAAGTGAGCTATAAAACGCCGTTACATAGGCCTATATTGAAAAGAAGACAGTTATCTGAAGCAGGAAACACACGGTAGTGTTATTTTAGTTCATCTACTGCAACTGCAATAATTAAGCCCTTATGTTTGTTCTAATGAATCAAAACACTGGTGAAAAAATGATGAGGTTCAATGAGGGCATACATGACTGATGCTGAACGATGGACCAGGAAGAAATGATGCAAAGGATGTTGACTATAATTATACAAAGCCAAGCCATGAAGATGCGCATTACTGCCACCAGTTGAACGCCGATTTTATCAAGTCTCCAGTCATGCATGATATCTTACTAACTAAGCACTTAGTCCTTCCTACACAGGTCTGCACAAAGGGGAAACGCATGTTTCTGATTTGTTTCTGTCCATTGCCAGTCTTTCAGTCTCACCCCTCGACGTCTCCAAGTATCTCAAGTCGACTCTGAAGGTACTTGGTCGGCTTTTTATCCTTGTACATAAGAACCACATGTCCCAACTATTTTACCTACTCTTTCTGATAGTGTTCTATACATCCTCTTCGCCCGTCCACACTTTTATGGTTTATTCGGGATTTTATCACGCCACGAAGCATGCAGTATTCTCCTCAGCCACCTATGACGTGCCGCTTTCAGTCTTTTTTGTTTGCCATAGTTATCAGTCTCAGATCCGCACACCAGCGTACTCAACACTGTGGCATCATAACTTAGACGCATACCTGAGTCTTGAAAACGCATCCGTTGACTGAAACGTTATGTCTTTATTCTGTTATTAAGTTTATTCGGAGTCACGTTTCCTACGAGTCCCTTAGCACTGGACCCCGGTTGAAAGTTAGGCTAATTATTTTCAGATGACGCATTTGGAATCGAACCCCAGGCGTCGTGCTAAAATTTCATCGCTTTAGTAATCGGTCATTACATTACAAGAATCGGTCTCGTTGATGATTATACAGTTCAGATGCAGCAATGAAGAAAAGCAGAGGCAAAGAGAAATGTGCCTCAAAAGAGCGAAGGATTGTTAAGAGCAGCGGTGCACAGGAAATAAACCAGTGCCTGCTAAATAGTTCAGATCGCATACGATTAATAAAAATTCCAAGAGATATGGGGCCTAATGATGAAATAAATTAATCGAGACGTATTTGTCATCGTAAATTTGTTAGCGCCACTTGAAGAGTGACTTCTCAGAAAAAATTTTGATGTTTAGCTATTTTTCGTTTTATTGATAGAATTATGTTGGTGTGCAGGGGCACCGACAGAAATTCCGGGCCCCTAGGCAGAGCAGTCAAGGGCCCATAAACTCTCTTTAGGCTTTATATAGAAAAGTTGATTGCGGGCCCGGCCCGGGCCCCTAAATATCGCCGGAAAATCGCCGGGCCCCTGGGCATTTGCCCCCTGCCCCTCCCTCTCGGCGGGCCTGTTGGTGTGCTATGAATTGTACCATCTTCTCATATTCGAGTTTTGTTTTTTGATACCTTTAGATCCCATTTTTATATAATGCATTTCTATAAGGAAACTGCTTTATAAATTTTATTCAAATTACCTAGAAGTTTATCAAGCCGGGAAATGTGAAAATTGCTGAGACCCAATTTTAAGGACAATAAATATAAGACTTCACATTTACAAGTTAGACTACAATACAATACACTGGTAATTTGATAATATCTTTCTTAAAAAGTTCAGAAATACACTGTGGAGCGCTATTATGCAACATTATGGATAAAGAATGCAGTATGTAGCATGAAAGATTTTACTTTAGAAAGAGTAATGCTTATATTCATTTAAGTGCAGCCAATCACCATCAATTGATACATAATTCAAATCGTAATAATAATACAAGTAGGCCTATGCCCAAACATAAAGAAGTTACATCAGCTAATCAGTGGTCGCTTAAAAAGAAATTATAGTCAAAGAATCGTTAACAAAAATTAATATACAAGTTAAGCAAACTATACGAGTTAACTTAGAAACTACACAAGCGCAATTAAAACACTCATATCCTGCCTGTCCTTAAAATGCTAAAGTGCTGACTAAAATGCTGGACGTTTCTATAAATAAAAGTCTGATTCGGTGCCCTGTTAAATGTAAAGTTTTCTATTTAGTTATTTCTTCTGCTATCCTCATGATCACAGTGTCCAAGTCACATTATATCCCGAGGCACAAAATTTAGATGACATGTTTGCTATTTGATTATTCGTGCGCAATGCGTTTGTCCATTGCAAAAGCAACCTCTTGCTTAAAAACAAATGTGCTATGACATTTCCTTATAGGAGATGCCCTGTAAAAATATGTCTATTGCTCTAGTGAACTTTCTAATGTATTGTTAATCTAATTGAACATCCACAGATTACTCAAATGTTAGAGGTTTGTACTTACTAGAATCTGAGCGGGTAACCTTTTAGTCTGAGTCGGATTTTTTGTATTTAGTTAAGAAAGATTTCTAAACTTCGTTGAGCCAATACAGTCTACAGCACGTAGACTTACTGATCTAGCTAAATTTGGCAACATGCAGCACACGCTAAGCAAACGAACACGGATCTGTATTTCGATAATTTTCGATGTTTATAAGCAATGCAGCCACTCTCCATTTTCAGAAATCCCAAGTTCTTGCCAGAAAAATCCCAAGATGATCTAAAAAAATCCCATTTAACTTAAAACTTGAGCAGCCATACAGCCATTCCTCGTTGATTGGTTGTATATAACGTACTTCTGCTTTCTTACGCGGCTCGGCAACAGTGTCGCCAGACTCAGACTCAGAATAGTAATCTCCAAACTTCTAAAGTGCCTATTCACGAGCGGTACATCAAATCAGAGGGGTTCCAGAGTAGTCGAAAAGAGGTCCGAGTCCAATTTGCAAAAGGCCAGATCAAGAAAGATCAAGATCAGATGATGACATGACAAATTCCAGTTTAAAACTGTTTACATGTACTTTACGACTTTTACACGATTTGTGCAGATTTAGTCCGTTTCCTTAAATAATTACGTAAAAAATCGGAACTTCGGAATTGGATGTAAGAAAAT
>OY744610.1:25831222-26061028 GCA_963556255.1 Allolobophora icterica
CTACCAGCATGTAGGAAACAAAACTTATCCTGTCAAACAAAATCCTGCTCTGACAAAGATCTGAACACTGACCTATTGATTGACAGTCGTGTGCTCTCCGTAGCTTGTGTATGATAATTATTCGCATGTTTCGGCGCACCATGACACTGTAGGAGACTAATAAGCTTGTTCAAACAAACCGCTAGCACATGAATTGCCTGTATTGTCAATCAAATCCCCGTCAGAGCAGTAATTTGTTTGACATATCGCTCCACTTCTGTCTATAACCAACTGAAATATAATTAGTACACTGCCCGTACAATCGTACCATGTGAGAAGATGCGGCTGCGGGAGAGAGACAGACAGACACAGACACAGACACAGACAGACAGACAGAGACAGAGACAGAGACAGAGGCAAAAGTGAAGTCGCTAACATGTGATACCCGTGGCTCTTTGTCGAGTTTAGTTTAAAGAACTGCTTTTTTCTCATTCTTCTTCACATTCTTCTCCACAACGTTGCAGAAGCTTCCTTTGAAGGTCGATGCACTCCTAGGCCTACTCATGTGTTTATCTCCTCTCTGGCAAAGTGGATCACGGGGAGAGAATAAAGCCAATGGCTTAAGATAAAAAGAAGTTTTTTTAGCAAAATGTAGGCCTACATTGTACCCGGAGTCAATCGCAAAAGAATTACCGATTGACTTAATGAGTTAACGACTGACTTAACACCTTGGTCGATTATCACATGTTTATCAGCTGGTTAAGTCGCGTAGACTTGTAGATTGGGTTTACTGACTTGTAATGGACTTCTCACGTAATTTCAGCGCCAAGAACAGAACTACAGCCCCATGTGTCAGTAAGGAAACATCATCCGCATAGTTTAGGTCGGTAAAGACACCCTTCCCTTGCCTCAATGTGTGGACTCAATAATTTCGTTCACTGGTGCCGCAGAAAAAGATACGGAATTATAAGATCGCCATGATCATCCTAACTCTGACCTCGTGATATGTTTTGCCATCATTTCGCACACATATCCAGTTGATGGTATCTCAGACACGCAGGCGATCAACAATTCTGGCTAGGAGGCTGCAGTACTGGAGTAAACGCCAAAGTGCCTCCTTATCCATCGTATCCACAGTGATTGATGGTATTCTCGTTGGGTCTGGATGAGTCAGGATGACGGTGTTCAAAGTGAAATTCCTGTGATGTAGGTCTTGTCTTGTGTAATGCGTAGCTCAGATGTGCTTTCGTCTTAAAATTGTGTCTCAGAAGAACAACACCAAGTTCGATTTATTCTGGCCATCCAGGAATCAGTATTTAGTTGAAATTTCTCTTGGCCTGCTGCAGCAATGATTTAACTCACAGTTGTGTAAGCTAAAGAATTCTACAGTTACTTACTAACTCACTTACTAACTATGCTATAACTAAGTTATTCGAAAATTTAAGTTTGAAATGAAGACTGCAAAACTGTTTTAATATATTAAGTCCGTCATGCGTATTAAACATATATGCTTCCTGCAGTAACGTTCGCGTTAATGGAGGAGATAAGACATTTATTTTTAATCAATTTTCAGTTTACAAGAATACAAAACTAAGAAAACTGCATAAGTGACCAGGCTAAAAACAGAACGTAGAATAGTTATCTTTTTCACTTTCACTTATTTCATGTTCTGTGGCCAGAAAGTTCTCAGGAAACAAAGACTATGTTGTCCATTGAATTGATATGTTTTGCCATCGTCTCGCACACATGTCCAGTTGATGGTATCTCATTGAACATGGACATATCTGTTCAATGCGACTCGTAGGCGATCGTTTTCCATTGCAGTGTCATCGTCCATGCACCTGAGACCCACACGAACAACACACAGATCCCAGTTCTCGTCGGAGTCGAATTTCTGCGAATCTTCTAGCAGACAAAGATGACAGACAGGCAGGCAGACAGACAGACAGATAGATAGGCAGAGCAAGCGATAGTATTGAACCTCGTTCTTCAGCTCGAAGCAGAACAAATGAAGCGGCGACGCAGAGATTACGACCAGCGACGCCTTTAGCAGACTTCGAATGATAATCGCATATGCATTAGGCCTATACATTATAATTATAGTTATTTAAATAAGAATTTGCACAGCGCGTGTTACGTAGTTCTTACTTAACAATCTATCATCAGTTTTAACAGATGTGGCTTAGTCGACAGCATACATGTGTGTGTGTGCGTGCGTGCGTGCGTGCGTGTGTGTGTGTGTGTTTGTGTGTTTGTGTGTGTGTGTGTGTGTGTGTGTGTGTGTGTGTGTGTGTGTGTGTGTGTGTGTGTGTGTGTGTGTGTGTGTGTGTGTGTGTGTGTGTGTGTGTGTGTGTGTGTGTGTGTGTGTGTGTGTGTGTGTGTGTGTGTGTGTGTGTGTGTGTGTGTGTGTGTGTGTGTGTGTGTGTGTGTGTGTGTGTGTGTGTGTGTGTGTGTGTGTGTGTGTGTGTGTGTGTGTGTGTGTGTGTGTGTGTGTGTGTGTGTGTGTGTGTGTGTGTGTGTGTGTGTGTGTGTGTGTGTACATATTAATGCATGTATTGTATATGGAATTGAAAGACTGGGCGTCGCCAAGGGGTTTCTATACTTCTATACTTCTTTCCATATGTAGACCTGTGCGGCTAACAGGGAATCATCATATCTTCGTCTTCAACCATTCACTCCGCGCCAAACAAAGACGCCTCATACCATATCCGTCGATGCATGCTTTCAGAATGGTGCTTTAAGAACCATTCTTCTATAATAGCAGTTGTTCCCAACCGTTTTCAGAGCAAGACATTCAGTCAGCAGCACCTGGTCTGAATTTCATCTAATTTTCTTCCAGTTGTAGTTCTTTAGTTGAATGACGAGCGATGACGGTTCTTGGATTCAACTGCAGCGTTGCCACTTTTTCTACAGTTCTCTAAGTTTTAAAAACAGTTATGAGCCATTATATGCCAGCAGGTGTTTCATAGTTTTACCCATTCCGCTAACCAGGCCAGACGCTCCTATAGAGCATGTTCACCCTTTTAGTGCCTCGGCGTCTATAGGTTGGGAAACACTGTTGCATAGCGTCGCTTCATTGAATCTGCTGCTCATGAATGATACTCGTCCAACAACAGCACAGAAACAAAAAGAAGTCAATTGAATTTAAAATATATGTGGCATTTAACCGATATGAATCAAATCTCCTCGTTAATTAAACTCTACATCTCTGTCGGTCTGATTCTGTCACCGTATTGCTCTGCGTATGACGTATGTCTATGAATTACTCTGCATCTGTTTCTGTATTGCTCTGCGTCTGTCTCTGTATTTCTCTGCGTCTGTCTCTGTATTACTCTGCGTATGTCTATGTATTGCTCTGCGTCTGTCTCTGTATTGCTCTGCGTCTGTCTCTGCATTGCTCTGCGTATGTCTATGTATTGCTCTGCGTCTGTCTCTGTATTGCTCTGCATCTGTTTCTGTATTGCTCTGCATTTGTCTCTGTATTGCTCTGCGTATGTCTATGTATTGCTCTGTGAATGTCTCTGTATTGTTCTGCGTCTGTCTCTGTATTGTTCTGCGTATGTCTCTATAACTGTTTCTCTTCTATCTGGTTGTCACGGAAACCAACAGTTCCTCAGACTACGGGGAATCACGTTCTTCTTCGATGATTGTAGTTTGACATTTACCATTCTATTGATAGAATTCTACGCCTTCCATATTAGTATTTCATATTACGCTTATATTTTAAGCCTGTCTTCGCCCCTGATGGAACGACTAATATCCGCGTAACCCTAGAGATCGCATTAAAAGTATGTTTGTCGATTTCTCTATTATGCGCGAAAAGACTGCGTAAGATGGAACAATTTTATCCCAAGTGTACTATCCGGAAATTGACGGAACTCCGTTGATAGGAAACGTATTCCTGAATAGATGTGCACTTAGGCAACAATGAGCTACAGAATCGTTGCCGTTCGATCGACCACAGTTGCTGCTCTTGGTGTCATGTAACTCATTAGAGCGACGATGATTTCAGGCGGAGTATAAATGAAGGCGATCGTTCGTTTGGATGGAAGATCAGTTGCTTCATCGTCTTGGCTGCTGCTGCTGCTGCTGCTGCTGCTGCTGCTGCTGCTGCTGCTGCTGCTGAGATTGCCAGTTCCTCATCATCTGCTGAGCTTCGGTTTCAGGAATCCACAGGTAAATGGAATTTAGTACTCAACCTAATAATTTTGTTATCGATGGAACGAAAAATAATAATCAAAGTAGAAGAAAAGCTTAATTATATTTGCCATTTGTAATAGTCACGCTTGTACATAGACACAGACTCTAGCCATACTCTAAACACACCTTGAACTAGCGAAGACTTAGTTTGCGTTCAGTGCTATTCTTTAGACCTTAGTTCCAATCGACAATTTATGTCACTGATTGTTTCTCTAGCATCGATCTGCAGGAGAATCTCCTATTCCTTATTCTAATATTTAATTCATCTATATTCCTATAGCGCCAAATGCTACTCGCAAAATACACACATTGCCTTGAACACTTGGTATTAATCCTTATAAATAGAATTGTCCATATCAGACGAAGATTCAGTCTACGTACTCTCCTTCTTTAAACCTCTCACCTCAACCGATGCTAAGAGCATGATGGCGCATGAGTAGCACTTAAATCTGAGGTTCCTGTCGGATGATAGAAAAGATCCCGCTCAAAAAGAGCTTTCCAGCATTTAAAACATACAATAGACCCAGAATGAATTGATTCCGCAGATGGCAAGACCCCGCATAAAAAGATTCGCATAATTATGAGAAAGAACCGTTCAAATAGAGAAGATGCAGTTTAGGTCTCTTGTTCATCTGATGGCTGAGGCTGTTGTTTTGACTTTTCTTCTGCTGCACTGAATGTAATATATGATGATGTTCATTGTTCATTCATCAGACGATGCCAGCTGAACTCTGCTTCTCCAGGACAAATGAGTCAACGCTGCCATGGAATGAATCCTCACCTGAATCCTGATCTGAATCCTCTTCCTCTCAGCCTTTCTCGAGTAGTACCGTTGGAAAACAAGGTAACAGCATGTTGCTTGCATTCATGGGTTTTGTCATTTCGATCGGAGTGTTGGGAGCCGTGCTCAACGGACTCATCCTTCGAGTTCTTTTGATGCCACAGATGCGGAAGCGTAAGGTCAACCTCCTCATCATCAACCAGATCCTCATCGACTTCGCATCCTCTGTTCTCCTCATCGTCACCTACATCGTTAAGTTCTTTACACAGTCGTTCTACTTTGAAGGCGAATTGGGGTTCGCTCTGTGTGTCATCTTCAGCAGCGATCTGCTCATCTTCATCCTCCAGGCTGGGTCCGTGGCCAACCTCGTCCTGATCGCCATCGAAAGATACCTCAAGATTGTCCACCATATTTTCCACTCGATGTATATCAAGCGCTGGATGTTCTACGTCGGAATCACTTTCACCTGGATCGATGGAATCCTCCTCGACAGTCAGACTCCATCCACTTCACGGGTCATCGACGGTCAGTGCTTCTACTTCTACTTCTGGCCGTCCTGGCAATTCCAGCAGTCCTACATCCTCTTCATTAACTGCTACCAATTCTTCCTACCTCTTTCCATCTTCATCTATTGCTACGGACGTATCCTCTACTTCGCTCGAAAGAGGTCGCGCGTGTTAATGGGAGACACAGGCCCCGCCTCCGACCACCAGCCGGCCAATCAGATCCAGGCAATGATGCAGCAGAGGGAGATGAACATAATTGCCACAATGATCGTCATCTCAGTCGTCTTCGCCGTTTCCTGGTTCCCCAACCAGGTCTGGGCTTTCTTCTACGTAACCAAGTACACATACAAAGACAGCGACGCCTTCTACTCGGTCACAGTTCTCCTCATCTTTCTCAACGTCTGCCTCAATCCGTTCGTCTATGCCGTCAAGCACAGGGCTGTCAATCAAAACCTTAAGGCGTGGCTGTGCCGAAAATCGTCAACCAATCAAGTTCAAGTTATAAATGTACAGAATCAAGCACAATCGCAAAGCCTGCCTCCATAAAAGAGCATCTAATCAGCAGTTTGCTTGCGAATGAAGTAAACCAATCAACAGCTTAAAGCTTAGCTGCAAAAAACAATAAGCAAATCAGGAGCTTGCACAAGGACAAATCATCCAATCAGCTTACGGCACGAATAGAAACGAACGTTTTTTGGATAGGACGTCGTCTGTAACTGAAGTGCATACTACAGGTCTAGAAGTAGTCGACACCACACCAAAAAAAGAAAGGTATTGTTCGTGTCGTTCGTCGTCTGTGAAAATCTTAGTTGAAATTCCTGTCCACATAATTATGTTATCTACTTCATATGAATTTTCTAAGTCAGTTTCTTCAAACTGCAAGTTTGCATGGGATGACGTCTAAATCTAACAATTTCATTTAACCATTAGTCCAATTAGACCCTTCTTGAATCGTGAGCCTACTTAGCCTAACTGTAATTGATGATATTTCTTGTATATATATTTAGCTTAATAAAAATGTTCACAAACGAACGACTTTGACGATTATTTCGCTACTAGAAAACCGAGCGAAAGGCAGAAAGACCATAGATAAAGAGCAATGGGAGCAACTCTAAACGGTTTACTGAATATCTTAAGAATAGGTCTCAGTTGTCTGTTTTAACGACTTCTTGTCTGCGAAAAACGTGTTACTTGCGGTTAGTACATGAAGATAGAGCTCCATATTGGGTCGGCCACTGCTTACCTTGCTCTATGTTGATGAACTGTGGAATCCCTCAAAATACTTAACTTTGTAGGCTACTTTTCGCTAATGATAGCAATGTCCTTATCTCGGATAAATTGTTGGAGTCTTTTCAAAAGAGCCAATGATTAGCTTCAATGAATCTGCTCTTCGTTTAAAGCTAATAGATTATCTGTCAATATTGTATTCTGTTCCCATCGCAAATCACCTCCCATACATGATTGTAAGATCATCATGGATCCAAAATTTATTAATCTAGTGATATTTTGCAAGTTTTTAGTTGTATATCTAAATCAACATCAGATATGGAGGACCACATGAACCACGTATATAAAAGAAGATTGCAAACACATTGGTCCAGTGTTCGACATTGTCAAAAAGTCTTTGATCAGTTTATACTATACCCTCAAACTCCAGCATTTCTCTTACTGCAATATCTCATGGGGCTCTAACTATCGATCCTTCTTGCGTGAATGCATTGGTATACATTCATTCAGAAACGTGCTATCCGTTTCATACTAAATTTGTTTTGGCTCTCTTGCACAAAACTTGCATTTTTGCATATTGTTGTTACGGAATACAACTAATATACAAATAAATCTGTTCATGTTGCCTCCTAATTTTGTTAAATTGTTTGCCTTGGATCTGAAGTGCATGGTTATATACCGGGTAATGGTGTTACCACGAATGCCTTCCCAGACAGCAAAATTTTAGGGGGATTAAAGGGGCCCATTTGCCAAATCCAATTAGGGGAGAGCTTGGTTATGCTAACTGGCCCCAGTCTGGGACCCAATTTAGGGCCCTTTAGGGATCCAAATTTGGGCCCCTTTTGGGCACCCATATGTTTGCCCAAACGGGCCCCAAATTTGGAACCCTAAAGGGCCCTAAATTTGGTCCCAGACTGGGGCCAGTTAGCATAACCAAGCTCTCCCCTAATTGGGGTGCTTACAGTCTTTCCCTAACGGAACCTAAATTGAAGAAATACAGATAATATTAAGGAACACAAATTCAAAAAATACAAAATAATACATGCAGTAATTTAAAATAAAATCGTCATTTATTGAAACATTCCCGTCGACAGACGCGATGGGATTACACAGTGTTACAAAGACATTAATTGCAAGTGATAATGAATCCGATAACAGTTGGTGACAGAGACTTAACAGATTAATGGATTTTAGAATAACATCATGTATAAATATAACAGAAAACAGTATAGTGCTAAATTAGTTAATTGTTAATAAGTGTTGTTATAAAGCATACAGGAGATAAAGTTTCTGTCCTTTTTATCAGGTAATATGATATAACAAAAAATACATAATAACAAAATTCAAATTAAAAAATACATAGTAATACATGCAGTAAATATAAAAAAATACACAATAATACACGCAATAATTTAACTTAATCAGACGGAATAACCAAAAATTATTTTTCGGTTCACCATATTGAATCAGTCAATTTTACTTACTTAACTACAAAATAGCAACATTACAGCAAAATCTTTGATATGTTTATACATCATACTGAAATTTTCAGAAGCCTATCATCATGTATCTGCATTGTATGGCAGATGGATTATGGTGTGAAGCACTCGTGACATGTCTGAACTTGGTGACATGTTCAGAGGCCAGTATCTCAGGAACATGTGCACATAGGCTCTTATCACCATGAAGACACAGAGTAATAAGGTTAAGATTTGTTACATACAGAGTGAACATTTTATTTTATTTTGTTGTACTGCAGATAACTGAAATGTAAAATATTTGCAATAGCTTTTGTTGTCTTCACTGCTACAGTGCCATGAATACTGCAGATTTCAACTAGCAACAGCGTTTTTGGCAACGTTTACACCAATATAAGCGAGTGCTTCACACCCCGCTCCATATCCGTCTGCCATACAATGCAGATACACGGTGATAGGCTTCTGAAAATTTCAATATGACGTCTAAACAAATATCAGCCAAATCTGGGAGGGGTTAGTTACCAGATGTTTCACATATTTGATGATTGCACATAGATTGACCCTATAGTGCAATAATACTTAAAAAATGACTACCCGTGGTACAACAAAATAAAAATAATGACTCAAGTGCAGGGGCGCCCGCAGGCTTTAAAAAATTGGACGCACACCCCAAAAAAATTGGACGCACACTCCTGCAGTCCCCTCCATCCTACCCATCATACACTGAAAATAACTCAGAGTGACTCATTAGACACAATTCAATTTAGATAACATCGAAATCTTTAACATGCCGTATTGTCGTTCATAAAAAATATCCATGCTCTCCTTTATACTTGTGTGGATTTGATCTGGTGGGTGGACGCACGTGCGTCCAGTGCGTCCGCCTGCGGGCGCCTCTGCTCAAGTGCAACAGAATAAAAGTAAATGACCCAACTGCATACCCCCTAACTGTGGACTTTCATTATGGACAGCCTCTGTTTAAATCAACCAAAGAAACAAAAAACTTTTAAAATGTTGATGACTAATCAGTAACAAATTAATTTCACCACAGTTAACTCTTTAATCGATTACTCAAAATATATCTGCAGCTTTACTTAGAATGCAACAAAGGAATTAGTATAAAACTAGCAATTGCAGAATTTGTGTATGGTGAACAAACACACTTATGCAGAATATCTGTAACTGCAATTAGAGCCAGGTTTCTTCTTGGCTGTGACACATTGTACACATGTATTCTAGATGATGGCACTGGATAAGTATAAAGTCATCAACAACTTCCAAAACATCAACAATTAAATGAACAACACCTTCTTCCCCTTTAATGATATTTTTAACAAGACATATGGTCCTTTAGTTGTCCTGAAAATGCAATTATTACCATCAGCAACTGAAAGAACAAAATTTTCCAACTTTAACTCGTTAAACTGTAGTACATTAACACACTCAATCAGTCAAAGGATCGTCAAAATGTTGCTGGTGTGCTATTGGGAAATTCTGTTTTCTTTCCTCTTTTTGAGATTTGTTCAATTTCAAAGAGACGCAGACAAAGCTGTGATAGTGGATTTTGCAGCTTTCTAATTAATCGTTACAATAATTTCGAATCATTCTCAATTTAAGGGAAGGCACTTACAATATCCAATGATCTAAATTTCTTTGCATCGCTACTCAGGTGTGTTAACCCATGGACATTGTAAACACACATCGTCTTACCATAAAGCGCATGCAAGTCTGTTACAAATAACATTAACAGCGTGTCAGCATAATTGTGCATAAAGCTCATCACATCCGGGGTTTAGTTTAAGTAGAATAAAACATCCATTAATTCATCAAAGGTTGGATTATTTTCTGAATTGATCTCCGCCGGTATGCGTCTACGGATCCTCCAGTACGACTCCCCACCTCTTGATCCAGATGCATAAGCCATTGCGTCTATTCAATACAGTTTAAAATAATTAAAACAATCGCATATGGTCCACATCAATCAATAGTAGTATTAATAATTATTTTTGGTACTACTGTTCGACAAATCAAATGCACACCAACGGTTTATATACCGTCGGTGTATATACAGTTTGATTTCTTTTTAAATATGCTCAAAGTACAAATTTGGTATTATTTGCCCTAAAAATAAAATACCAGTCCTATGCGCAACGAACACGCCCTAAGGTACACTCCAAATTACTAGTTAAATCGCATTAGAAACATAATAATTAGAAAACGCGTCAACTATCAACTATTACGATATACGAATCAACTAGACCTAGGTCATAAACGAAATTATATATATAGCTACAAATATTCCTGGAAACCCGGATGAGCAAATAATAATTCACACCTATCCCTGTAATTTATCATCCACATTTGCTGAATGTAAATGTAATGTAAATCTGCGACATTTCTCAGCGCCACACAAAAGCCACGGTGGTCATCGTTAGGCCCTAGTTGATGATGGCGTAGTTATGTGGTGACGCAGAATGGAATCATGCTCAAAAACATATACAGGACTACATAATAATCAAACAATCTATAATTAATATTTCATGATATTTACATATATCTGAAGAGAAGAAATTAATACAACCACATGAAATTCTTCGACAATTTCAGCAAATTTTGACTTCACGAACTTTTCAAGAAATAGTCCGTTGGCTTATGTCACAAAAAAGAAAGGGAACAGAGATTTCGGGTAGAATCTTGGCAATGCTGTTTAAATTAATGATATTTTAGTTCTGAAGCAGAAAAAATTTGTTGCCAATTTTTCTGTCATGGTTTAGGCCCCCTAGCGGACGTTTTTGCATGACGTCATATCCGCACCTTAAAAACTGCCAATTAGTCAGTCAGCTTGGTGTAAAAATTGCTCACTTGATGTTGAAAGCATGAAATTTGGCAAATGGTAGCAACATACGATGAAGAAAATTTTTGGCTATATAGGGCAACCGCAGATTTGCCTTTTGGCCTCAGTGGCAGCCATTTTTCAAGATGGCCGACCGAAAATATAGATTTTTAAATATCTGAGCTTCTAGTTCACTTGGAATCGCAATCTTGGTGTCTAAACATACATATTTATTGGCAAGGATTTCTATAGAACTAATTGCAATCACTTACCTATAAGAGAAAAGCTAATTGTGGTAGCCATGTTGAAGTTAAGGTGGCCTGAAAGGGGCAGTACGGTGCAAATTATGAACTAGTTGCTCATAAACTGATAGAAGCATGAAATGTGGTACATAGTATGAACATGACCTAAGGGAATTTTGTAGCTATAGGGCCATCGCAGATTTGCCTTCTGGCCTCAGTGGCAGCCATTTTACAAAATGGCCGACCGAAAATAGAGATTTTTCAATATCTCAGCTTCTAGTTCACTTAGAATCGTAATCTTGGTGTCTAAACATACATATTTAGGGGCAAGGCTTTCAATAGAAGTAATTGCAATCACTTACCTATAAGAGAAAAGCTAATTGTGGTAGCCATTTTGAAGTTAAGGTGACCTGAAAGGGTCAGTCCGGTGCAATATATGAACCAGTTGCTCATTAACTGATAGAAGCATGAAATGTGGCACATTGTATGAACATGTCCTAAGGGAATTTTGTAGCTATAGGGCCATCGCAGATTTGCCCTCTGGCCTCAGTGGCAGCCATTTTCCAAAATGGCCGACCGAAAATAGAGATTTTCAATATCTCAGCTTCTAGTTCACTTAGAATCGTAATCTTGGTGTCTAACCATACATATTTAGGGGCAAGGATTTCAATAGAAGTAATTGCAATCAGTTACCTATAAGAGAAAAGCTAATTGTGGTAGCAAATTTGAAGTTAATGTGACCTGAAAGGGGCAGTCCGGTGCAATATATGAACCAGTTGCTCATTAACTGATAGAAGCATGAAATGTGGTACATTGTATGAACATGTCCTAAGGGAATTTTGTGGCTATAAGGCCATCGAAGATTTGCCCTCTGGCCTCGTTGGCAGCCATTTTCCAAAATGACCGACCACAAATAAAGATTTTTCATATATCTCAGCTTCTAGTTCACTTCGAATCGGGACCTTGATGTCTAAAGATACATATTTAGGGGCAAGGTTTCCCATAGAACTAATTGCAATTACTTACCGACAAGAGAAAAAGTAGTTGTGGTAGCCATCTTGAAGTTAAGGTGACCTTAAAATTATGATTATAATTGTTGTTGTTAAGCATACAGTAGGCCTAGTTCGGGCAAGGATTGCTATGGAACTAACTATTTCTGAAACTTGTTGATGTGTTCATGTTCATGTGGAAATAAACAACTTATGGTATATCAGCAATTCAGCATGTTACTAATGTTCTCGTAAATGTACATTGAACAAAATATTCCGCATTTCGGCGCCCAGAGTCCAGACAAAGTACTACCCACAGAGTTATATGAAATCGTTCACGTCATTCACGGCCACATAGTCCTCTACACAGACAGAGACCAGCACACTATTGAACAGCTATCACACATTTACGCTGTGCCCTACAGCCCTTCTCGCAGCCACATCTGAGCAGTTCTGTCGAGAAGCTTTGGCAAGTGTTGTCCGCTTCACTTCCCAGCCTTCTTCGATCGTTTGCAGCCACCTCCCTTTCACCAGGACATGGTAGCTTTGGAGCAGCTGGGAACATCTGTGCCCAGAAACGACCTGACTGGTTGGCAGCGCTCTTGGTGTGTTCCACAAGTGCAATTTGAGTTGGTGGAAGGCCATCCACTGATCTGCCTTTCTGTGAGAACAGCTGATTCCGTACCTCGTTCACCTTCTCCTCACTGCTCGCACGGTCATACAGAAGAATTACAAAGCGCTCCAGTACGTCGAGCTGATCATCAACAGAGTTGGGAGTTGATGCTAAGGTGCAGAAGGCTGGGGTAACGTAGTTGAATACCTTCCAAATGTCCCACACCGTACTTTTTCCGCGGCCGGCAAAGAATGTTACTGTGTCACATCCGCTAAATGCGTGTAGGAAGGGCAAGGCTACGCACTTCTCTGGGCCAAGGCACGTGCCATATCATGGGTTGGTAGTTACCTCGAGCTTTGCCTGATGAAAAGCCAACCCATAGTTCGTCAACGCTGAGGTGCTGAACTGCTGTTATGGCTTACACCAACAAGATGTCATGTACAATGTGCGCATGTGCATGCAGTGTCAGGCTTCAGCATCCTAACAATGACTGCTTCATCCAAGATAACGCAATCAACAGTATGTACACACAGTGAAAGGCCTGGCTGGATATCTGGGACGGCGTCATCTGTTGAAGTGGAGCAACCTCTTCTAGGAGCTCACTATGTCTGATTTGGTTCCTAGCCGCAAGTTGACCATATTCGAAAGTGATGGTGAGTGTTAGTTAACCCTGCAAGCAGTGAGGAGAAGGTGAATGAGGTACGGAAGCAGCTGTTCTCACAGAAAGGCAGATCAGTGGATGGCCTTCCACCAACTCAAGCTGCACTTGCGGAACACACCAAGAGCGCTGCCAACCAGTCAGGTCGTTTCTGGGCACAGATGTTCCCAGCTGCTCCAAAGCTACCATGTCCTGGTGAAAGTGGGGTGGCTGCAAACGATCGAAGAAGGCTGGAAAGTGAAGTGGACAACACTTGCCAAGGCTTCTCGACAGAACTGCTCAGATGTGGCTGCGAGAAGGGCTGTTACAGTAGGGCACAGCGTAAATGTGTGATAGCTGCTCAATAGTGTGCTGGTCTCTGTCTGTGTAGAGGACTATGTGGCCGTGAATGACGTGAACGATTTCATATAACTCTGTGGGTAGTACTTTGTCTGGACTCTGGGCGCCGAAATGCGGAATATTTTGTTCAATGTACATTTACGAGAACATTAGTAACATGCTGAATTGCTGATATACCATAAGTTGTTTATTTCCACATGAACATGAACACATCAACAAGTTTCAGAAATAGTTAGTTCCATAGCAATCCTTGCCCGAACTAGGCCTAAAAAACGAATCTCATCATCATACCACTGATGAATACCATCCTATCCAAGTTTTATCCAGTCAACGCATTTATAAGGCCTCTAAATTTTCTAGACAGACTCCTGAAAGTTCAGTGCGTCCACGGCGACCAAGAATATTAGTGCGTCCACTTCGAGATAATAGCTCGACACAGCCATCCTTGGAAAATACCTCTTCTCCATTTTCCAGAAATGGGACTCTGATCCCGACCCTACCTTCGCTCTTCCTCTTTAACCCGACGAGTATTGCCAAACCTCATGCAATCGAACAACTTACAGCAGAGCTTCTTACCATTAACCCTGACGTTGCTATTATCGTTGAAAGTTGGCTGAAGAAACATCATCTTAACGCGTCCTTTACTATCCCTGGCTACACCTTGTTTCGCTGTGACAGGAAAGGCCGTCGTGGAGGAGGGATTGCCATCTACTGTAAAGCTTACCTGGAACCAACAATATTCAATCCAACAACTCAACTGGAGCCAGGCATCGAAATGCTTTGGATTAGGCTGACAGCCACGAAAAGAGAATTCTATATCGGAGGACTTTACCATCCGCCTAAGCCAACCTATTCCCCGAGCAGTCTCCTGTCGGCTCTCGAAGATATTCTTGAAGAGATTACTTCTCACCCCAATTGCCCAGCTGTGATAATAGCTGGAGATTTCAACACTCTTCCCACTGAATCTCTCCAGCTTATTGGACTCAGTTCTGAGTTTGAAGGCCCTACTCACGAAGGCCATCCACTTGACCGAGTGTACGCATCTGAACCCCTCTACCGTGGCGGGAAAACAATCAGTTCAGCAGTTCGTTCGAAGCACTTGGCGGTGGTTATGACAACAGGTCACGAGTCTCAATTTGGACAAACTGTTAGACCTACTGATAGGTCAACTTACGACCTGCGTCTGAGAACACCCGCGTCATTATCCCAGATGCAGGATTTTCTTTTCATGCAAGATTGGAGCTTCATATATAACTGTGAAACAATTGAAGCATCCTTCTCATCCTTCTACATCTTCATAAAGGCCACATTGGAATTATTTTTTCCGATTAAAAAAGTAACCATCAAAGCCCGTGAACCTTCTTATATGACACCTTACCTCAAGCATCTATTAAGGAAAAAGAACCATGAGTATCGGCGTGGTCGACACACTACTGCAGACGCCCTCGCCGCCCGAATAAACCAAATAATTGCCAACCACAACAAAAACACCTTTGATGGTCTCGCGCGCGGATCACGCCGTCTGTGGTCTGAGGTGCGACGATTGCGTGGAGAAGACAAAGAGCGTCCCATACACAAAGGCAAAATTTCCGCCGACAGTCTTAATCAACACTACTGCAAAACATCCACTGACTATCAGTATGTACGACCAGCTGCAAAAACAACAGTCCCCTCCGCAGATGCGGTTGATATTGAAGACTACCATGTCTATTCTGCCTTAGCATCCATTCGAGGCACTTCTGAGGGGCCAGACGGGCTTCCTTCGTGGCTCTTGTCAAGTATGGCTCATCTACTGGCAACCCCAATTTCATATCTCTACAAGAAGTCACTAACTGAGTCTTATATCCCTCCGCAATGGAAGGAGAGTAAAATCACTCCTATCCCAAAGATCTCTAGCCCAGTGACAGAGGCTGATTACCGACCAATATCCATCACACCAATTTTATGTAAAATTTTGGAAAAATTTGTTGTTCAAATTTACTATTATCCAATCCTTACAAACCCTAATGAAAATAGTCTTTATTCAGACCAATATGCCTTCAGGCCATCTGGTTCGACCTCGGCGGCATTGATAGCTATAACCGATCATTTACTAGAAACAGTTACATGCGAGCCGTATGCCCGCATGATATCGCTTGACTTTTCCAAGGCATTTGACACTGTAAGGCATAATTACCTCGCAGAGCAGTTAGCCTCCATGTTAATTCCTGATTTTGTTTACAATTGGGTGCTTTCTTTGCTTTTTAATCGAGTGCACTGTACTAAATTTTGTGGTATCATTTCCCCATACAAATGTATAAATGCTAGCACTGTACAGGGGTCAGGGCTTGGACCAATCCACTTTTTGGCAGCCATTTCTGGCCTTAAATTGCTTCATGCAGGGAACCGATTATTCAAATACGCAGATGATTGCTATTTGATAATTCCCGCCTCAAACATAACGACCACTGACTCTGAACTTGCCCACATAGCTGAATGGGCCAGAAATTGCAACTTGCGCTTAAATCATAGTAAGTCTTGTGAAATCATAATAAGGCGTCCTCGAACCAAAATTCTAGATACCCCTCCGCCCATTGCTGGGATCGTACGTGTAAATGAAATAAAAATTTTGGGAGTCACTCTTTCTGAAAAAATTGGGTTCTCCTCGCACATTAACAACATCTGTTGCAAAGCTAAACAATCCTTTTTTGCTCTGCGAGTCCTGGTTTCGCATGGATTAACTGGAAGCCGCCTTCATGATGTTGTACGTTCTACCACAGTGGCACGAATGTTGTATTCATCTCCAGTCTGGTGGGGATTTTCCAATGGTCTTGAGAGAGAACGTCTCTCTGCCTTGATACGTAAGCTTAAGCGACAAGGGTATCTGCCAACTGATACTCCTACATTTGACCTGGTGTGTTCTAAGGCGGACGATGCTCTCTTTGCAGCAATCCTTCAGAACCCAGGGCATGTCCTCCATGATTTGCTCCCTCCGATACGATCTACCGGATATTATCTTCGACCTCGCCGGCATAATCGCGAGATACCACGATGTGATCCTTTGACGGGGAAGGGTTACATTGCTAGATTACTGCATAAATGATAAGAAAACACTTGCTTTTTTAATTACTTATTTTATCATTTTTATTTCGATTTATTATTACTTCAATGTTTTACAATCAATGCTTCTAGCTTCTGTCCCATTGTGTGTTTGCTAATGGTGTAATAAAGAATATACTTACTTACTTACTTACTTCTACTGTATGCTTAACAACAACAATTATAATCATAATTTTAAGGTCACCTTAACTTCAAGATGGCTACCACAACTACTTTTTCTCTTGTCGGTAAGTAATTGCAATTAGTTCTATGGGAAACCTTGCCCCTAAATATGTATCTTTAGACATCAAGGTCCCGATTCGAAGTGAACTAGAAGCTGAGATATATGAAAAATCTTTATTTGTGGTCGGTCATTTTGGAAAATGGCTGCCAACGAGGCCAGAGGGCAAATCTTCGATGGCCTTATAGCCACAAAATTCCCTTAGGACATGTTCATACAATGTACCACATTTCATGCTTCTATCAGTTAATGAGCAACTGGTTCATATATTGCACCGGACTGCCCCTTTCAGGTCACCTTAACTTCAAATTTGCTACCACAATTAGCTTTTCTCTTATAGGTAACTGATTGCAATTACTTCTATTGAAATCCTTGCCCCTAAATATGTATGGTTAGACACCAAGATTACGATTCTAAGTGAACTAGAAGCTGAGATATTGAAAATCTCTATTTTCGGTCGGCCATTTTGGAAAATGGCTGCCACTGAGGCCAGAGGGCAAATCTGCGATGGCCCTATAGCTACAAAATTCCCTTAGGACATGTTCATACAATGTGCCACATTTCATGCTTCTATCAGTTAATGAGCAACTGGTTCATATATTGCACCGGACTGACCCTTTCAGGTCACATTAACTTCAAAATGGCTACCACAATTAGCTTTTCTCTTATAGGTAAGTGATTGCAATTACTTCTATTGAAATCCTTGCCCCTAAATATGTATGTTTAGACACCAAGATTACGATTCTAAGTGAACTAGAAGCTGAGATATTGAAAATCTCTATTTTCGGTCGGCCATTTTGGAAAATGGCTGCCACTGAGGCCAGAGGGCAAATCTGCGATGGCCCTATAGCTACAAAATTCCCTTAGGACATGTTCATACAATGTGCCACATTTCATGCTTCTATCAGTTAATGAGCAACTGGTTCATATATTGCACCGGACTGACCCTTTCAGGTCACCTTAACTTCAAAATGGCTACCACAATTAGCTTTTCTCTTATAGGTAAGTGATTGCAATTACTTCTATTGAAATCCTTGCCCCTAAATATGTATGTTTAGACACCAAGATTACGATTCTAAGTGAACTAGAAGCTGAGATATTGAAAAATCTCTATTTTCGGTCGGCCATCTTGAAAAATGGCTGCCACTGAGGCCAAAAGGCAAATCTGCGGTTGCCCTTTATAGCCAGAAATTTTCTTCATCGTATGTTGCTACCATTTGCCAAATTTCATGCTTTCAACATCAAGTGAGCAATTTTTACACCAAGCTGACTGACTAATTGGCAGTGTTTAAGGTGCGGATATGACGTCATGCAAAAACGTCCGCTAGGGGGCCTAAATCATGACAGAAAAATTGGCAACAAATTTTTTCTGCTTCAGAACTAAAATATCATTAATTTAAACATCATTGCCAAGATTCTACCCGAAATTTCTGTTCCCTGACATAAGCCAACGGACTAAAAGTCAAATTCAAAAATTCAGCTTCCGGTGTGTATTCCGCTTTCAGCTATTTATTTTTGTAGCGCTTCACTTAGTTTCTATTATTTATAGCATTGCAATTCTTCATTAATAATTAAATTAAATTCAGTAAAGTAAAGTAAAGTTTACTTTTACTTAAGTTAGAATGCAAGTCACAAGGCAATTAAGTCACAAGGCAAGTCAGAAGTCAATTAACCTACGTCAGAAGTCAGTTAAGTCAGAAATCTATTCAGACGTCCAGTCAGAATTAAGCCCAGTCAGAATTAATTACTAAGCAGACTACTGAAGTGAGAATTCAAGTCAGAAATTAATTTAAGTGAGATATGTCAAGTTAGAAGACAATTAAATAATAGTCATAGAAGCTAAAATTTACTAAGTCAGAATTAAATCAGAAATAAGTCAATCAGAAATAATTAGCCTAAGTCAGAATTAAGTCAAGGGAGAAGTCAAGTCAGAAATCAAGTCAGAAGTCAGGTTATAGTCATTTAAGTCAGAATTAATTAAGTCAGAATTAAGTCAGAAATTAGAATTACTTGTCAGAAGTCAAGTCAGAAATCAAGTCAGAAGTCAAGTAGCCTAATATTCATTTAACTAAGAGGTAATTATAAGGCAGAACTAAGTCAGAAACAATAATTAATTAAGTCAGAATTATGTCACGTCAGAAAGCAAGTCAGAAGTCAAGTAATGGTCATTTATGCTAGAATTTATTAAGTCAGAAATAAGTCAATCAGATTAATTAAGTCAGAATTAAGTCAAGTCAGAAATCAAGTCAGAAGTCCAGTACTAGTCATTTATGTTAGAATAAATTAAGTCAGAATTAAGTCGCAGAAAAGTCAATCACATATAATCAAGTCAGAAGTCAAGCTATAGTCATTTAAGTCAGAATTGACTAAGTCAAAAATAAGTCAGAAATAAGTCAATCAGAATGAATTATATCAGAATTTAGTAAACTCAGGAATCAAGTCAGAAGTCAAGTATAGTCATTTAAGTTAGAATAAATTAAGTCAGAATTAAGTCAATCATTATTAAGTCAAGTCAGAATTAAGTCAAGTCAGAATTCAAGTAATAGTCATTTAAGTTAGAATTAATTGTCAGAATTAAGTCAGAAATCAGAATAAAGTAAAAGATAAGAATTATTTAAGCCAGAATTAAGTCAAGTCAAAAACAAATCAGAAGTCAAGTAATAGTCATTTATGTTAGAATTCATTAAGTCAGAATTAAGTCAGAAATAAGTCAACCAGAATTAATTAAGTCAGAATTAAGTCAGGTCAGAAGTCCAGTAATAGTCATTTAAGTTAGAATAAATTAAGTCAGAATTAAGTCGCAAATAAGTCAATCACAAATAATTTAGTCAGAATTAAGTCAAGGCAGAAGTCAAGTCACAAATCATGTCAAACGTCAAGTAATGGTCATTTAAGTTAGAATTAATTAAATCGGAATGAAGTAAGAAATAAGTCAATCAGAATTAATTAAGTCAGAATTAAGTCAAGTCATAAATCAAGTCAGATAGTCATTTGAGTTATAATAAATTAAGTCAGAATTAAGTCAGATACAGGTCAATCGGAATTAAGTCAAAGCAGAAGTCAAGGCAGAAATCAAATCAGAAGTGACGTCGTAGCCTACGTGTCGCTAACACACAATTATTGTACAAGCATTAGGGTATTATTAGGGCAGAGGAAAATCAGCCGAAACGAGCATTAGGGTATTGTTAGGGCAGAGGAAAATTCGCCGAAGCCCAGGTCATACCCAAAATGCCCATTTGGGCAACGACTGGGGCCAATTTCCAATGCTGTCTGGGTTGGGGTTCCAACGTGGGTGGCTTTTCCCTACTCTAAGCTCTTAGTATTTCATCATAGATAGAATTATCTAATATAGTCAGTGTGGTTGCTGGTGAACAGATACATGATCATCTACCTGTCTGAGGTTGAAAATCGCTGTGCCCCTTCCCCACCCGGGTTTGCTAGCGTTCCTATAGGACGACGCACGCGATCAGAGACTCCAAGGGAAGTGCTTAAGATGGATCCTATATAGGGCGAATTTAGGCATTCGAAGATCTGTGAGTCGAGACTTCGGACGCGCTGTGACCGATACAGTTTTTGGTATGTAATTACTTAGGTTTCATTTGTTTTACTGTAGGTCTGTTGACGTTCTCTAGAAGCGCCATAATGTATTTTATTATCAAATTCACCGGTTATATTTCACCTGTCTCTTCTTGAAGTTTCCTAGCTAGTTCCCCAAAGCTAACTCTGCCAGTTCTCTCCCTATAATTGTGAAGAAATTTACCGACTCATTGGGAATAATGGTTCCTATGACTACCGCTCGAGTCTACGACAGAGTGGTTTACTTTGAAGTGCGCCGGACGACGACTCTTCTCTGCTGCACATAAGCTACCCTTTCCTTTTCAGACGGCTCGGCCTTTGATCTATTCTGCCTCGACTACGACAGTTCTTGATTAACAGGCGTCGTTCTTTACGTCTTAGAGATAACCTTGTTGTTCTAATTTTCAATGCAGAAATATGTGTTGTAAAAGCACTGTTCTTCTCTGTCCAGGGACTGCCGCATCACTAGCTCATGCTGTCCGAATAATTTTGTTGTGTTTCGTAAATGCAACAAAATCCCTAGTAAGTTACCTACTCAGGAGCGCTACCAGTCCAGCCACGGCTAAAAAAGAAAGACTTGGATCGAGTGATTTATGTAACGCATGCAATTGTTCAGAGAGACCCACAAAGAGAAGCGATATCACTTTGTCTAAACGTCAACAGAGATGTTTCAAAAAGTCGTTCAACTTGGTCCTGATTACAAAATCGATCGTTTTGTAACCATGAGCTAAAAATCTGAAAAGAACTCACAATCAGTATTGTGTACTATACATACATGCGAAAACTGGAAGCTGCTTAATTCCTAGCTTATGAAATTCAGTTACTTTAGTAGCCTACGTGAAAATTATGTTCGTTTTCTAAACTGTACTCGGCTGGGCTGTAATAAAAGATGCCGTTTATGTTGATATCGTGTAGAATGTAGACGAAGCACCGGGAGAATTTAACGATTTAATAATTGTGTAATGAATGCAAATTGTAACGTGGCATGATTGCAAGACTGCATGCCCCATAACTCTATTTCATTTCTGTAACTTGATTTGTTGACTATTTAAAAGCATGCCTGTGAGTTACTGCACTAGCTGACATGCAGTAATTATGAGCCTTGGTTTGCGGAAATTTGAAAACCCACGCGTGTGCAATAGCGATGACTCATCGACTCCTCTAAACCAGTCACGCAGAAGCAAGCAGAGTACTCGAGGTATCAGACCCAAAGAGCACAGGCAGGCGCGCGCGAGCAGATAACGGGACGAAGCGATGCAACGGGAGAGAAGCGTATAAAGGATAGAGACAATGTGCCAGGCAAGCGCGTAGTAGAGGCCTTCGCCATGCTAGATCATGCCTCGACGAAAACATGACCTAATTTCTTGCAATTCAATCCACTGATTCCAATGGGACCTTTGTAATAATGCGCAAATCATCGGTCGATGATTGGTTCAGATGTCGAGGATCATGATCCTTTTTAGAAGCCAGGTCAAAATGACAATAGGTCAACGTAACAAGAATTTAAGCTACAATAAGTAAGCAAGTTGAAATATAACATTAAATAACTGGATTTTCGTTCTTGGTCCTATAGCATCGCTCATCGACGGATATTCATGACTAAGAAATTAATGTGTACATGTAGATAAAGTTGGCATCGTAGACATTCAGTTTGCAGCTTTATTTAAATGCCTAGTTTTGAGCAGATAACTAAGATGTTTAAGTAAGTGTTGCGTCTCATATGATAGTGTACTGAAACGCCATTCCTATCTCGTTCGGGCTTAACTCATTTTCTACCAGCAAAGATCAGAAGAATTTAAAAAAATGAAACGCATGAAGCAAGGAGAACGAAGTTGTTTTTTTATAGGCTTCTCTCCCGTTGCATCGCCTCGTCCCGTTAACTGCTCCCGCGCGCCTGCCTGTTCTCTTTGGGTCCACTGATACCGCGCGTACTCTGCTATTATACGAAAATGTAACAGAAAATTCTCAACGTACAGTAGGGGCCTATACAAATATCAAACATATCAAATAGAATATGCATTTCAACAAGGTTAGTTAAAATTGTAAGTAATCGCTAAGATACGAGATTTATGCTACACGAGATGTCGAAACCATTTAATACAAATTGTCCGCATCCTTTACTACATCCCTTAGATTGTTTTATTTTTCTGTGCAAAGTTACGTCTAATATTCTGTGCAACGGAAGATAGTTAACACTATGGTCTCAGTACTCTCAAGATAACGGAGACCCACTAACTCATTCCTCTCGCTATTGAATTGCAATTCAGCAGGGTAAGCGATCTGTCCCTGCTGACCCGTAAAGTCCAGAGGATTTAGTTCAGAGTCTAAAAGCTCCACTCTGCCGTTCCAATCATTGATCACAATTCTACCATAAATATCTGCAAAGCTTATATCAATGCCATTACCTGAGAGTGTCGATTGATATTGGCGTAAAATCCTCCCAGTCGTATCGATCTCAGTTAACAGGAATTTCAATGGGTCGTTTTTAGAAACCAGTACCAGATTTCCATTTCTCTTTTGAATTGCATTGTCAACATGTCTGAGAGCAAAAATATCTGGGGACAATATTATTTCGTGCTGCAAGGAACCATTCGCATTATATATCCTTGCAAAGGAAGGATTCGGTTTACTCTGCCCTGAAAGAAACTCTCTTAGAGTGCCCTGCCTTAAAAGAATAACAAGGTTACCATTGAAAGATACGGATATAGTAGCTATCGGCGTCCTCAGGTCATTAACCCATGGTGATATCTTAAACTGACTTTCTTCATCTTTCTTGATGCGTACGACTGAACAGCAATCTGAATCCACAATATTTACTACGTACAAACAGTTTGACACACTGCAACCTGCAAAGTCCAACGAACGTATTCCTGGTAGCGCGATGACATCTTTCGCATCTACCATATTGTTGCGATTGTAAACAAAAATATTGTCTTGACCATGTTGGTTGCAGAGCACAAACAGTTCATCTTTCATGGTAGTCACGTGGGAGACGTCTGACTGAATCGGAGATTGTTGCAATATTTCCAAACGAATCGTCTTCTGAGCTAAAACAAATTTACTCTTTCATATAAATAGCCCAAAAACAAATTTTCTTAAAAGACGACACAGAAGTAACAAAATACAGGAAAATTAGTTATCAATTGAATATTGTACATGCTACTTCCAACGTATAATGGATACTGTAGAATGAAACGCTATAACTTGAAACGTGGATACAGAACCAGTGGAAGCCGTAGCTACACAAGTATCATTATTGAACGATATATAAACTGGGTAAATAGCGATGGAAATGAGTAACTGGGGCTGTGAACAGACCATATCAAAATCGGGTGTAGCAACATCAGCACAATACTAAATTAGATTACCCTGTATAAATTTGATGGCATACTGCATTAATCGCACACATAAAAGAGCACCGTATAAAGTTACGTCTAATATTCAGTGCATTGAAATGATGATGATGATGATGATGATGATGATGATGATGATGATGATGATGATGATGATGATGGTGATGATTATTATGAATGATGATGATGAAACTACAAATGGTCATTGCCGGTTTAAATTCTTTTATCGCTCTCGTATAGTTTAAGCCTTGATGTAAGTATGCATGTATACATGTATGAATTCATGAATGCATGAAGGTGCGCTTGCATATGTGTGTACAATGTACATGCATGTATGTTGTAGCGTTCCACCTCTTTAATGTTGAATTCGATCCTTGTCTTGAGATATATATATTCAGACACTTAATTAAGCTCCTTTAAAGTTTCTCAGAAAGGCACAACTCTCGCTTGCTAGCTTAAAAAGTGTAAAGGTTTGTTACCGATAAAGTGTTAATCTTAAATACTCAGATGTATGCTACTGGAGAAGTCGTCAATTGTGAACTCTCGCATACACGTAAAGCCCAACAACGGGATTTCCATTAAGAGTTGATAGTTGACACCTTGTTCAAGAGTTCAGGTAAAAGGTATGAAAATCGACAGTGCAAAGATATTAACATTAGAAAAACACTGCAGCATATATATATATAGGCTCAATTGGACAGAGATAGTAAAGAAACTTGAAGTAACAAGACTTGATATAAGTGATAATTCCTGTTTCGATATCAATATTTAAAGGATTAATATGAACCAAAAAATCAAAAGGAACATTGAGGATACGTTTTAGGTGTATTTTATGAATACGTTTCATCGGACGGCGAGTGAGAGATCTGCAGGCGTGCGTCTGTATGAGCTGCTATTTGTCTAGACATCTTCAAGTATTAATGTTTGTATGGAGATATGAGATGGCCTTATGGTTATCGTGCTGCATCGAGAGGGCGAGTTTAAGAGTCACTTACTCATTGACCGATACTCCAATTTCAGGTATTCGTATATTGTACTCCGGATTAAAGTTTGTTCAAAAATAGGAATAGAACTTAATTATTTCAAGAACTAACCAGTGCTGTCTAGAACTCTGTGAACTTCATTTCGAAAGATGTTGGTCATAAGGATGCTGCTCCATTGCGAGCAGACAGTTCTAAGTCGGCTAATAACAAGATCAGCTTTTTCTTTCCACACACTTTTGGCCAGCTTCAAACCCTTCACTTCCATAGCTACGGCTTTAACTAGGATACATTCAAGTAGCTCGATTGGTAGATCATGCAGCTACAGGCAGAAAATAAACGGATTAAACTTGTGTTTACATAATTCTTCAAAACTTCTTGACATAAAATCAAGCCAGAGGAAGGACATTTCAATCCGAGTTTTAAACACCACAGCAATTCAAATACAGCGCACATGAAGAAATCAAGTTAAATTAAAAACAGGAGGACGAACTTGACGCAGCACAAAAGAATTATATGTTACTTCACAGCTGATGCTGGTTCAGTGGCGTATACAGAAGTTTAGACGGGAGACCAGTAAGAAAGGTCGTACTTATCTTTGCTTAAGTAAGTAAGTAATCTCTATTAGCGGGAGACAGAGGTCTACGCATATAAAAAAAATACGCACACTAGTGAAAAAGTAGCACACTGTCAGCAGGATAAACCGATGCAATATTATAAACAGTTTTAAAAGTTTCTATAATTATACAATTATGTCTATAGCTCTGAACTAACAGCATAACACTTTACACGGGCTTACGATTTGAACTGAAACTAATAGGAGAAATCATTAAACCAGCATTATCACAATTTTTATATATGTATGCTAAGCGAATTATGAAGAACTTTTATGGAGCAGTGGAAGAAAGTTCGGTTATTCAATCACATGCTCCGTTTTCCGTAAATTTATGGTATCGCGCTTATCAGGCAGTATTTCGCAGTTAATACTTAATACTCCTAAAGAGCATCAGTTTAGTGTTCACCCAATAGCTTCAAGACCACACTGTCGCCCCCCCCCCCCAAGGCCGCTGCACCCAGCCCTGTGCAGGAAAACCTGTTGACAAGAAGTAACTTGAGGATGGAAGCAGGCAGACCGTCGATCTCTGCGACTGTGTTTCGCTGTGTGCGCAGAACCGTTCAGTTTCCGGGAATCCCAGGATAATCACGTGTGATTTAGTATTTCTGGTGCAAGCTTCAAGACCGAGAATATCTACGTCCGAATTTTCCATGGAAGTTGTTATGCCAGCATAGAAGTTCTACCTAATTGTTAGTGTTGCCGATCAAAGCAGAAGACGAGTTTCGCTTTTGACCGCATCTCAAAGCTGCTAAGGTTTATTTATAAAATCTGGATTATTGTTTTCATTGTGACAGTGTTAGACCGAACGCACTTATCAATAAGAACAGAGATTAAATGAAGAAACTTGTTGTATAGCAGTATGACATCCGAGATGTTAAAAAACGATGAGCAGTCCTGTGAATTTATAGAGAACCTGTGAAAAACAAGATTTTGACCTTTGCGATCTTACAGTTTTATTTTTCGTTTTTGCCGTTTCCCCATGCTCCTATTAACTGCAATGTACTCATATAGTCTTGACCGGACTCTAAAGAATTTCACCATAAAACAGCATATATACCTTGCTTGTTATTATTAATCAGCAGAAATGTTTATCTTTTTCACACTATACCTTCTTTACTTTTTACACTTATTTTGATCGGATTCTCCCCCAGTATCCGTCAGTCTCTTACCGCCATATAACTGCTCGTGAATAAGCTGGTGCCCTGAACTTAGCTTTCGAGTGGCACTTTAGAAATTTAAAGTTAACGATTACGATTACCTTCTCAAGGAATTTATAGATGTCCTATTACCCTTTCTACACTTACTAATTAATGCGGCCCTGTGTTATGGATCCATCCCCTTTACCAAGAACGAGCATTACCTAGTATTCCATAGTATATTCTCTTTGGTATCCAAACCAGTTTATAATCTCTCATTTCTGTTCAAACTGGTTTTAAAACATGTATTAATTCAGCTAACAGAGTGCTAAAGGCTATTTCTCTACTGTTCAGTCAGGAGTCAGGCTTCAGAAGATTCAACTCTATAGCAACAGTTTTCACCCGTATTCTATCTGAAATCTTTGGGGCATTTGATCGCGGACAAATGACCTTACTTGCCCTCTGACATTAATGCGGTCTTTGTTACGGATTACCACAGCATTCGGCTAGTAGGCCCTACGCCTTGAGAGGTCATTCGGCATTACTGGCTCGGCCCTCTCATGATTCACCGCCTTTCTTTCTGACCGCACCCAATCCATATAATTATTCTTGGTCCAAACCGGATCCTCCAGTCCCTATAATAACCAAGGGTATCCGGCAAGGATCTGTTTTTGCCCTGCTCCTTTTTAATCTTTCTATTTCTGACCTGGGCCCATCATATCAGTTTCAGGAGTACTCTCGCATCAACATGTCGATGACACGCAGGCATGTACTCACGATAAAACTGCAAAGGCTATCTCCATGGTTCAGAGATTACTCGGAGCATCGTTGACCATCGTTGACCTTATCTTCAACAGTTGAATGGAGCTGCTAAGCGAAATGAACCGGGTTTTGTTGGAGTTTAGGCGAAGACGATTTGACTTTAGCCAGGTCTGGCTGAAGTCAAATCGTCTTCGCCTAAACTCAGCAAAACCCGGTTCTTTCCGCTTAGCAGCTCCATTCAACTGTCGAAGACAGATACTGTGGACCTACCTCGACTCTTCCCCCACATTCATATCTTCACCTCGGTACTTAATCTATGAGTGTCTCTGGACCGGAAACTCAATCTTCAGGATCACTTGCGCCATATTCGCATTATTCGCATGAGCTTTGTATATCTTGGATTATCCTGCATACCTCAGTTAAAGTCAGTCTTAAATGTTGCCGCTAATTTGATTGGTGGCATTCCTAAGTTCGGCTACATCTCTACATTCATGCTGCAGCAGCTCCTTTGGCTTCCAGTTGTAGAGAGCATCCTATTTAAACCTTGGTTGTTGTGCTGAAATATCTTACCGGAAATATCTGAAATATCTTATCTTGTACTCCGATCTACTTAAAGCGACCTTGTGTCCTAATGTCCACTATAATACCTGGCCGCCGTCCTCTGTTATCAACGGCACAAGGAGACCCGGTCGTTCACGTGACCAGAACTTCCACCGCAGAGCGCCGCGGCGTCGCAGTTGTTGGCCCTACCTCTTGCTGATCTCCGACGGGAACTTCTCCTTCTGTCTTCTTTTCTTGTCCACAAATGCATGAAGGCCGCATTATATCCCGCTAGTTCTGGGACATCGGTCGGGAGCGCCTCTGATGAGTTGGCTCGAGGTGGCGCTTTATAAGTCCGCAGTTATAGTTACAATTACACTTAGAATGCATTGATACACAGATTTCGCAAAGCACGCTGGAAACAGGCATCGTAGAATCACATGACGAACTAAACATATATTGAGTCCAGTGTACGACTGTTAAGGAAACAACGAAGGATGCTAACGTAACAGGATCGACAAGATCCTGTAGTGTAAAGTCTAGGACGTGACGCATTCAAATACAAATAGTTGCCTTCGAGTCAACTTTAAATGCTCTTAAGTGCTAATGATGCTTCTTGACTAGAGAAAAACATGGACATATCAAACTATAAACCATACTAGTCAAGGAATTCACAAAATTCATAACCAAAGAATTAAGACTTATGACTTGTATCTTAATACCAAGTAGCTCACCGTTTTGTCACTCAATAAGGCAAGTTTTGCTCGTTTTACAGAGTGTTCTTCTCGGAAAACAGCTACAAAAAGTAAATGCAATTACAATAAATGGCCTCAGTTATAGTACATAATGAAGTATCATGAGATTCGATTATAGCAATGCAAAGAGCTGGTCGCATCTTGTGCGTGTACGTATATGACCTGGATTTAGTCACTGAATTTGCATAAAATTGTGATATGGATTTCCTACATAGTTCAGAGGAGTATTACCACGTGTCCATACTCAGAAACTGATACCACGTGTCCATACTGAGAAACTGATACCACGTGTCCATACTGAGAAACTGATACCACGTGTCCATACTGAGAAACTGATACCACGTGTCCATACTGAGAAACTGATACCACGTGTCCATACTGAGAAACTGATACCACGTGTCCATACTGAGAAACTGATACCACGTGTCCATACTGAGAAACTGATACCACGTGTCCATACTGAGAAACTGATACCACGTGTCCATACTGAGAAACTGATACCACGTGTCCATACGGTAACCGGACAATTCGTCGCGAAAAATTGGAAAGTCTCTCTAGCCGGACAATTCGGCGCGGGACAATTCGTCGCGGGAAATTTCTATAATATAAATATTATCACGGAAAATTTATGTAATAGTAATAGGAGTAATAATTGGAGTAATATAAAATCGTAGATTTTGGGGGGTATATCGCACATCTGAATTGGCGTTGGCCTAACTGAAAAACGTGATCTTAATTAATCAGATTTATCAAATTAATCAAGGCTGGTTTATTAGCTGTCGTCGATTAATTGTTAATTCTGCATTAACATTTAATTGTGTTAGATTAGTAACTTTTGGATTTCATATTACACTGTCTATATTCATACAATTTCGGACAAATTATCCAAACTGCTTTTTATATTAAACTACTTTTTATATTAGTTGTATTACATTAGTAACTTTTGCATTTCATATTAGAGTGTCTACACTGTCTATATTCCATTAAAACTCGATATTAAATATTGTGATAAACTTGACAATATACTGTTATATTTTACTTCTACATTGTAATATTGCTGTTTATTTTTTTGGTGGCTTAATGAAGCAGTTACCATTTCATATTTTGTTTAACCGCGACGAATTGTCCTGCGCCGAATTGTCCGCCCCGAAATGTCCGCCCCGAATTGTCCGCGCCGAATTGTCCGCGCCGAATTGTCCTGCGACGAATTGTCCGCGCCGAATTGTCCTGCGACGAATTGTCCTAGAACCGTCCATACTGAGAAACTGATTTAGTCAACAACAAAAAACAGACAACTATGAAGCCTAGTAGTAAATATTTCATTGCGTTAACTTGCAATTCGATCCTTCGTTCGTTTCCTCATCGTTATTGGATTCAGATGATTTTCGTTTCTTCGACATAGCTTAATGGAAGAAGAACAAAGGTCGCTTCTTGCCACAATCAATTTGTTAAAGACTCCATAGAAAATAAATAAATTAAAATTATATTAAAGTTAAAGAAGCCCTGAAATAATGATGTCTTCAAATATTATGCAATGACGTCATACAATAAACGTGATGTCATACGCTTCGTATTCATTAAAATTGTTATATTTATTATTATTATTATTATTATTATTATTATTATTATTATTATTTATATATATATATATATATATATATAATAATATTTATTATTATTATCATTATTATTATTATTATTATTATTATTATTATTATTATTATTATTATTATTATTATTATTATTATTATTATTATTATTATTATTATTATTAGGCCCTATTATTATTATTATTATTATTATTATTATTATTATTATTATTATTATTATTATTATTAATATTATTATTATTATTATTATTGTAATAAAAACTGTACAGGGTTTCTATTGTCAAATCTCAACTAGGGATGTCCTGAACTGTATTTCTTACGTACCTAAAACCGACATAGCTGCTAAATTGTAGGCTAGTGGGCGTAGATTTGTTCGAGCTGTGACTAACAAAATCGAACAATGAAGATTACTTGCTGGAAAACTTTTGAGTTTTTCAGAAGATTTCTAGCAATAAAATACGACTTAACAAACACTGAAGTGGTCTGAATGAAAACAGAAAAAAACAATAGTCTTCATTCATTAAGCAAATAAGATACATTGAACCATTGAAAGCTGTGCTGGGGGTTTAATTCAACCCGCAAGGTGATTTTTGGAATTACCTGGAGGGGCTGAAAATGAGTTCAGTTGAACCCCCCCCCGATTATTCAATCCCTGACTGCATATGGGTATGACTATTGTTATAGTCTCACTGGAGACTAGCGGCAAATTGAGTGGGGAAGGATTGGATTCTGTGTCGGAGTGTGGCGAAGGCCGACGAATGCAAAAACTTGAGATAGGTTACCTGTTCTAAACACAGTCGGTAGATGTCCACAAGAAGACCGTCATCTGCTTTTCTGGATCCTCAAATCGTTAAATTGTTGACAGAAGCATATAGTTTTAAGCCAGCTATACTTAGGCCTATACTATTAACAATACCAGTACCACCACCACCACTACCACAAAGTAACAGTTACTTTTCAAACGTAACTAATTACATTAATTACTGGAAGAAAAATAACCAGTTACCTACAAATAGTTGCTTTGGGAAAGATTATTAGTAACTGATTACAGTTACTTTGAAAAAGTAACTAAGTATTTTTACTTAGGCCTATTGTATTTTTACTGAAGTAGCTAAGTATTTTAGTTACTGTATGTGGGAACGTCAAATTTATTTAGCACTTCCATGATGAAATTATACTTTGAAAATGACGAATTAAAGGAAATAATTCAGAGACATGAGCACAAATCGAAATGCTCGGGGGTCACTTTAACGCATGTGAACCAGAGAATTTGCAAGCTGATGATAAACACTTTAATAATAGCCTATTTATAAGAACTTAGTCATAATCGAACTAGACGACGCGATCATAGATAATTTAAGGGTAACCCAAAGTAGCAAAATATTTTGCGTCAACGTTATCTCATAAAAATAATCAGTTGCCGTTGTGCGTTACTTTTGGTAAAAAAGTAACTAGTGACCCAAAAAGTTACCGCAAAAATAGTTACTAGTTATAGTAACGCGTTACGAGTAACGCAATAACGCACAGCATATAAAGCCCAGATACATGGATACACATACATACATTTGAACCAATGTAGCCGGATCGTTTTCCTAACACTTTCATGACGAGAGTGCACTAAAAGTGACTTGGAACCAATGCAGCTCGTCTTTAAGGTGTCAAAGACTAAATTGTTGCGACTGAGACGCCTTATATTCCCACCGACAGTGTACACCAGCGTAGTTCTATTTATATCATTACTGAGTTTAATAGGCGCGCAAGTTGACCATTATTGCGGACAGATAGCCTATTTCTGCCTTGACGAGTACTGAACCCAACCTTCGGTTGACAGTATAGGTCTCTAGGATGCTAAAAAAGGGAGCTTGTTGTTGAACCGTGTAAGAAAAATGACAGAACTCTGCAGTTGTAATGCTCTTAGGTAACCTAACGAGTCGATGAAAGCCGACGAGTGTTCATTTTTATTCTCCACGAGTTCATTTAAATCCGTCGAGAATAAAATTGTTGACCGATGCATGATTTCAATTTGTGAAATCGACTCAGCGCCATAGCTTTGATTGATTGAATGAAACTGTTTATTGAAACATGACACAACAGACAAATCAAATTTTGACAGTTCCTTCCATAGCAATTCCAGTGCTGGTCTCAAATGGGCAAACCAAAAGGGTCAAAGGTTCTGCTATAACCTGGATTACCCTCTCACAAAAGGGTCAAAGGTTCTGCTATAACCTGGATTACCCTCTCACATAAACACTGTCTACAGGTAACCTAAAGAGTCGATGAAAGCCAAATAATTGTCTTCAACACATCATAACACACAACTTCATTATCATTTCATAAATCATTTTCAATCATATGCAAAGAAACTAAACGGTGCTGTGCAAAGTAGACAGTAGCAAACCATGCAAACGATTTAATCTGCGCAAACAGTCGATAGCGTTTAATTGGAACTAGAATGAGGTCATGTGGAAGAGTACCCGTATTACAAAGCATTGAGCCGGAACATTTTATTGAAAATTGTATGACATTCGTGCATTCGTACTTTTTGACTAGCTAGAGACAAAAGTCCAACCCAGAGGAAATATCATGAAAATTTTGACTAAAGTCAAGACATCGATTAAAATTAAGGTCGCCGACCTGCGCAGTGTCGATGCCAGGAAAACGTGGACAATTAAGCATGCACTGTCTTTCATCTAGGAAGTTTTCAAGGAATCGAGTTAACAATGTTATCTTCGAGAGATTTCAGCATTCATGATACTGTAGCCTATGAGGCGTTTCAAGTAGAGTTCCTCCAAGCATGACGACGCGCTCAAAGATTGCGGAGACAGAATGAGACAGAGACAGAGAGAGAAAGAGGCATCATATAAATGTAAGCAAGGAGGAGGGTAACAGGTTACGGCTAGGGCGGAAACCCGCTTCTGAAGTTTACCGCTTTTGAGGGGTTCCTGAAATGCGCTTCATGCAAGTCCAGACAGATGCAAGCTCACTGGAGCATTAGCCTAAAGTGATTTTAGTAAAACCAGACTGATAAAAAGAACTTAAGTCAGACAGCGGACATCACTGGATAATTAGTGGACTTTGCCGGCAGATGCCCCAAGCCCTGTACGTTTGTCACAAGCTACTTGGATTCAGTAGGGATGTAAGAGAGTATGGCCACCCCAGGGAGGGTAGAAGGATGCGGACAACGTGGAGGCAGATATCGTTCATTTATTCCGTGTACGACTGTTTAAGAGTATTAGGAATTTGAGGGTTGGGAGGACAGGAGTAAGTAGAAGTGTCAGCGTAAACATACATTGGAATATTAGTGGTGTTCGGAAAAAAGAGACCGAAGAGAAGTGAACACGGAAGTGAATTTTGCTTCAAATGAAAATCTGAAACGACTCCGCTATGGAGGAAGATGGAAAACTGGAAGAGTTTCGACGATGAATACCGACGAAGGAGAGGATTATGATCGCGGGAATAGACAAATGAGGAGTTGAATTTTATTTTATTATTGCATGAGGTGTTACCGTAGCTAAATGCTAGTGGCAGATTAAGGAGCAGGGAGTTCGTGTTCGCGGATGCACTTGTCAGCAGGAAGATTTTGAATATCTGAATGCCTGAGTTACCTTAGGCTATGTACCTTGGATTAACCGAGTGTGTGAGGCATTTAGGGCATGATAATACGCTCCCTGCCAGCATGCTGACATTGGGCACATATATACATGTATAGGACCCATATTTCAAGACTGTACCCTTTTACGACCCATTCGGATCCAACCAAAAGTTCACCGGCATGCTGATTGCTGAAGGGCTTGACGAGCATCTTCTGAAGTGTCTAGTTGCAAAGAAGTGACGCAATCGAGGAAATGTGGAGAAATTTAAATAGGTGTAACATATTTTTAGCACAAACCTCCAAATATATTAACCTTAAACCCCTGCGACGGAAGAATTGGTCAGGGCGACTGCCGATCGGTCACCAAGCCGTAACAATACCTGTGTTTAGGCGAAAGTTTGAATCTCCAACTTTATTCTGACGCGTTGCGTTTCAACCAATATAATTCGATACTTTCACGCATGCCGAAGTCCACAATGACATCAGCTTCAATTCGTCCTCAACTGAGCGGATTATAGGAATGTCGTAGTGTCTTTGCGACACCAAAGTTAGGCTACATTTTATGAAGCTCGAAAATAGCGTGCAGCTATAACGTTTGTTTATTGGTCGTCTATAATATTATTTGTAGGATGCTTAATTAATGGTATAATAACTTTCGGAGGGTGACACAAGTCATATGACAGAATTTTAGGAGATAATGTTGATTAAGTTGGAGTCAAAGTTTAATACGCACAACCAAAGTCCTATCAACCAAACAATCAGCGTGTGATTAAGCAGTTTTGGTATTTTTTCTTATCTCTATACAGCCTTGTCGGAGTCTGCAATAAAGAGATGATTTGACATTAGGCCTACTGTTGAAATTATCCGTTGGACAGCGATCGTGAACGATTTGGCGAATAATGTTGTGAATCGATGTTAAACATGATAATGCTGAAGAAGAAGAATTAACTTCGTCTTCCAGTTAACTTTGTTTCATACTTTAAGTCTTCCGCAGACCGCGGAAGTCGAACTTACCGGACAGACAGAGGCGGACTCGTGAGGCATCCTGGTAGTCGCAACATCGAGCCGTCTGCTGCCTTACCTTACCACTCGAACACCGGGGTTTTGTGACAATTTGGCCCCAGAAGCGAGGTTTGTGAAAAAATTTAAAAAAATCGAATCGCGATTAATCGCTCGATTAACGGCGATGAATCAGCAGCCCCAATTTCAAAACAATTAGTTTACAGCAAAGTGCGTCAAGGGCTTATCATTTTTCCGAATCATGACATCATTTTCGATTCGAATATCGTCGTCCGATTCGTTTTCGAATCGAATATCGAAGCTTCGCAGGTTCCTAATATAAACATCGCATTGTAGGCCTATTGTATCTAGAAATTTATAAAAGCGTCTCTCGCAAACTATTCAGAGACGCTTTAAGCACAGAAGCATGTTAAGGAGACATTCACGAACAGACTGACGGTAAACGCTAAAGACGCATTCGTGTTCGAAAGTGTTTGGCTGTCTGCTCCATACCAGATAGAAGTAGCCATTTGATAGTAGTGTACCAAATCAGCTAATGACTTGAACTTCTTTCTGATAACATAATAGAACATCCAGCAGTAAAACTGAATTGAAACAAAGCTTGTAGAGAAAAATGCGATTCAAACTTCAAGCTAATGTATATATTGACCTATTTAACTTTAAAAGTTGCACCAGATCGAACTATTAAAACTAATGTAATTCAAACTAAGTATGATTTTTAAATCAAACACACAGAGTTCCAAATTATAATATGGAAAACACAAATGTTGTATTACACCAGTGAAACACACACACACACACACACACACACACACACACACACACACACACACACACACACACACACACACACACACACACACACACACACACACACACACACACACACACACACACACACACACACACACACACACACACACACACACACACACACACACACCTACACACATACACACACACACACACACACAAACAAACACACACACGCAAACACACACACATATATTCGTTCAAAATCAATTTGAACTGACAAACCGCAGACGATTACATGTGGGAAGAAATGTTGTTATAATGATATAATACAAAGATGTTAATTAGTCTGAACATGAGCGATTTGAGGATTCTTAAGCAGGCTCCTATAAGGCATCCTAGGTATGTAGTTAGAGTCGTATTTTGCGGGTAACGCATCATTGTGGGTTCTTGGGCGAAGATCATAACTCCGCTTGATGGTTGGCGGAAACAAGTTCCACAGATCATGATATGAGTTCCATTTGACTGCTAATAGTAGTCAGTCATTGGCCTCACCAACCATCACAGAGATGTCCAGCGCATTCGTGGGCAGGTATCCCATTCGACGAGTTCTCTGCATAAACACTACATCTCCTGTCTGTATTTGGCGCCGACAAAGGCTTTCTTAAAAGCTTCAATCGATGTGTTATATGAGCCAAGCGGAAGATTTTGTAAATGCATGAATTCTCCATAAAGAGATTTAAAACGTAAAATCTTCTCGGTAGCGCTACCATACCACTGAAGTATTTCTGTATCACTAGGCCCACTGTCTTCATCGGATGGCTTATGAAGAATAAGGCCATCAAATGACGCCATACCCAAAGAAGCGCTTCTACTTTTGATCAGGTGTAGTGGCGATACTGATGAAGAAATAGCAGTTGGGACTTTAGAATGAGTCAGAAACAAATTCTCTCTATACCTATCTTTGAAAACGGTATCAAAGTCTCTTATTTTTATCCAGCTGAGAAGGGAGCAGAGTTTCTTTCCGCAGTGAAATTTAGGTAGAATGACTGAGCGATTGAGTAATGCGCCAATCATTAGAGCATTTTGCAACGCTTTCTTTTCTGCGCTCCATACGACTGCTTTTGATACTTTGCCAATTGATGCATTAAACAGCGGATTTTTGTAGGTAATATACTTTGTTGTATGGCTAGAATAGTAACCATTTTCGTCGTAGTACCATTGTAGCAGTTCTTTAAACCTATATATTTTCGCTTCAATACCAAAGATCCAATTGTTGTGAATAACTACGGCTGATGTTTTATTCAAAGATGGATCATCGCCAAAATGTCGGCCGGGATTTTCATAAAAGTATTGTCCACACGAATATTTTTCCTCTGATAATTTCACTATTTTCAATCTTCCTTTCAACTTTCCTAAAGCGGCATTAAGCGCATGCTGATCATTTATGTCTGTTGTTTCTGCGGTCTTTTTCATATCTGTATATAACTCAATGGTTTCTTTAGTACTTCTTATAAACAAGAAACCAGCATTGTAATCACTGTTGTCCCACATAATTGCGACATCACACGATCCATTCAGGCAGGGAAGATCGAGTAAAGGATCATGCATAAATATCACATCAACGTCTGTATGTAGGACATTGTATCCCAGTTTCAACGCATCTAGTATCATATAAGTTCTTATATTCATCTTTCTAACGAAATCCTTTGTTCCAAACATAGATCTTTTGGAAGAATCAGGATCTGAACTGTATTGAAGACAAAGAATATCTTTTGCATTCAGAAGCTCACACATCTTTGAACTTGTAGACAGGAATAAGTAATTTTGAATGTTGTGTTTCAGAAGTGACGTTTCGTAGAAATTCATGGTCATTTCATACGCACCTAGATCGACAAGTGCTAACAGTATGGTTTTATTTTGTGATGATCGAACCTTCAAGGCATCGTGTAGAGTCAAGTTTAGGCTACGAGTGTATGCCTTCCTGAGGAAGTGACCAAGGTAACTATGTCTTTCTAAAATCAAAAGAACACAATATATACCACGGGCTTCAATGGTAATGAAGTCTATGGTCGAATATAATGGGCTATGATGCACAAATTCACTGAAATTCACAACTCTGTCTAGCCAGTTCTGTGATAGTGATTTTAACGTTTGTGCTTGGTTAATTTGCTTGAAATAATCATTGCTGTTCATGCGCTAGTTGCGTTGGCTTATGTCACTTGTGCCCAGTGTTTCAATATTGGAACAACGGAACAAAATCAAAAATAATTCGGAATTTTTAAAAATAAATAAAACACTAAATTGATTTAGCTATTTTAATATCAAACCTTGTAAAATAAATGAAAATGAAGCTGAAAAAATGAGTGAAAATGGGTTAACTCTTTACAACGGGGGTCAGTGTGTTTGCGAGGCAAATGTACACAATCCTGTTGTTGGTAAAGCTTGATTAATCAAAATAACCTTCATCGATATATATTGTCAGCTGTTGTGACATCCTTCTCGAATTCATGTCCTTCTGCCATCTAGCCTATGCATGACCTCTGTAATCAGGGTTTGCCAAAACACTTTACTCTCCCAGATTTGCTATCAACAGGGCGATCCGTTTGGTCCAATGTTGTTCTATATTCTTTCCATCCAATTTTTTTAGAGCCTCTCCTCCTAGCTACTTTTAGGTTACTTGAATGGCTTTACTTTGCGTGCCAAGGCATCCTATGTGTCCGCAAAAGTGACAGCTTGGGAACTGAAGTGTGAGCCTCTAAGCATTTCACTTAACCGCACGAAGTGTGAAGTGAGGTCTGAGTCCTGTTTCCGGAGGGCAAGATCAAGAGAGGAGGCAGAGCAGCTGTCAAGGCGGTGTGTCGTTTATGGCGAGAAGAACTGAAGACGGAAGATCAGATGAGCCAGGGTAAGAGTACTTGAAAAATTGAGACTTCAGTTTTAAGCGAAAATCTCATGGATGATAGATAGAGGACCATGAGGAGGAGGAGAATGGAGGACAGCTTGCAATGAAGATGAAGGAACGGAGAATCTGCGGAATTCGGAGGGGATATTGTTCCAGAGGCGTGGTGCTCTGTTGGATATGGCTCGGTTGAAGAACTTGAGATGAGTATTGACTGGAGGTCGAGAAGTACTGAGATAGGAGGATGATCGAGTGGAGCGTGTTGCCTGGATGGTGAAGAGAACACGGAGGTACTTGGGCTGGGAATATTGTAGGGAGTTGTAGGCTAGATACAGGACTTTGAAGTGGATTCGCTGTGAGATTTTTAGCCAATGGAGTGATTTGAGGATGGAAGTGATATGATGATGTTAGGCCGTTCTAATTACAGCCCTGGCTAGTGAGTTTTGGATTAGTCCTAGCTGAAGACGCTTGATTTGAGTGAATGCAAAGTTGAGGAAGAGGGAATTGCAGTAATCAAGCTTTGAATGAACAATGAATGTAGCAATTGTAGAGGCAGTTTTATGGTAAAACATGAGCCGGATGCGTCCGATGTCACGAATGTGGATGAAGCAGGAGAGCGAGAGGTTGGTGATGTGGGCAGAGAAGGAGAGATGTGGATCAAAAGGAATCCCAAATTCAGAGGTGAAGGCAAGAGGCGATGCGTTAGTCGATAGTTGTATGTAAAGGTCAGGGAATATCTTCAGTTGATTAGGAAGGCCTAGGATGATGAATAATTAGTCTGGTCTGAGAGGGTTAAGACAGAGGAAATTGGATGACATCCACTATGAGATTAGGTTAACCACGTTGAGTAATTGTGCGATGGAGGTGGAAAGAGAGCTTTTATATAACAGAATAATATTAGATATGAGCTTGCCTGTATATTTGAAGTGAAGTCCTATTAATATCGTGGTAACAATAATCACCAATAACCTGCTGCAATAAAAGGAAAATTTAAGTACTTTACATGACGACGCTCTGAACACAAAAGTGGTTAAATATTGAATTTAAAAGAATTTAAGCCGTAGTGTTAAGATGACCGATGCAGAACAGAAAATATAAAAGTAACTACTGAAATCTACTTTTGGCCACTGTAAACATCTTTCCTTTTAGCAGGCTTCAAACATTTCTCGTTTAGGTTTATATCGATGTCCGGCTACCAAGGTCTACTATGGCTATAGGCCTACACTGTACAGCGCCCTTGTAGCGGCATGGTCGGGTTACAGCGCTCTAGAAATTGCCCGTGCTATTATTATTATTATTATTATTATTATTATTATTATTATTATTATTATTATTATTATTATTATTATAATTATTATTATTATTATTATTATTATTAGGTTACTGACATGCCTTAGGAATAATTGTCTAATCGTTATTTTTTGGGTGGCTCCGAGTTTAATTCACACATTTTCCTTTACTCTTTTCAAACACTATTCACAAGCACGATAGTTAATCAATACAATACGTCTCGCCCTAATATCAACGATTACAGCAACTATTTTTGAAGAGCCTAAGCGATCAAGCACAGTAAGAATGCTCAGGGTAATATCGAAAACTGCCACACACATGTGAAAGCTTTTTATAACCATGTGACCTGCAGGGCCTGTACAATTTAAATTACGCGCATAGTGCTACGCTCATCACTGCGCCAATTAGCCACCCCTCTTAAACCGAGAATTAAAAAAAAATAAAAAAATTAATGATTCTACCAGACTGCTTATATATACCTGTTTGGACGCCTTTGGCAACGCATTCTTTTGTGCCAAGACAAATTTGTGTAGCCTATGTTGCAAAACACGTTGTAGCTATTTCATTCTACAATCAGAATAGCATTAAAATAATCTACTTGCATTTTCCAAGTACATTGAAGATAAAGCCAATCCGATCATTGGAGTTCTGGAACAAAATATGTAGGCCCTACATCGGAAAATTTGATTGGGCAAAAATGCTCTATTATGAATGTCTGATAGTATTTAGGTTCTTTGTCTATGTTTTTCTGTTTTTGAAGAAGCTTGTTATATTGAAGAATAATGTTTTAATAATTCAAGAAATTCTCCTGATTTGGGGGATACCTTCCTATTATTTGGGGCACGTGCCCCGGCCGTGCCTCCAAAGTCTACGAATATGCTTTTGGCGTCATCTTGGACTCAGAACTCAACCTCTCTCCGCATATCTTGCAGCTGAGCCGCGCTTGCAACTTTCAGCTACGACAGCTTCGAGTTGTTTCCCGCTCTCTTTCACCCCAATCTGCTGCTACTCTCGTTCATGCGTTCATTACCTGTCGGCCTGACCACTGCTGCTCCCTCTACATTGGGCATCCACTCGCTCGACTGAACTGCTTCGAACGCGTACTGCGTTCCGTTGCGCGCTTGATTGGGCGCATTCCTAAATTTGACCATGTCTCTAAATACATGCGAGATGTCCTCCGCTGGTTACTACTCTCGCAACGCATTGTCTACCTTGTTGCCTCCATTGTCTGGAAATGTCAGCTTGGCTATGCTCCCTCCTATCTGCGTGAGCTCTGTTCTCGTGCTTTTAGACCACCTGGTCACCGGTCTTTTCGCTCATGGTGATCTCTCTGTTCCTTTCGCACGCACCGCTACTATGCAACAGCGCGCTTTCTCCGTGGTTGGACCCACAATTTGAAATGGCCTTCCTCCTTAGCTGCGGTCTCTTCCTAGAAACTCATCCACGGCTTTCTTCTCTGCTCTAAAGACTGTTCTCTTTCGCCGGGGTTGGGCTGGGAGCGCCTTTGAATAGCATCCCTAAAGGGCGCTATATAAATGTTTGATTGATTGACTGATTGTTTGGCCTGCAACTATGCCCCTAGTAATGATAATATAAAACTGTTTCTTGTCGGTATTACAAATTCAAACACACTATAACCTCTAAAACTTTAGAACTCTTTGGATTGAGTCAAAAAATAATGCTATAATATTATGTGAAAATATGAACATATAACCTCTGAGAATATTTTGTAGACTTACGAGCAAAAATTCTCCTTGCCAGCAGCTTAAATACGCATTCCTTTGTGCTCAGTTGCTCCTCGTAACCCTGCTCGAACCAGACATCGAATACACCGACGGACTGCATGTACAACAATTGGACAATTGCCTTTCTTAGAGACCGTGGCCATGGACTAAGTGCAATAGATCAATCTCCACTATTGTTAACATCAACGTAAGAGTTCGGGATTGGGCTCAGTTAACTTATTACAACACTATCAAAACTTAAAACGTCCCAATTCAGGTAACAGACTTATTAAATATGCAGACGATTGGTGTTTTGTAGTACCATCACCGAACTGGACTTCAATCGTTGATGAACTTGAACACGTGACGCGTTGGGCTGTATCCAGAAATCTCAAACTAAATCAAAAGAGGACCTATGAGATGGTGATTGGACGGCCGAAGGGAGGGGTGGGCGCAGTGGTATCCCCAAAGCCATCCCGGGACTGACTATAGGGTCTCCAGTCTGAATATATTGGGGTTATGTTTGAAGAGAACCTCAGCCTCGAGCCACATATAACTAGAATATGCTGTAAAGCAAGACAGCCACCATATGCTCTGCGCATCCTTGTCGCGCATGGCCTCACTGCTCCACAGCACTATGATGGGGTTCGGGCAACGACGGTCGCCCGGTTGCTCTATGAGGCTCCAGCGTGGTGAGAATTTGTGAGTCAAAAGGGTCAGAACCGAATTCAGTGAGTAATGAATAGGCTGATCCGCCATCGGTTCATCCTAGACAAAAATTCAACGTTTGAGCGGCTCTGTCGGGAGGCAGACATCAACCTTTTCTAGGCGGTCCTAAGAGACCCAGGTCACGCGCTGCATGGGTTACTACCACCTGAGAAGCCACAACTTTACACATTACGACCGAAAAGGCATGAGAGACCTCTACCTCTTGCAGATGATCTAAAGCGAAAAATGCTTGTACCTAGAATGCCGTACTCTCAATGACAAGTTGCTCTGGATTCGGGAACATTTATCATTAGGATGTTATTTTAATTTTTCATTGTGTCTACTAGAATGTCTCTACGCCAAAGTGCAATTATCAATTTGTCAATAAAGAATGTACTTACTTAATTAGCTATTCCCGCCATGTGGTCAGTGGTGTCAAATCGGCCGTCACTATACGCTATAATTAATCAATGTCATGCTGTCTAACTGATGATCCCATGTCTTTACCTCTATGTACAAGAGTTCCTTTATATGAGTCACCAGCAAGCAAAAAATGTCAGAATAATCCATTTGAATTATTTGAAATTAATAATAATATTCTTAATTTTACATATGTTTATTCAAAATCCAACCTGCGGACGCCCATGGGTGTAGCCAGTAACTGCTCTTCATCATTCATTGATATGTTGGAAAGGTTTGACAAGTAAAAGCTCTGTATTACGCATAACATACTTCCAACCTAATTGGCATGCAAAATAAAAAAATAGACGTGAACTCTGCAAAGGTTTTTATTGATGTTCACTTTGCTCGTTATTCGTTGAATAGTTACATAGAGTTTGATTTCAAACACTTACGGTTACTGTCCAAAAACTAGTGTTACTACTCCTAATTGCACCAACCCAACTCACGCAAGGGTGTACCTGTACTGACGAATACAATCAGGCTGAGTAGACGCTGTTAGAACAGAATTACACTGGTAACCTTGATTTTTATAGGTCAGCCATAGATAAGTTATCAGCACATCTAAGATTAACTATGTTTTTATAGGTTGGAAGTTGTCGTTTTTGGATATTGCACGATGTATACCATTAGCCGCGATGTGAAATTTCATTTATTCTTCAGGTGTTGAGTAACTGATAACGATTAATTAATTGTACTGATAAGGATTTGGTCTGATGTAAGAAAGATTTAGGTCTGTACAAACGGAACTGCTATAATCAACACCAATGCATGTGAGTGCATGCAAACTAAGTTTCTGCAGCTTGTGCGAATCAGGCGCAGCTGGTAAAAGCACATTCGACATACATTCTTCATATAACGCTAAGCTCCCGAAAAAGCTTAGGGCTGTAATGAAACGCTATGCTTGTAAATACCGTAACAGTGTGAACACAAAAAATGTTTGCTTTGGTTAAATCTCCCGCGTTCCTACCATACTAGCGCACCATGAAACGAAGAAGCTACACACTACCGTAACACGCACCTAAGAAGCTACATAATTATATCGTAACATGAAACGAAGAATGTACACACACTAGCGTTGCATGAAACGTATAAGCTACACATGTCAGCGTTACATGAAATGTAGAAGCTAAACATGCTAGCGTTACATGAAACGTTGAAGCTAAACATGCTAGCGTTACATGAAACGTATAAGCTAAACATGCCAGCGTTACATGAAACGTAGAAGCTAAACATGCTAGCGTTACATGAAACGTATAAGCTAAACATGCCAGAGTTACATGAAACGTAGAAGCTAAACATGCTAGCGTTACATGAAACGTATAAGCTGCACATGCTAGCGTTACATGAAACGCATAAGCTAAACATGCCAGCGTTACATGAAACGTAGAAGCTAAACATGCTAGCGTTACATGAAACGTATAAGCTGCACATGCCTGCGTTACATGAAACGTATAAGCTAAACATGCCAGCGTTACATGAAACGTAGAAGCTAAACATGCCAGCGTTACATGAAACGTATAAGCTAAACATGCTAGCGTTACATGAAACGTAGAAGCTACACATACACTTCTCGCTCCGTGACGGTACTCTTCCAGCTTCGCAGAAGAGGTCGATCGTCACTCCTATCCTCAAACAAGCCGGTCTCGACATTTCGGACCCTGCACACTTCAGGCCCATTGCGAGCGTCTCATATGTTTCTAAAATCATTGTGAAATTCAGCAGTTATTGACTTAAATTGATGCTAATAATTTACTTCCTGTCTATCAATCTGGCTTCCGCAAAGGTCACTCTACGGAATCCATTCTCCTTCGCCTTCTCTGATTGCTATGGCAGCACAGATCGCTCCCAAGTCTCCCTTCTTACACTCTTCGACGTCAGCGCTGTCTTTGACTCGGTCGACCATGCCATCCTCCTCAATCGCTTGTCTATATTTTTCAGTCTATCTGAAAAGCCCCTTGAGTGGCTGGCCTCCTACCTTTCTGACCGCTATTTATTGGCTGTTTACTGTTCTACCAGGTCCCTCTGTACCCCAGTCCGTTTTGGCCTTCCTCGGCGATCAGTCTTGGGCCCGGTCCTCTATATTATCTTCAACTCTGTCAGTCGTCTTCTTGCCACCTGCTCTTTTTCCAACCAGTTATATGCTGACGACATACAGGCGTGCACCCACTGCTTTCCCTCTGACGCCGCTGCTGCCATTCCACTGACTCTTTGTTTGAATGTCTTCCAACCGCCTTCGCTTGAATCCCTCTAAGACTCAACACATTTGGCTAAGTACCCATAGGCAGCTTGCTAAGATTGATCACGCTTGTCTTACCTCTGAGTCCTCACATATTGTCTTTTAAACCTCTGTCAGAGATCTCGGCGTCATCTTAGATTCAGGACTCACCCTCTCCGCATATCTTGCAGCTGAGCCGCGCTTGCTACCTTCAGCTGCGACAGCTTCGCGTTGTCTGATTTGTCTCCCGCTCTCTTTCCTCCCAACTGCTGCTACTCTCGTTCATGCGTTCATTGCCTGTCGGCTTGACTACTGCTGCTTCCTCTATACTGAGTCCATTTACGTATGTAAAGTATATATAATAATAATATATCTATTAGTTCAAACTGACAAGTAAGGGTAAGTGTCTAGACATTGAGACTCCTAGGGAGATATAAATACGATGAAATACGATGTTGTGATGACATCTCCAGATTAATTGTATTCACCTGACCAACTTCTAAAGAGCGTCAAAGATAGGATATGTCCGGAGTTTCATATCAGTCGAAGGTAGATAATTACAAGAAGATAAATGATTCGACAGATGCACAATTGCACATTCTCTGGAAACTTCTGGAACGATGAACCCCACGCAGGATGAGTCTTCCATTGGCCAAGAATTATTAGGTAGATCAGGCCCGGCTCAAGACATTTGGCGGCCCTGGGCAAATCGGCGAAATCGGCGGCCCTAGGCAAACCGGCGGCGCTAAGCACAGAAAAAGTTTATGACTTTTTTTAGTCATTCACCTCTTTTTACGAATAATAATTAAATAATTTTTGAAAAAATGGAAAATTGGCGGCCCCTAAAAATCGGCGACCCTGGGCGGCTGCCCAGTTGCCCATATGGACGAACCGGGCCTGAGGTAGATTTGACTAAGGCCAACCTACTGGTGAACTCGTGATAGCAATCTATAGTCCCATCTCAGAATTGTTTTCGACCATGCCTCTGATACTTAATGGATATAGGCTACCTCGCTCCTCACAGTGCCAACTGACTCTCATTCATTCATGGCAATTATAAAGTACTTCACTATACACGCACAAGTGATTGTAGCGTGTTAAACTCTCTAGGCCCTGATTATGTCACTGTTGGTTTTCACGTTAATCCAGTAATTTATGGTGACTTATGAAACTCCTCAACTGTTGCGGATTGCTGAATGGATTAATCAATACTAGATGGATTACAGGCTGAACGAGTACCGCAGAGTAGCCTCGGACTTAGTCATCTATTGTATTCCTTTTTATAAAGGCTTGTCGGCATCTGTCCCTTCTATCAAAAAGTCACATGAACATGATTTTCACAGTCACCGGTGTGTCAGTACAGTATGCGGTCGAATGCAATACATTATTAGATGAGTACTAGACATTCCGAATTACCTAAGAAGTCGATACAAATCAGTAAGCCAGTCGACAAGAATAAGTGACTCAGTTGATAAGTATGTGCCTCAGTCGACTAAGTCAATAAGTCAGTCACTAATTTATTATGTCAGTCGGTAATTCCTTAGCAACTGACTCCACATAAGTCTGGCGTCAAATAGGTTAGCTTATAAGAGCCTCGATGCTTAATCAGATGTATATTATTTTTGAAAATGGGTTGTGTTCAGAAGCAATACTGCACAGTAATCTTATCATTCAGGTATGTAAGGTCTTTACCTATGCAGTTAATAAATGAGGCCGTAGTTAGACAAGTGTTGATGTATCCATGCTCATTGGAAGACATGTCCGCAGTCAGTAGCAAATGTCGCTAAGCACACACCGGTGTATATAGCACCAGTTCACATTTCGACCATAACGTACTTAACATCCAATCCACATAACAAACCTATTCAACTCTTATTGCTACCATATCAGGGCAATACGTCACATAAGGTCTGCTCTTACCAAAGACATGTCACAGACCATAGCCTGTTCTCTTGTCTCCTCTCTCCTCGATCATGCTAACTCTGTGTTTGCAGACATCCCAAATCTTCAAGTCAACAGGCTTCTTACGCATCCAAAATTATCTGGCCCGCGTGCAACGCCGTGCATCTTCTCGTTCAAACCCATTAACTCAGCTCCATCAGCTGCATTGGCTTCCTGTGGAATCCAGAATTAGATTTAAACTGTCGTTTTTGACCTGTAAACCCTCACATTGTGCACTCCTAACCACCTTCAACCACTACCTTCTCTACATTCCGCCACGCAGTCTGCGGTCTTCCGTTTTGGGTCTTTATAATATCAAGAACACGGCGCTTAATAGAAGGCACAACAACAGCCCGTTGACGAAACAAACCGTACAAGCTAGGATTCAATTGTAACAGCATAGTGAATATGAGGGAAGGTTGGCGGTGGTGCACCGTGGATCAAGGATGTATCGGACTCTGCCCTGAACTGCTGAACAGGTCGGTATAAATTCTAGGTAGACTGAATCGTCACAAAAGAACCCACACTGCATTTTATGTAACAAAGCATTTACAGAAACATGCACCTTGTTTAGCCATAAAAGACAATCTTGCTGGAGAAAAACAATATAAGTGCAATTTAAGTCACAGAACATTTTCACTTAAATGTAATCTGAAACTTCATACAAAAGCCCACATGGAGAGAAACCATACATGTGCAGTGCGTGTGAAGGAAGGCAAGCATCAGCGATGAGACATGGTAGAGATAGCTGAGCAAGGGAGACCGAAAATGAAAGCGATCCAGCTGAAAGAGATGCCGAGAGAACGGCTTTTGTTTGTGTAGAAGACCGTTATCCTCAAGATAATATGTAAGATATATCGACACACATTTCTCATTTATGTCTGATAAAATTAGATTAGAAATAGGTTGATTATTTGCCGTGTCACAGGCATATATATATTACGGGGGAGGGGATCTTAAATTTGAAGTTTCAAAATTTATATCGGCCAGGTTGTTTTTGTGTTCCACCTTGAGAAACATTAACATTTGCCAATCATATGAAAATCGTAATAGATTTAGAACTTGCGCAAAGCCCGGAAAGAATTGTCACTTAGAAAACAATGTGATACATTGTAGTTTTCAAAGAACTAAACAATTTCAACACCTGAGCATAACAAATTAGGCAAAAGCAAAAGAATAACCTTGAGTTATTTGTCACTTTTTTATTCCCTTTAGCGCTTTTCGGAATTTGTTTTGGATGGTAATCGACCATCTGAAGAACAAAACTGATATTCTTTCCCATTTCGGACCAGGCTTTCATTGAAGGACTGCATGACAGTCACTCCTTTCACCGCCACATCGTTCGTCACTCTTAGGACGGATATGATGTCTTTAGCCTCACTGTATGATTGTTCTGACTCCCATTGTTGCCGGTCTTGATCAAGAAAAGCGTCATCCAATAATCCAATCCAAGGATCTGGAAACGTTTGGTGGTAGAAGTAGTGAGGAAATGGGGTAGTGCTTTTGTAGGTGGGAGGAAGTCTCTTGGGGTTCGTGGTATCCTTGATTGTTGCGCATGCTGTAGACCATGCGCTGCTTTTCGTCGATAGTGATTGAATCGTCAAAAAAGCTCAGGCAAACCATAGTCTCAGACAAATACCAAAGGTGTCAGGAAAATGCTGTTATGGTGACCTGTGAGACTTCCTTATCTGGGTAAATATGGATTGCCTTCAAGAATTGAAGATCGTTCCTTATGGTTTCATTGAGTGACGTACAGATGAACCATTAGGCCTACGTCACGTAGGTTGCGGAGACGCGCCATCCCTCGGGCGCGGTGAAATGCCTCTGGATAACTGTTCTTTATTCCTTTTGGTGAAATTTCTCCCAGGGAAATGACTGTTAGTTCTAGTAGCTCTTCACAGTCGTCTCTGTGGCGTTCAGCATTCAGTTGCTGCAGTGCGAAGGTGATGACATTTTCTCGCATTTTTTTGACACGCTGTGCTGCGTCTTAGTCCTCCATTGCTGTCCGATACTTGCCCTGATAGATTTACGGGCCAGAGGTCACGAAAATGAATGAAGAGTATCACTTCTGGAGATCTTGCAGAATGATACAGTGAAAACACCTCATCTAGAACAATTTCAGAAAGATAATGTCGACCGACAGGCAAGGTTCAAGAGGTACATTCCTAATTCCATTTCCAGTGTTACTTTCCTTTCTGTCGCAACACATGACCACGATTCTGTCTTCCAAACCCCAGCTTCTGATATCGGCCAAACACGCATCTGCCACGGCGGCAGCAGTCCTGGAATGGAGTCTGGGGATGGCCAATAGCCTGTTCACATACATACCAGATACCGTTATAGGAAGGCCATCAACGCACTCTCGTCCAGTTCCTGTAAAACCTGGTATGATCTTGCCGTCTCAGTGTATAGTAAGGGAAACCTCTGGGTCGAAACCTCGTCCTTTCTCACGCTGTACTTTCAAAAACTGCCGATCCTCTTATGTCTTGCTTATAGTCATGGCATCTTGATGGGCACTATTAAAGAGATCCAGCAGGGTATCCTTGAAGCATCGCACTTTGTCTCTTCACTTTCAGGCCTTCTCGAAATACATTTTTTATGGTTTGCCATTCCTTAAGAAGCTTATCCCAAACATTATTCTTAGCCGTCGTTGGAATCCGTGCTCTTTCCCAAATTGGAAGCACCATAGCAATCGTTTCTTTCACGATATATCACCCAGACTCTGATTCCTTTGTGTTTTTAAATTGAACAACACCGTGAGAACATCTCCATGTGTAGGTAGTTAACCGAAGTATTCTTCGTTACTGCCAATCAACCAAATTTCAGTCTTTTTTCTAGTCAATTTTGCCACCTCACATGTGAAATTACACATTAATTTAACATAATAATTAATTACTATAAGAAGAATATCGAAAACACAAAGAACAGACATCGTGATATCAAACTTTTGGCCATAAGGGGAAGATCATCGGGTTCCTAATTTCGGTCGACTTGCGCAAGTTCTAAATGTTCAGCTATCAAGATATAATTTCGGATATGGAGTTTACATGTGAATTGGCATGATAATTCGACCTGGCCGTTAAACATTCTTTGAGTTAAAAATATCACGTGCACCATAATAGATATGCATATAGGCCTACATATATAATATATATATGTATATATATTTTATATTGTTGCATATGGTAACGCGCCATAGGGTTTCTTAACACATGATAGATCTATACGTAGCTTAGGCGGGATTAGTAAATATAAGGAGTGACTTCTGCTATAAAATATCAAAATATCAAAATAGATCGTGAGCTCTTGTGTACCTGGTCGTCGGCCATGCTGGGTTGACGTTAGTTGAGCTGATTCATTTGATCGACCGCCTTTAGAGTGTGTTTTTGGTTCTCGTCGACTTTGTATAGTTGACCGTAGCTCTCATCTCTCTTATGGGTGACTACTAACTAGCTGTAATAGTTAAGGCTTTTCTCGGCGTTGTTCTACACCGGTGAATGTGTTCCGCTGACGGAAGAAACTTCTGTGTTTCATTGTGAACGCTTGTTAAGGTAACCATATCGCACGTGCAACTAGAATAAATCCTTTTTATAGAACCCGAGGTTGTCCAATATTTAGTAAGCACCGTGTATCTATTTTTTAAATTTTATTCCGGATATTTCTATAGCGCCTCTAGAAGTCAACTACTACTCAGAGACGCTCCCGACTACAGCATTTGATACTGTGCCGGAATTTTCACGCCGAAGCGCCACGAGCAATTGCGAGTGAAGGATTTGCCCAAGGTCCGTACGCAGCGGCTAGAGTGGGATTCGAACCTGCAACCCTCCGGTCACAAGGCGCCGAACTTACCACTGAGCCACCACGCTCCACAATCAGGGTTGCACGGAACTTTCCGCTGAACTGCTGAACAAGGTGCTATAAATTAACTGTTATGGCATAATCTGTGTCAAGTCCAGGTTCGGATAACTGATGGTATGCCTAGGTTTGAAGCATTTCCAGTTACGTGTTGCAGAAAATACGCTGATTACCAATGCAGAAAAGTAGTGAGCATCAAATCGTATTTTAAATAGTTTAGTTCACTGGCCACAATATTCTACACAGCGGGAAATGGTTTCCCCGCACTGAACTGCCATGGTCGAACGCAAAATCTTTGCTGTTGTCAGACCAATGACCATTTCTTTGGAATAAGCTGCGTTCCTGCGACATGACATGACTTTCCTTTAATACTCTTCTGTAAACCCTTAAAGGCCGTTCTGTTCGATCGTGGTTTTGTTTTTCAGGTCTCTAGTGCCCCCGATGAGTTTATACAGCCTATAATAGAGGCACACACAAATTTTCGATTACATTTAGAAATACCACCACAATTAGATCCCAGCAGCGAAACCATTAAGGGCCTTTTAATTTGTCTTTTCTAACAACCTGTTCTACATAAAAATAAAAATAAATAGTTTTGCTTTCTAAACTATGTATTTTCGTATAGAGAATATTTTCGAAAATACATCGCGTTTGAAAATTAAATTTGTCTACATGTTATTTTTAATTGTTGAAATCACCAGACTTTACAAAGACAGCAGTCAAATTGGTATTAGAAAAGTCTGCCACTCACTTTTATTTGTTCATTTCTTCTTTGATTGAAAACTTAATTTAAGCACTGCGAAATGATTAGCCTTGGATAGTTAATAATGCTTAAACGCACACACGAAGCTATCAAAGTTCCAAGGTAGCCTTTATTCAGGTTAAACAGACATTCATGAACAAAAATTAATGACAATAAAAGCTAAAGAAGCATTCGTTTCCGGAAGTGTTCGGCTGTCTGCTCCATACCAAGCAGAAGAGGCCACTCAATAGTAGTATACCATATCAACTAATAACTTTACAATTTTCTGATAACAGCACAAGAATATCCAGCATTAAAACTGAATTGAAACACAGCATGTAGAGTCATTGCATTTCAAGCATCAAGCAAATGAATGTACATAGACCTAAATAAACTTAAAAAGTTGCACCATATCGAATTATCAGCAACTAACGTTACTTAAAACAAATATTTCTTCAAATAAAACCCCACAGAGTTCGAAATTAGAAAATGGAATAAACAAGCGTTATATAACATTAGTGACACACACACTACATCTCCTGTCTGTAATCGGTGCCGACAAAACCTGTTTCAAAAGCTTTGATCGATGTGTTATATGAGCCAAGCGGAAGATTTTGTAGATGCATGAATTCTCCATAAAGAGATTGAAAGCGCAAAATCTTTTCGGTAACGTTGCCATACCACTGAAGTATTTCTGTATCGCTAGGCCCATTGTCTTCATCGGATGGCTTATGAAGAATAAGGCCATCACATGACGCAATACCCAAAGCAATGCTTCGACTTTTAATCAGATATAGTGGCGATACCGATGAAGAAATAGCAGTTGGGACTTTAGAATGAGTCAGAAACAAATTCTCTCTATACCTATAATTGAAAACAGAATCAAAATCTCTTATTTTTGTCCAGCTGAGAAGGGAGCAGAGTTTCATTCCGCAGTGAAATTTAGGTAGAATAACTGAGCGATTGAGTAATTCGCCAATCATTAGAGCATTCTGCAACGCTTTCTTTTCTCTGCTCCAAACTACTGCTTCGGATTCTTTGCCAATTGATGCATAAAACAGCGGATTTTTGTAGGTTATATACTTTGTTGTATGGCTAGAATAGTAACCATTTTCGTCGTAGTACCATTGTAACAGTTCTTTAAACCTATATATTTTCGCTTCAATACCAAAGATCCAATTGTTGTGAATAACTACGGCTGATGTTTTATTCAAAGATGGATCATCGCCAAAATGTCGGCCGGGATTTTCATAGAAGTACTGTCCACACGAATATTTCTCCTCTGATAATTTCTCTATTTTCAACCTTCCTTTCAACTTTCCTAAAGCGGCATTAAGCGCATGCTGATCATTTATGTCTGTTGTTTCTGCGGTCTTTTTCATATCTGTATACAACTCAATAGTTGCTTCAGTGCTTCTTATAAACAAGAAACCAGCATTGTAATCACTGCTGTCCCACATAATTGCGACATCACACGATCCATTCAGGCAGGGAAGATCGAGTAAAGGATCATGCATAAATATCACATCAACGTCTGTATGTAGGACATTGTAACCCAGTTTCAACGCATCTAGTATCATGTAAGTTCTGATGTTCATCTTTCTAACGAAATCCTCAGTCCCAAACATAGATCTTTTGGAAGAATCAGGATCTGAACTGTATTGAAGACAAAGAATATCTTTTGCATTCAGAAGCTCACACATCTTTGAACTTGTAGACAGGAATAAGTAATTTTGAATGTTGTGTTTCAGAAGTGACGTTTCGTAGAAATTGATGGTCATTTCATACGCACCTAGATCGATAAGCGCTAACAGTATGGTTCTATTTTGTGATGCTTGAACTATCAAGGCATTGTGTAGAGAGGAGTTAGTCAGGTTACGGGTGTATGAGTTCCTGAGGAAATGAACACGGTAAATATTTCTTTCTAAAATCAAAAGAACATGATATACCAGTGCCACGGGCTACAATAGTAATTAAGTCTATGGTCTTACATCTGGTCAGGGTGGGATATTAACTAATATCGTTATGCTAGGAGTTGTCGAACCTTGCCGACTTAATTATGATCACATAATTTATACTTCTGCCCTACCTTTATTAAGCCAAAGAGGCAGAAACAACAATCAAAACCGATATAAAAATGAATAGAGAAGCCGGGTTGAAATCCGAACCAAATGCCAGGCTACGGTGAATATGCAAGAGATGAGGTTTAAGTTTGGACCTTAAAGACATCAAGGATTCGACAGAGTGAACTGAAATAAGCAACGAATTCCAAAGCTTTGAACTAGCGACCCAAAGTGCACGAGAGCCCAACATAGTTCTGGAGTTGATCGAGTGCTCTATCTTTTTGTATGACGGGCAAGCATGGAACAGAGATCGGTTGCATGGTACTCTGTGAACAGTAAGGCAGCTTTTGAAATAGATCCTTTACTTAGCACAGCATCTAAATACGGTAACACTTGACCAGCTTTTGAGATGTGTTCCGTTATTGACACATTTTGAAATAATTTACTTACTTGCAATTTAGCGTCATGTGGTTAATATAAATTAGCAAATACTATTGTAATCAGTTTTTCTCAAACATGTCTATAATAAACAATTAAATTGGATTACTAAATGTTCAAATAATTATCTGGTTTTAATATAGGCCTAGATCTTCCGAGTGAAAAAACATTTCAACAGATAGCGACACAGGGAATTTATTCGAAACTCATTTGAACACAGATATTTTTTAGAACTTGCGGTCATTGATACTCTGTTACCATTCATATTCCATGATTATTTCAATCAGTTTGTACCAAATCTATCCGTATCTCTGTAGGCAATATCCAGTCTGTGCCTCTAGTAATATCTTCGGTTCCTCACAACCTGTTATAATAGTACCAGTAGTGGTTGTAATAGTAGTAGTAGTATTAGTAGTAGTGGTGATGGTGGTGGTGGTAGTGGTGGTGGTGGTGGTAGTAGTAGTAGTAGTAGTAGTAGTAGTAGTGGTAGTGGTAGTAGTAGTAGTAGTAGTAGTAGTAGTAGTAGTAGTAGTAGCAGCAGTAGTAGTAGTAGTAGTAGTAGTAGTAGTAGTAGTAGTAGTAGTAGTAGTAGTAGTAGTAGTAGTAGTAGTAGTAGCAGCAGTTGTAGTGGTGGTGGTAGTAATAGTAGTCACTTCATTGATCACCAAAAGCCTGGAAATGTTCTATACTATCAAGTTCACATCATTAGGCGTCAAAAGGAGAACTCTACACGGACCTTATGAGTGCCGCTCCTTTTATATCCTGCAGCTTTAGTTTCTTTTGATGCCGACGGTGTGTCGTCTGCGAAAAACTAAAAATAGGGCTTTCATTAACGACATTTGAGAACGTTAATTTTTTTTATCACGCATTGCTTACTGCCGAAGAATGATTTATTTCTTTGTAAGGAAACTTATTCACATATTAGAATTACATGTCGATACGAGCTTACCTTTATACTTGAAGTAAAGTCCTATTAATATCGTGGTAAGAATAATCACCAATAGCCTGTTGCAACAACACAAAACATTTGATTGTTTAAATCAAGTTAAGCCAGCGGTGTACAGCCTGCGCCCAGACGCCATGACCGAGTGCTGCCAAAAGCAAACAATCAAATGAGGAAAACATTTATAGTCAGAACGTTGTTCGCTTATTAATTTATCCTGATGTATGTAATTATGTATGCTGATGCTTGTTCGCCAGAGTGCTGTTTGGCAGCTGGTTAAATTAAAGAATATACTTACTTACTTACTTAAATGACGACACTCTGAATTGAAAAGCGGTTAAATAGGCCTATTGAATTTAAAAGAATTTAAAACTATAATATTAAGATGACAGATGCAAAACAGAAAATATTAAACGTCTTTACCCAAATTTACCATTGGTCACTGTAAGCCTATTTGCGTTCTCAGTGTTTCAACCATCTCTCAGTTAATCCTATATCGATGTTCGGCTACCACGGCCTAATTTATAGTACTTACTGCGTTACTGGCATGTCTTGGGTCAACCGTCTCTGATTAGACTTAGGCCTCTATCGATGGTCGACTACCACGCCTACTATATTAGGCTACCCACTGCGTTACTGGCATGTGTAGGGTCCAGGAATAAATGTCTAGTCGTTATTTTTTGGTAGTTCCGAGTTTAATTCACACTTTTTCGGTTACTTTAAAAAAACACTATATAAATTCTTCTTTACACAAAAGTTAACCAATGCAATGCATTGAACGCTAATATTAACAGTGATGGGCGCTAAACTTTTTTTAGTTAAACTAAAACTATTTTCCAACTAGAAAAATAGTTTAGCTAAAGTTGGCGACTGATTTTGCAAATTAGTTAACTAAACTATAAAAAAGGAGTTGAACTTTTTTCAACTTTTTTCAACTTTCTACGACAAACATTTTCACAATAACAGAGGTTAAGTTAACCGTACTAATGCAGAGCGTCAATGACAATTTCACTTTCAAACTATGCAATGTGTAGCCTACTCTTCTGGCATACAGTTACAGGCGTACTGTAAGTAGTGTATGAATTTGAAAACACAGCTTGTTAATGCTGAAACCATGCAGTGTTAAAGTGCTTTTGTTGACATTGTTCAATGTTCATTGTGGAAAAATAGTTGCACATTGCTGATTTTTTAGTTAAACTTTTTAGTTAGCAACTAAATTTTTGTAGTTAAACTATGGTTTTAACTAAACTATTTTTTAGTTAAACTTCATCCTTAACTAATTTTTTAAGTTGAATTTAAGGTTAGCAACTTTTTGCTTAACTATTGCCCATCACCAGTGCTGTTTTTCAGCCGGAGCGCGCCGGAACGCCGTTCCGACACCTTATTTTCAGCCACTAAAAATAATTCATTTATTTTAATAATAAAAACAATAATTTAGTTATTTTAACTTAAATCCAGTGTTTTGAACTGTTTTCAGTGTTTATTGAGACCCCTCCCAACCCCCCAATCCAGTTTTCATGGGAATTTTAGCCCGCCCATAATTGTTCCGTTCCGGAACCTTTTTACCCAGAAAAAAGCACTGCCCATCACAGAATATTAACGACTACAGCAACTATCTGATGCTCCTCCTACGACGTTCACCTCGACGACAGCCGTCTTCGATGGATTTCGACCTATTACTGACTCTGTTCTTCGTTCAGTTTTTTCATCTGTCAATTTAAAATCATTAGACCCACTTCCCCCTTTCATTGTTACCGATAACCTGGATGACCTTGCTCCGTTCTTTCTGTACCTCTTCAATAGGTCTCTGACCCTGATGGAAGCCTCACCGTTCGAAGTGAAGAAGCTCGAAAGTTCCAAGAAATCCGAAAGTGAGTCAGAAGCCCATCTCGAATCAGGTTTGTGCAACTTTATTGTTGGTCTAATAGGGCTCCTGAAGGATAACACCAAGAATCGGGACCAAGGGTTGGATGAAGTGGTCACTGTCGAAAATGCCCTCGGTCTCAACAGAGGGATTCGATTTGAGGCCAAGACCAAGGAGGGTAATTAAGTCAAAATTGTAAATTAATCGTTCATTTTCAAATGTTAGCACGTGCTATGGATCCGCTCACCATCATGGGTTTTCTGGCTCGCATAAATTATGCGAGCTCGAGGTTTATACCCTGTTGTACTATTACTCCTGATATTATATGTGTACACGAAACATTTCTGAAACCTATCCATAATCATAGGATTGATAGGTACACCGTACTTCGACAAGACAGCCCACACTCTCGTAGCGGTGGACTGGCCATATTGTTGAAGGAGGGCATCAGTCATTCTTTGCTACCGTTGGAAGTAACTGACATCGAGAGGCAAGGAATCGAAATATCGACTGATAACGGTAAGATCAAAGTTATAAACGTTTACATCTCTCCTAGCATAACGGTGTCTAAAGTTCAATTAAGTTTGCTATTTCCAGAACGCAGAAGCATCAGTGTCGGAGACTTCAATGCTCACAGCAATGCATGGAAAAGCCCAACGAATAACAGAAGAGGAGTAGATCAGGAGTAAGTTGTCTTGGAAAAGAACCTCGTGGTTCTGAACACAAGGCATCCAATCTCAACCCCAGGGTAGGATCTATAAACAATTCTGTTATTGATCTAGCTATTACAACCAAAGACGTGGCCATACGATGCACCCACAGCGTTCTGAACACCAGCCTCGGATCTGACCACAAGGTCACGATCACCAGAGTCGACGAAGTGGCAGACGTCGAAGAGAACGAAGGACTGCATCGCTGGAGTTGAAAGAAGGCCGATTGGAAGGTACATACAAAGTACGATTCGAATTCATAATGGTATAATATCTGATGCAACTTTCCAGAATTTCATGGAAGAATTGCACGAAACCGCTTCCTCTGCTATACCAGAGCGAAAGGTAAATTCTAGAATTAAACGGCATAAACCATTACTGCTTTGGAATTAGAAGTGTTCACAGGCCATCCATGAAAGAAACTGACTCCTGAACAAGGCAGCCAGATCGACGAACCTGGAAGACCAGATCGAGTTCAAGCAGCAGCAAGGGAAGACCAGAGGAATCATCTCGGACACGACTCGACAGAAATGGGAAGACTTCTGTTCCACCTTAGCCAGTCTAAGCTCAGACCAGTGTGGGGAATGGCGCGGAGGATGAACGGCGCATCAGCAGAGAGAAGCATACCAACCTTGACATTGGAAGGAAGAGAGGCCAACTCGAACGTCGACAAGACGAACCTGCTCGCGGGAACCTACGCCAAGACGAGCAGCACGGAGAATTTCAGCGAAGAGTTCAGAAGATTCGTAGACGACAATGGACAAAACTCTACTCCTGACCCTACTCATCTGCCATCTTGGACACGGACGTCACGGCCCTAAATCAGTGGTTCTTAACCTTTTTTGACACACGAAATACCTAAACTTGAAACCAAATTTGGCGACACACCACGCTATCGCCGTGTGTGAATAATGTTAAAAATGTTAAAGTTTAACTAGGTTATATACTTAAAATTTTTAATTGTTAATGTTTGCAATGAATGAAAACGTTCATGTTGAGTCCTTTCTGATTTCTAAGTACTTAGTAACACTTAGTGGGATTTTTGCTCCTAGATTTGTCTCTCTAACCCGTTTGTTTCGTTTTTGTCCTTTATGTTAATCATCTGAGAAAAACTTTGCTGATATAAGTAGGAACCATGAAACGAAACCTACCCTTTGATTGCTTTGCTCGCCAGTGTTTTGTAATGTTCTTTTTTGGGACTAGTCTTAGCCCAGAACTGAGTTCTTGAGGATTGCTTGCATATCCTTCAGTCTAGATTTTTTATTTTTTATGTTTTTCATGATTGGTTTACTATTATAAAACTAGCGGTGGCAGCAGCATCATTTTCGCATTCACTACTGTTGGTGCTAGAATTCGTCTCATTGCTACCAAAATCTGATTTCGCATCATCAGTTATCGTAATCTCCAAACTTATAAAGCGCAACTCGAAGGCCAAGCGCAGGGCGCCAGCCTATCATGGGCGCCACGTCAAATCAGAGAGGGGTTCAAGAGAGTAGTCCAAAAGAGGCCCGAGTTCGGTTTCCAGAAGGTCAGGTCATATCAGAGGGGTTGTCTAGAGAGTAGTTAAAAAGAGGTCCGAGTCAAGTTTAGAGGAGGCCAAATCAAATCAGAGGGGTTTTCCAGAGAGTAATCCAAAAGAGGTCCGAGTCAAGTTTAGAGGAGGCCAAATCAAATCAGAGGGGTTTTCCAGAGAGTAGTCCAAAAGAGGTCCGAGTCAAGTTTAGAGGAGGCCAAATCAAATCAGAGGGGTTTTCCAGAGAGTAGTCCAAAAGAGGTCCGAGTCAAGTTTAGAGGAGGCCAAATCAAATCAGAGGGGTTTTCCAGAGAGTAGTCCAAAAGAGGTCCGAGTCAAGTTTAGAGGAGGCCAAATCAAATCAGAGGGGTTTTCCAGAGAGTAGTCCAAAGGAGCTTAGTTGTAAATTCTATACTAGAATAGATAAATAGAATGCTACGAATTCTCACAGCCTACGTCCGCTAAACTTTAAGTAAGTAAGTGTAATGCAAGAATGACGGACGTAGGCTGTGAGAATTCGCGACACACCAATTATTCGCGACACACCAACGACACACCATGTTTACGCGACACACTCCCGGTCGATTCGCGGCACATTAGTGTGTCGCGACACACTGGTTAAGAACCTCTGCCCTGAATGACTTTTTCAGTCTCCATAAGCTGAAGGAGACTACCAAAGGAGCCAAGAAGAGCCGAAGCCCTGTAGAGGACAAGATCCCGTACGAGTTGGTCCAGAATCTTCACAAGTCAGCACTGAAAGTTCTTCTGAATATCTACAACAGCGTCAGGAACAACGGCAGCCTACCTCGAGATTGGAAACATGCGATCATCCTTCCGAACCTCAAACCATCTAAAAACGCTACCAAACCAGAATCGTATCGACCGATCTCTCTTATCTCCTGCCTCTGTAAGATCATGGAGAGAATGATAACGAATCGGCTACAGTGGTTTACGGAAAGGAAGAATTTGCTGACGAAGGACCAGGCAGGCTTTCGGAAGCACAGAAGTACCATCGACCAGGTCATACGCCTTCAGGACAAGATCAGCAAAAGCCTGAAAAGTAAACATCACGTCCTTGGAATCTTCATCGACTTCGAGAAGGCGTACGACATGCTCCACGTCCCAACTCTCCTAAAGAAGGTCCAAGATCTGGGAGTTGTTGGCAACATGTACAACTGGATCAAGGACTTCCTGAGTGACAAAAGTTCACAGAACCTTCCAGGTAAAGGTGGGTGCCAAACTCTCTGTGCGGCGCCTCCAGGAAAACGGAATACGGCAGGGGTCTGTCATCTCGCCTCTCCTGTTCCTGATCATGATCAACGACATATCACGAGACGCAACAGTGATGTCGCTATTTTGTCCACGACAGCGCTCTATTCACCGCCGGAAGAAACCTGAAGCTACTGCAGACTCAAGCGCAGAGAGCGATGAATCAAATCCAATGCTGATGCGATGAGAACGGATTCAAAATCTCAACCGCGAAGACGACTGCAGTGGTCTTCAGTCACTGTAGGAAAGGAGCAGCCGACGTGGAACTGGAGGTACTTGAAAAGAAGATCGAGATCAGCACCACTGCCAAATTCGTGGGTGTCGTTTTTGATTGTAGACTGACGTGGAATGCTCACATCGATTGCGTGGTAACGAAATGCAGAAAGCAAGAAGGCCCTCCTGGTGCTCTACCGAACCCTGATTCGACCGATCCTGGACCACGGGGCAGTGGCGTTCTGCACGACCAGCAACACTCAACTAAAGAAGATGGAAACCATCCAAGCGCAAGCGCTCAGGATATGCTGCTCAAGGAACAGCTACAATAGCAGTCCAGAAGGAGTGCGGGGAAATGCCACTACATCTACGATGCCTCGGTGACAGTCTGAAGTAGGGCGTCAAGATTGTTACCAGCAATGACCATGCTGCTGAGGAGGTGATGAAGGATCACTGGACCTTGCACATGGACAAATTCCACGAAGGAAAGGAGCCGTTGTTTCAACGCTCCAAGGAATTCTTCGACAACAAGTATCAAGAGTGCAAGGGCCTGGTGTTCCAGAACTCGCCGCCTTGGAGGAACCAACGCATCCAGGTCGACATGTCCCTGACGAAGTCCATCGACAAGAAGACTGTATCGCCTGAAATCCAGAAGACGCTTTCTCTACACGGACGGGTCCAAATATGAAGACACCTGCGCAGCAGCAGTCGTGATTCCTGAGATCGGCTACAGAAGAATCCAGAGGCTGGCGGACTTGGCCAGTGAATATGCAACCGCATTGACGGCCATACGGGATGCTATCGACTGGATCTGCAAGAACCGAACGTTCACGAGGAACAGATTCGCCATCTTTACCGATTCCCTCAGCGTTGCGGAGTCGGTGAAAGCACAGCGGTCTGACTCAAGACCAACACTGATGATGGAAGTGCTCCAAAACGTCAACAGACTTGGCCCGGGCAACATCACGCTGGTGTGGATCCCGAGTCAGGTCGGAATCCGTGGAAATGAAGACGCTGACGCAGCGGCTAAAGAAGGACTCCACCTACCGGAAGTCAACTCCACCACGTACATCGAGATGATCGGGAAAATCAAACAGTACATAATGGAAAAGTTGCAAAAAGGAATACACCGACAATCCGAAGGGAGACTTCTACAAGAAGATCGAGTCGCACGTGTCAACGAGAATAGAGTACACGGATACACCGCGGAAGAAAGAGGTCCAGATAACAAGACTATACTTGGGTAGAGTGCTGCTGAATCAGTGGCTTCACAACATCAACATTCATCCTGACAAAAAAACTGCGAGGAATGCGATGTCCAGGACACCATCGAACATCTCCTCCTGGAATGTTCGCGGAAGAACATTAGCCGAACTATCCGCAACAAGTGCCAAGAACTCGGAATCGACTGCACCACAAAGAACACTGGACGAACAGATCAAGGGTCTGCATAAGGAGGTGGTAAGAATCATAGGTGAGATCTACGATGGTAAGACTCTCTAGGAGAAGAGACTTCCCTCCTCTTCGACCAAAACGGTATGATTATGAATCTCACATTATGTATAACTTTGGCAATATAGCATAAATGTATTTATGCTCACACAGAAATGCTTCCTAACATGATATCAAAGATAACCTCTTGTGTAAATACAGTGTATATAAAACTCTAATGTGTATTGTTTAAAAGAAACAAACAATCCAAAAATACTATATAAAATATACAAAAATTACAAACAAATAACTTCTTTAAAAAATTAATGTAAATATATCTAGTAGTGTTGTAGATAACGGAAACAACAGGAAACGGTGCTATCTAAGAAACCGCCTGAAGGTGCGACTCTGAAAACCACTCGGAAGATGTCAGCAAGATTTTCGTGCTGAAAATTTCTTCAAAGAAAGTGCATAAAAACATCAACCACAAAGTCAACAACAAACAGAAGACGTCAAATCCATTGCTGTCATAAGACGTCCCTAAACACATTCTCATTGTTAGTTCAAACTCTTTCGAAATGTGTCGAGTAACTCAGGATATTCGCGACTTAGCAAGAGAACCTCGCCAGCCAATCACAGATCAGCCAGCGACCCGCAACTCATCCATGTTGCATCAAAACTCCGAACCAAACGTGTGCTTACTCGACAGAACAAAAGAAGACTAAGTGAGATTAAATGAGAAATTTTTAAAAACTTAAAGATATTAATGAAACTACAAGACTGTTTATACAGTACATACCTTATCGAGAGACCACGCCTTTGGCAAAGCATTGTTTTATGCCAAGTTCGTGTATGCAGCAATAGACGTTGTAGCTATTTCATTCTACAATCAGAATAGGCATTAAAATGCAGAGGATTTTTACAAGAAGTTTCCACTGGTGGACATATTGTGAACAGGGCATTTTTGCGCGTAATTTTAAGTCAAAGAGCATTATCAAGAGAAACTTGGAAAAAGGACATATATTTTAAATATTACTTTAAAGCAGTCAACTTATCGAAATTAACCAAATGATCAAAGTGAAGCAATTAACATTTGTCATTATTTGAAGTCCAAAAATTATTTCAAATCCATCAGCAGGCATTGCACAATTGCAGACAAGAACAAGAAAAAACAGAATAGCTCTCATTACTGAAACAAGTTAAGTGTTAAAGAAACTAGAAAAAATGACCAACTTCTCTCAAAAAGTTTTGAATTAAATCTTTTTTTTAAAGTAAAATGTCTAAACTGGGCTTATAAATGTTCTTTTCGATTCCATTTTCACAATAACAGAGGTTAAGTTAACCGTACTAATGCAGAGCGTCAATGACAATTTCACTTTCAAACTATGCAATGTGTAGCCTACTCTTCTGGCATACAGTTACAGGCGTACTGTAAGTAGTGTATGAATTTGAAAACACAGCTTGTTAATGCTGAAACCATGCAGTGTTAAAGTGCTTTTGTTGACATTGTTCAATGTTCATTGTGGAAAAATAGTTGCACATTGCTGATTTTTTAGTTAAACTTTTTAGTTAGCAACTAAATTTTTGTAGTTAAACTATGGTTTTAACTAAACTATTTTTTAGTTAAACTTCATCCTTAACTAATTTTTTAAGTTGAATTTAAGGTTAGCAACTTTTTGCTTAACTATTGCCCATCACCAGTGCTGTTTTTCAGCCGGAGCGCGCCGGAACGCCGTTCCGACACCTTATTTTCAGCCACTAAAAATAATTCATTTATTTTAATAATAAAAACAATAATTTAGTTATTTTAACTTAAATCCAGAGTTTTGAACTGTTTTCAGTGTTTATTGAGACCCCTCCCAACCCCCCAATCCAGTTTTCATGGGAATTTTAGCCCGCCCATAATTGTTCCGTTCCGGAACCTTTTTACCCAGAAAAAAGCACTGCCCATCACAGAATATTAACGACTACAGCAACTATCTGATGCTCCTCCTCCGACGTTCACCTCGACGACAGCCGTCTTCGATGGATTTCGACCTATTACTGACTCTGTTCTTCGTTCAGTTTTTTCATCTGTCAATTTAAAATCATTAGACCCACTTCCCCCTTTCATTGTTACCGATAACCTGGATGACCTTGCTCCGTTCTTTCTGTACCTCTTCAATAGGTCTCTGACCCTGATGGAAGCCTCACCGTTCGAAGTGAAGAAGCTCGAAAGTTCCAAGAAATCCGAAAGTGAGTCAGAAGCCCATCTCGAATCAGGTTTGTGCAACTTTATTGTTGGTCTAATAGGGCTCCTGAAGGATAACACCAAGAATCGGGACCAAGGGTTGGATGAAGTGGTCACTGTCGAAAATGCCCTCGGTCTCAACAGAGGGATTCGATTTGAGGCCAAGACCAAGGAGGGTAATTAAGTCAAAATTGTAAATTAATCGTTCATTTTCAAATGTTAGCACGTGCTATGGATCCGCTCACCATCATGGGTTTTCTGGCTCGCATAAATTATGCGAGCTCGAGGTTTATACCCTGTTGTACTATTACTCCTGATATTATATGTGTACACGAAACATTTCTGAAACCTATCCATAATCATAGGATTGATAGGTACACCGTACTTCGACAAGACAGCCCACACTCTCGTAGCGGTGGACTGGCCATATTGTTGAAGGAGGGCATCAGTCATTCTTTGCTACCGTTGGAAGTAACTGACATCGAGAGGCAAGGAATCGAAATATCGACTGATAACGGTAAGATCAAAGTTATAAACGTTTACATCTCTCCTAGCATAACGGTGTCTAAAGTTCAATTAAGTTTGCTATTTCCAGAACGCAGAAGCATCAGTGTCGGAGACTTCAATGCTCACAGCAATGCATGGAAAAGCCCAACGAATAACAGAAGAGGAGTAGATCAGGAGTAAGTTGTCTTGGAAAAGAACCTCGTGGTTCTGAACACAAGGCATCCAATCTCAACCCCAGGGTAGGATCTATAAACAATTCTGTTATTGATCTAGCTATTACAACCAAAGACGTGGCCATACGATGCACCCACAGCGTTCTGAACACCAGCCTCGGATCTGACCACAAGGTCACGATCACCAGAGTCGACGAAGTGGCAGACGTCGAAGAGAACGAAGGACTGCATCGCTGGAGTTGAAAGAAGGCCGATTGGAAGGTACATACAAAGTACGATTCGAATTCATAATGGTATAATATCTGATGCAACTTTCCAGAATTTCATGGAAGAATTGCACGAAACCGCTTCCTCTGCTATACCAGAGCGAAAGGTAAATTCTAGAATTAAACGGCATAAACCATTACTGCTTTGGAATTAGAAGTGTTCACAGGCCATCCATGAAAGAAACTGACTCCTGAACAAGGCAGCCAGATCGACGAACCTGGAAGACCAGATCGAGTTCAAGCAGCAGCAAGGGAAGACCAGAGGAATCATCTCGGACACGACTCGACAGAAATGGGAAGACTTCTGTTCCACCTTAGCCAGTCTAAGCTCAGACCAGTGTGGGGAATGGCGCGGAGGATGAACGGCGCATCAGCAGAGAGAAGCATACCAACCTTGACATTGGAAGGAAGAGAGGCCAACTCGAACGTCGACAAGACGAACCTGCTCGCGGGAACCTACGCCAAGACGAGCAGCACGGAGAATTTCAGCGAAGAGTTCAGAAGATTCGTAGACGACAATGGACAAAACTCTACTCCTGACCCTACTCATCTGCCATCTTGGACACGGACGTCACGGCCCTAAATCAGTGGTTCTTAACCTTTTTTGACACACGAAATACCTAAACTTGAAACCAAATTTGGCGACACACCACGCTATCGCCGTGTGTGAATAATGTTAAAAATGTTAAAGTTTAACTAGGTTATATACTTAAAATTTTTAATTGTTAATGTTTGCAATGAATGAAAACGTTCATGTTGAGTCCTTTCTGATTTCTAAGTACTTAGTAACACTTAGTGGGATTTTTGCTCCTAGATTTGTCTCTCTAACCCGTTTGTTTCGTTTTTGTCCTTTATGTTGATCATCTGAGAAAAACTTTGCTGATATAAGTAGGAACCATGAAACGAAACCTACCCTTTGATTGCTTTGCTCGCCAGTGTTTTGTAATGTTCTTTTTTGGGACTAGTCTTAGCCCAGAACTGAGTTCTTGAGGATTGCTTGCATATCCTTCAGTCTAGATTTTTTATTTTTTATGTTTTTCATGATTGGTTTACTATTATAAAACTAGCGGTGGCAGCAGCATCATTTTCGCATTCACTACTGTTGGTGCTAGAATTCGTCTCATTGCTACCAAAATCTGATTTCGCATCATCAGTTATCGTAATCTCCAAACTTATAAAGCGCAACTCGAAGGCCAAGCGCAGGGCGCCAGCCTATCATGGGCGCCACGTCAAATCAGAGAGGGGTTCAAGAGAGTAGTCCAAAAGAGGCCCGAGTTCGGTTTCCAGAAGGTCAGGTCATATCAGAGGGGTTGTCTAGAGAGTAGTTAAAAAGAGGTCCGAGTCAAGTTTAGAGGAGGCCAAATCAAATCAGAGGGGTTTTCCAGAGAGTAATCCAAAAGAGGTCCGAGTCAAGTTTAGAGGAGGCCAAATCAAATCAGAGGGGTTTTCCAGAGAGTAGTCCAAAAGAGGTCCGAGTCAAGTTTAGAGGAGGCCAAATCAAATCAGAGGGGTTTTCCAGAGAGTAGTCCAAAAGAGGTCCGAGTCAAGTTTAGAGGAGGCCAAATCAAATCAGAGGGGTTTTCCAGAGAGTAGTCCAAAAGAGGTCCGAGTCAAGTTTAGAGGAGGCCAAATCAAATCAGAGGGGTTTTCCAGAGAGTAGTCCAAAGGAGCTTAGTTGTAAATTCTATACTAGAATAGATAAATAGAATGCTACGAATTCTCACAGCCTACGTCCGCTAAACTTTAAGTAAGTAAGTGTAATGCAAGAATGACGGACGTAGGCTGTGAGAATTCGCGACACACCAATTATTCGCGACACACCAACGACACACCATGTTTACGCGACACACTCCCGGTCGATTCGCGGCACATTAGTGTGTCGCGACACACTGGTTAAGAACCTCTGCCCTGAATGACTTTTTCAGTCTCCATAAGCTGAAGGAGACTACCAAAGGAGCCAAGAAGAGCCGAAGCCCTGTAGAGGACAAGATCCCGTACGAGTTGGTCCAGAATCTTCACAAGTCAGCACTGAAAGTTCTTCTGAATATCTACAACAGCGTCAGGAACAACGGCAGCCTACCTCGAGATTGGAAACATGCGATCATCCTTCCGAACCTCAAACCATCTAAAAACGCTACCAAACCAGAATCGTATCGACCGATCTCTCTTATCTCCTGCCTCTGTAAGATCATGGAGAGAATGATAACGAATCGGCTACAGTGGTTTACGGAAAGGAAGAATTTGCTGACGAAGGACCAGGCAGGCTTTCGGAAGCACAGAAGTACCATCGACCAGGTCATACGCCTTCAGGACAAGATCAGCAAAAGCCTGAAAAGTAAACATCACGTCCTTGGAATCTTCATCGACTTCGAGAAGGCGTACGACATGCTCCACGTCCCAACTCTCCTAAAGAAGGTCCAAGATCTGGGAGTTGTTGGCAACATGTACAACTGGATCAAGGACTTCCTGAGTGACAAAAGTTCACAGAACCTTCCAGGTAAAGGTGGGTGCCAAACTCTCTGTGCGGCGCCTCCAGGAAAACGGAATACGGCAGGGGTCTGTCATCTCGCCTCTCCTGTTCCTGATCATGATCAACGACATATCACGAGACGCAACAGTGATGTCGCTATTTTGTCCACGACAGCGCTCTATTCACCGCCGGAAGAAACCTGAAGCTACTGCAGACTCAAGCGCAGAGAGCGATGAATCAAATCCAATGCTGATGCGATGAGAACGGATTCAAAATCTCAACCGCGAAGACGACTGCAGTGGTCTTCAGTCACTGTAGGAAAGGAGCAGCCGACGTGGAACTGGAGGTACTTGAAAAGAAGATCGAGATCAGCACCACTGCCAAATTCGTGGGTGTCGTTTTTGATTGTAGACTGACGTGGAATGCTCACATCGATTGCGTGGTAACGAAATGCAGAAAGCAAGAAGGCCCTCCTGGTGCTCTACCGAACCCTGATTCGACCGATCCTGGACCACGGGGCAGTGGCGTTCTGCACGACCAGCAACACTCAACTAAAGAAGATGGAAACCATCCAAGCGCAAGCGCTCAGGATATGCTGCTCAAGGAACAGCTACAATAGCAGTCCAGAAGGAGTGCGGGGAAATGCCACTACATCTACGATGCCTCGGTGACAGTCTGAAGTAGGGCGTCAAGATTGTTACCAGCAATGACCATGCTGCTGAGGAGGTGATGAAGGATCACTGGACCTTGCACATGGACAAATTCCACGAAGGAAAGGAGCCGTTGTTTCAACGCTCCAAGGAATTCTTCGACAACAAGTATCAAGAGTGCAAGGGCCTGGTGTTCCAGAACTCGCCGCCTTGGAGGAACCAACGCATCCAGGTCGACATGTCCCTGACGAAGTCCATCGACAAGAAGACTGTATCGCCTGAAATCCAGAAGACGCTTTCTCTACACGGACGGGTCCAAATATGAAGACACCTGCGCAGCAGCAGTCGTGATTCCTGAGATCGGCTACAGAAGAATCCAGAGGCTGGCGGACTTGGCCAGTGAATATGCAACCGCATTGACGGCCATACGGGATGCTATCGACTGGATCTGCAAGAACCGAACGTTCACGAGGAACAGATTCGCCATCTTTACCGATTCCCTCAGCGTTGCGGAGTCGGTGAAAGCACAGCGGTCTGACTCAAGACCAACACTGATGATGGAAGTGCTCCAAAACGTCAACAGACTTGGCCCGGGCAACATCACGCTGGTGTGGATCCCGAGTCAGGTCGGAATCCGTGGAAATGAAGACGCTGACGCAGCGGCTAAAGAAGGACTCCACCTACCGGAAGTCAACTCCACCACGTACATCGAGATGATCGGGAAAATCAAACAGTACATAATGGAAAAGTTGCAAAAAGGAATACACCGACAATCCGAAGGGAGACTTCTACAAGAAGATCGAGTCGCACGTGTCAACGAGAATAGAGTACACGGATACACCGCGGAAGAAAGAGGTCCAGATAACAAGACTATACTTGGGTAGAGTGCTGCTGAATCAGTGGCTTCACAACATCAACATTCATCCTGACAAAAAAACTGCGAGGAATGCGATGTCCAGGACACCATCGAACATCTCCTCCTGGAATGTTCGCGGAAGAACATTAGCCGAACTATCCGCAACAAGTGCCAAGAACTCGGAATCGACTGCACCACAAAGAACACTGGACGAACAGATCAAGGGTCTGCATAAGGAGGTGGTAAGAATCATAGGTGAGATCTACGATGGTAAGACTCTCTAGGAGAAGAGACTTCCCTCCTCTTCGACCAAAACGGTATGATTATGAATCTCACATTATGTATAACTTTGGCAATATAGCATAAATGTATTTATGCTCACACAGAAATGCTTCCTAACATGATATCAAAGATAACCTCTTGTGTAAATACAGTGTATATAAAACTCTAATGTGTATTGTTTAAAAGAAACAAACAATCCAAAAATACTATATAAAATATACAAAAATTACAAACAAATAACTTCTTTAAAAAATTAATGTAAATATATCTAGTAGTGTTGTAGATAACGGAAACAACAGGAAACGGTGCTATCTAAGAAACCGCCTGAAGGTGCGACTCTGAAAACCACTCGGAAGATGTCAGCAAGATTTTCGTGCTGAAAATTTCTTCAAAGAAAGTGCATAAAAACATCAACCACAAAGTCAACAACAAACAGAAGACGTCAAATCCATTGCTGTCATAAGACGTCCCTAAACACATTCTCATTGTTAGTTCAAACTCTTTCGAAATGTGTCGAGTAACTCAGGATATTCGCGACTTAGCAAGAGAACCTCGCCAGCCAATCACAGATCAGCCAGCGACCCGCAACTCATCCATGTTGCATCAAAACTCCGAACCAAACGTGTGCTTACTCGACAGAACAAAAGAAGACTAAGTGAGATTAAATGAGAAATTTTTAAAAACTTAAAGATATTAATGAAACTACAAGACTGTTTATACAGTACATACCTTATCGAGAGACCACGCCTTTGGCAAAGCATTGTTTTATGCCAAGTTCGTGTATGCAGCAATAGACGTTGTAGCTATTTCATTCTACAATCAGAATAGGCATTAAAATGCAGAGGATTTTTACAAGAAGTTTCCACTGGTGGACATATTGTGAACAGGGCATTTTTGCGCGTAATTTTAAGTCAAAGAGCATTATCAAGAGAAACTTGGAAAAAGGACATATATTTTAAATATTACTTTAAAGCAGTCAACTTATCGAAATTAACCAAATGATCAAAGTGAAGCAATTAACATTTGTCATTATTTGAAGTCCAAAAATTATTTCAAATCCATCAGCAGGCATTGCACAATTGCAGACAAGAACAAGAAAAAACAGAATAGCTCTCATTACTGAAACAAGTTAAGTGTTAAAGAAACTAGAAAAAATGACCAACTTCTCTCAAAAAGTTTTGAATTAAATCTTTTTTTTAAAGTAAAATGTCTAAACTGGGCTTATAAATGTTCTTTTCGATTCCTGGCAGAAAAAAAGGTACAACTGCCATTCTTGAATCGCAGTGAGCCGTTCCCACTCCATTCAAGGCAGTATGGAGTCTGCATTGATTTTGTCAGAGTTCATAGTAGTTCTATGATCGTCTACAACCAAGTTGTGAGTGATAATATTCTCTCAGTTTCCATTAAATGCGGTGACAAGGTCGCAATTAAATTATAAAGATTTCACGTCTGCTGTGGTTTGCATTTACGGTATGTTATCATCACAAGATCATAAAAATGACAAAAAAAACTATTTTTATATGACAAAAAGAGAAATATTCACTGGTGGGAAAATGGCAAGGACTGGTGGAGAATTTGAGAGAGCTGGTGAAATATTACCCCACAGGTCAACGTGTGAAAAAATGCCCTGTTAAAATGAGCGATCTTTCCACTGTAAAGTCTTCTTTCTTGTGCTTGTAATTCACCAAGATTTATTTTAATAATTTTCAAAAATTATTATAAATTGCTCGCTTCACTATTATCCATAAAGGTTCATAGGGTCATAGTTTCACTAAAAGAACTGCAATAAACTGAAGTAGATAAAATATCGAAAAAGTAAAACTATTTTAATGATTCATGTTTAAAAAGATAAACAACATTGTACAGAATGTTTTTTCACAGTAAAGCGCACTAATATAGGGTATGAGGACTTTCTCGTTCAAAAACATTATTACAGTTCGTCTTTTAACATCTCAATACAAGTCCTACTTCTAGGAGCTTAATAATGATGATATAAAACTGTGAAGTTGCTATGACTCTGAAAAACTATATGGCGCACATCTAAAACTTCTGAAAGGCGCTGAAGCAGTGCAACAGTTCCAATCGGTGAGATATACGCTAATAATATTTTGGAGCTGTTTGTGGTGGTATAGTTCAAATTTGCAGTGGAACTTCTTCAAGCAGGACGGGGAAGAAAAGGCCCGTAGTAGTCGTTTGGTAATTTGCATTGAGTTTTTTCTTTTATAATACATTTTATTCGAATATCTTTTGTCTGGTCTTCCATTCTTTCCGCTGTAGGTAACTAATTTCGTTCATATCCGACTTATATCTGATTCTAAATTCCTTCCGGTTCCCTGCCTTATAGGTCACTATATTGCAGTTTTTATCACAGATTTTCATACGATTGCGAAACTAGAGGAACTAGCATAGAAACCTCCTGGTCTGCAAACAATGAAAGCAGTGTTGCAAGATAATCGAATTTCGAGGCAAAACAATGAAAATGTAAAAATAGCAGAGGTAGACAGAAAAGCAAGAAGGACGGTAGGAAGTAGAGATATAGCTATAGGAAAGAAAACGAAGAAGTTGAACAACAGCAGAAAGTACAGTATACAGTAGCTAGGCGGATGAACAGAGAAGTCATGAGGCACAACACATGAGAATGGAACCAATTAGGCCTATTAATGGAACCAACAAAGGAAGTGGAGTGGCAAATAGAAGGCTGAAAATTTTAAGCTTAAAGTCTGCGGATTGAAATTTCAGAGAAGAAATGATTCATCGACTTTCAAGTCGCAGACAGAAGTAGAGATACAAAAAGATATCAAAGTAAGATTTATTCTATTTCACTGTATTTGGAAATTTGTAAAGCGCCTCTTAACCGTCGGGGCTATTCTGAGGCGCTCTCGACTTGGGAGTCCCGGGAGAAAAGAAATACTTTCAAGTAGCGGATAGGTAGGGAAGAAACCCCAGACAACTGCCATTCTTGAATCGCAGTGAGCCGTTCCCACTCCATTCAAGGCAGTATGGAGTCTGCATTGATTTTGTCAGAGTTCATAGTAGTTCTATGATCGTCTACAACCAAGTTGTGAGTGATAATATTCTCTCAGTTTCCATTAAATGCGGTGACAAGGTCGCAATTAAATTATAAAGATTTCACGTCTGCTGTGGTTTGCATTTACGGTATGTTATCATCACAAGATCATAAAAATGACAAAAAAAACTATTTTCATATGACTAAAAAAAGAAAAATTCACTGGTGGGAAAATGGCAAGGACTGGTGGAGAATTTGAGAGAGCTGGTGAAATATTACCCCACAGGTCAACGTGTGAAAAATGCCCTGTTAAAATGAGCGATCTTTCCACTGTAAAGTCTTCTTTCTTGTGCTTGTAATTCACCAAGATTTATTTTAATAATTTTCAAAAATTATTATAAATTGCTCGCTTCACTATTATCCATAAAGGTTCATAGGGTCATAGTTTCACTAAAAGAACTGCAATATACTGAAGTACATAAAATATCGAAAAAGTAAAACTATTTTAATGATTCATGTTTAAAAAGATAAACAACATTGAACAGAATGTTTTTTCACAGTAAAGCGCACTAATATAGGTCATGAGGACTTTCTCGTTCAAAAACATTATTACAGTTCGTCTTTTAACATCTCAATACAAGTCCTACTTCTAGGAGCTTAATAATGATGATATAAAACTGTGAAGTTGCTATGACTCTGAAAAACTATATGGCGCACATCTAAAACTTCTGAAAGGCGCGAGGCAAAACAATGAAAATGTAAAAATAGCAGAGGTAGACAGAAAAGCAAGAAGGACGGTAGGAAGTAGAGATATAGCTATAGGAAAGAAAACGAAGAAGTTGAACAACAGCAGAAAGTACAGTATACAGTAGCTAGGCGGATGAACAGAGAAGTCTTGAGGCACAACACATAAGAATGGAACCAATTAGGCCTATTAATGGACACAACAAAGGAAGTGGAGTGGCAAATAGAAGGCTGAAAATTTTAAGATTAAAGTCTGCGGATTGAAATTTCAGAGAAGAAATGATTCATCGACTTTCAAGTCGCAGACAGAAGTAGAGATACAAAAAGATATCAAAGTAAGATTTATTCTATTTCATTGTATTTGGAAATTTGTTAAACGCCTCTCAACCGTCGAGGCTATTCTGAGGCGCTCTCGACTTGGGAGTCCCGGGAGAAAAGAAATACTTACAAGTAGCGGATAGGTAGGGAAGAAACCCCAGACATAACCTTGTATCGAACTGAGAGGGGAGGACATTCCAAGAGGAGGGGGCCACAATAGCAAACGCGCGAAGCTGGACCGTAGCAGTTCTTGCCCGAGGGACAATTTAAATCAAGTCAATCAGCGGAGCGAAGGTGATATAGGGAGTCCGCAGAGATGAAAGACATTATTTTAGAGATGACAAACAGCATAAGCTAGAGAAACAACAGCGAACGAAACTGAGCAAACGAGAGGAAAATAAAAAATAAGGCGACAGATATTGTCGGACTGTAGGTGATGCAACTGAAACAGATGGTTGGAGGAAAAGAGGCGCAAAGGAAAAGTATTTGATTATGGAGAGTTGAAACACCAAGACAGAATAAGGATTGAAAAGAAAGAGGGAGAGGAGGGGATAAGGACAGACAATAAGAGCGGAAACAAATATAAAATTAGGTGTGGGCCAAGGATTCTATATTAGAGGATTGGTTACTCGCGAAAAAAACGTTGTACTTCCGGCAGCGGGGAGATCGTGGCGACATCTGTCGTCGCGGGTGTACCGGTCTCGAGAGAGGTAAGCAAGTCTACAGACGCGATGTGGTGTTCAGCTATTAATTGCACGAATTCTAGGAAGAAGAATCCAGGATTATCTTTCTTTCGGTTTCCAAAGAACCAAGAAAGGTAAATGATAATAAGTGTATAGATATTGTTTTTAATTACTGTAATTTAAGTAGTCTAAATTGTGGAAACATGCGTTGGGCATTGCGAAGCTATAGACCCATGTTTACCTGCAGTCAATGGCATCTGACATCAATTAGTAAAAAACCTGCGTTGTGTTTGCTTAACTTTCCCAGTAACAAGTTAAAGTAAATGATAAGTAATTTATAAGTAAAAGTTTTAATAAATTTCAAGTAATGTAAACCTTAGAAATATTATGCACTTTTTTGCGTCGTATGATAAGGCCTATGGCACATCTGACATCTTCAAACCACAAAGCAATCGTACAATCAATATATTGAAACATTTTGTGGATAACATAATATTATTGGGTTTATTTTTACTCTGGTAATGAAATATTTTGCGTAACTTGTCTGTAAGAAAGTTTACTTTGCGATACGTGTTTGGCAGATGCAGGCGGTGGGTGCAGTTATGTCGACGTCAAGATCTAATCAAACGAACTGCTGCGTAGGCCTATCTATCTGTGAGCTGTGGACTGTGCGCCGACCATTTTGAGGAGAGCCATGTCATGGGCTTTTGGATTTCATCATCATCATAATCATTATTGTCGTTAATTATCGTTGGTGACTGTTTTACCGTCTTAAATACTTAGTGTAGAATATTTATAAACATTTAAAAACAGTGCTAGATTCAGATTTATTACATGTTTGTTACATCTGTCTGCACGGGTACACTTTAGCATTGGCTCTGAACAGTATTCTGTACAAATTTATAACTCAGTTAGTGAAAGCTTTAATTATAAAAACTTTTGTTCCTAATGATTTGTGTGTTTTGCAATGATCTGAAATAGTAATAAGTATTGTGTCTATATTGTATTAAATGTTCTTAGTTAAATAAAGAAACTAAGCACAAAAGGCCTGTAGTTATGTGTTGCAAAAATTTAACAATTTAATCAAGTCGAACTTGTAACTTTATATTAAGTTGTAGAATTCTAAAATAATAGTGTAAAGTAATGCAAATCTTCCAGATCACTATAACGACCAACATTTCAGTCGATGGAGTGACACTTAGGCCTAATGAACAGTTATCAACAGATCAGTCGTTGCCTCACAATCTCAAAAACTATCATATAAAGATGCTGGCAAAGTGTAAGAAGTTGAGCAACGCTGGGCATGGTTAGTACTTTGATGGTATCTATTCACAGAATAGCATGCTGTATGGGTGAACTCAGCTCTCCATCCACCTGAGTCAGTAAATTAACAAGGAAGTGCTTTGGGATGGTTACAAATTAAAATGTAGGGAGCCTATAGGCCTACCATGTTTCTGGATAATACTTCAACCCCAATACTAAGTTTTTTAGAAACGGCCATAATGACAAGCAATAATGAAGTTAAGTTTACCTAAATATATGTTGACAAAACTGTCAAGAGATTGTGCATTCTTCAGTGGTCAGTTAAACTCTACCGAGCAATCATCCAGAGACTGCAAGAACATTTGCTAAATCCCCCTTGTGGAGGACTGTGGTACACGCTGTTGACTCCCAACGAGAACTGCAGCTGGTTTGGTTATATGCAAAGCCTTTAGATCAGACTGGCAGCAGAGTTAATAACTGATTAGGCCTAACAGCCATGGCTAACACGTTGGGACATCAGATTGTGTAACTGTAATCAACATTCGACACACACACGCACGTATAAAGAATTGATAGAGTGTGGGTCCAATTGTGGCATGTTTGCGTACTGCAAAAGTTCTGCAAAATTAGCTTTAAAATTGAATAAAATGTTATACATGTATGTTGTAACAGACAATACAGCATATATTAAATATAATTCCTCTACACAGGCAATTGTTTATTAATTAAAAAATAATTGTTCGTCGATTTTCTTCGCAGAAAGCGCATTGCATTTGCTATATAAACACGAAGTTCTACGCCTTTGTCGCTGGAGGCGCCACGCTCCATGGCCCAATAACTTGTCCAACGGCCTTACATAAGGAGATTCCGGTCCTTTGAATAAAGAGTCCTTGGTGTGGGCCTAGGCAATGCAACATATTTTGTCTAAAATGTCTTGAGTCTAATTAAAATGCTGCATACCTCATCTTCCATGGTCTCTCGTAAACTTCAGTGGCGGAGGTTTGTTCGGGTTTGGTTGAAGCACGATAGGTCAGATAAGCAAAAAGTCAAGATACTACGAGTAAGCAAGTTGAACCACATGATTTTGGTAAATATTAATTACTTAGCAACTTTTAGGGCGCCTATGTCGAATAGACAAGGTCTCGACGGATGCCTCACCAAAACCAAACCGGTAAATCCGTCAATATTCAGAGCATCAATCCACAAAGACAGAGAGACAGTCTAAGGTGGAGAAACAGATCGAAAAGATAACCATAAAGTTGAAAAAAGAAATGATAATTTTAAGCGACTGAAGACTACGAACATAATATACAGGATGGAAACTCCAAAATCAACTGCAAAAAAGTCGTTTACCAAAAACAGTTCTAGTTTTCGATTTGACCACATTAACACAAAATCAGATGACTTTGTTCTATAATCGTAATCTCCAAACTTCTAAAGCGCAGGACCCCCAGCTTATTCACCAACGCTGCGTCGTATCGATGTCCAATGGAGGTCCGAGTCCGGTTGCGAGAGAGGCTAATTTTATTGGTGAATATATAGGATGTGCATTATTCAGAATTGTAACTCACCATTACAAAAGTTCCGATGGTGTTGCCTGTAACCAAAATAATATTGGTAATATAACAAAACTAGCATACTTATGGTGTCCACAAATTATGTCGTAGACGCGTCCTATGATGAGACAACCGGAAATATGTTCTCTGTGCGCAAGTTTAATTTCTATAGCGCTAATCGAAAAATTATTCAACATGCGCCTGCCATTATGAATTCTATGTGAGGACAATAAATTAAAGTTTCTCATAAACAATAATAAGACTTTTTAATAATTTAAAATCACGGTAAAAATTATTGTTACTATCATACAATACAATACAATAATCGCTTTTTGAGGAAAACAAGCTGACACCCGTGCGCAACCAGGGCCGTTTTAAGGTCATCGTAGGCCCTAGGCACTCTGCCATTCGTAAACACCAACTCAACCGCCAATTCTGCATTAAAGCTAAACGTATTCACATTAGCTTAACTGAAAATCAGTATAAAAGTTATTAGTTTTGAATTTGCTGTTATTTTCAATTTTTTTAAATCTATTTTCCAGGTCAATCATTCTATATCTCATTTTCAGATTTTCAGATTTTCGTTGGCCCCTGAAAGTTTCGTAGGCCCTAGGTACAGTGCCTACTGTGCCTAGTGGATAAGACGGCCCTGTGCGCAACTGGGTACATTACAAGAGAAAGAGTTTGCTCTATTAGTAGGAGTTCTTACACAGTAAGTATTCTTGGAATATAGGTGTTGTATAAATATTATTGTATGAATTGCCAAACCGTGTGTTTAGTTAAGATTTGATTGTACTTTCATGTTTCAATGTAATCTTGCTGCGTCTGTCAGTTTTAAATAGGCCTAATAAGAAATATTATTATTATTATTATTATTATTATTATTATTATTATTATTATTATTATTATTATTATTATCACTGTCATTATTATTATATTTAACAATAATGATTAATTTATCTGAGGCGCCATCTCAGCGTCACTCAGACAGAGGTGGCAGTGTCCTGGAAAGGCAGATGGCGTTTCCACGTTGTCCTTCCAATAGTAGGCCTACGTCGCTACCGGCCCACTAAGTGCAACGGTTATGCGTGCTTGCTATAATCGACCCGGTATACAGTCACTCGTATCCATTCATGGAGATATCAATAGAACTCTGCGCCCGTTCTAAGGTCGCAGGAATCATTATAGTCCCAAGCCATTACTAGCCAATAGCCACGTTAGACATTGACAAATATCTCTCGAATTCTCTGCGAAAACCGCTATCGGCATCTTCTTCTTGCTCATTGCGCTATGTAATTTATCTTCTTGATCTTTCTGCTCCAAGGGTTAAAACTGCCTTCGCCCAGCACCGAACGTTTGCTGTAGTGGGTCCCACGATCTGGAATGACCTTCCCCATCTGCTCATTACCAAACTAATGACTGGCTTTTCCTCATCGGTCTCGCGTTCCCTAAAGGCATTTCTGTTTCCCCGGGGCTTCTGTGCTGAGAGCGCCTCTGAATATTTATTCTGCGAGAGGCGCTTTATAAATTTCTTTATAATTGTATTCTTGCACGATTTAGTTCATTCGATGAATCGAATAGTCTGTGTTTTACATCAATTAATGAATACTGCGCAGCGTGTCCTCAATGGATTTTTTTCTTCTTGCCGATCTTGGCACAGCTGCAGCAAATGTGCCTGTAGTTACTTGGTGCTGCGTTTAACCCGTATTTTGGGAACCTGATCTCGAGCATCCTGCAAGATGGTGGTGCTCACAATGCTCCTGTTAGCCCTCTCATACTCTATCGCACATGCATCCATCGCCGACTCCTTTGCATCATTCTTTAACGATAAAGTTTTCTCCATCTTTCTCTCACTACAGACTCTCTTGCCAAAATCGACCTCTACACTAACCGACACACACCCGTCAGGCGCCCAAAACCACACAACTTTGCCAGCTACTGCATCTATCAACCTGTTTGAGTCTGCTACTGTAGCAGAAATCACTTCCCTTATTCAAGCCTCTCAAAATGAACAATGCGACCTTGACCTAATCCCATCAACCTTACTCAAAGACTGTGCAACTCTTCTCGCTCCTAAGATCATCAGCCTGTCTCTATCGACCCGTACGTTTCCTATGCTTTTCAAAAACTCAGTCGTTAAACCACTTCAATGAAATTAGCACTAGACAAGGAACTCTTCGCCAACTGCCGCCCAATTTCAAATCTCTCCTATCGAAACTCTCCGAACCCGTACTGTCTCGACTCAACGGCTATCATATCTAAAAAAAATCTCATAAACCCAAATCAATCTGCCAAGCACCAGTTCCCATTTCGACCATAACGTACTTAACATCCAATCCCACATAACAAACCTATTCAACTCTTATTTCTCTGTGTTTGCAGGCATCCCAAATCTTCAAGTCGACAGGCTTCAACGCATCCAAAATTATCTGGCTCGCGTGCATCTTCTCGTTCAAACCCATTAACTCTGCTCCATCAGCTGCATTGGCTTCCTGTGGAATTCAGAATTAGATTTAAACTGTCCTGTCTGACCTGTAAAATCCTAACAGTGTGCACTCCTACCCACCTTCAACCACTACCTTCTCTTCACCTTCCGCCACGCAGTCTGCGGTTTTCCGTTTTGGGTCTTTATAATATCAAGAACACGGCGCTTAACAGAAGACACAACGACAGCGTGTGAAGGAAGACAAGCCTCAGCGACTAGACACGATAGAGATAGGCCTAACTGAGCAAGGGAGAGCGGAAAGAAAAGCGATGCAGCGGAAAAGATGCCGATAGAACGGTTTTTGCTTATGCAGAAGACCGTTGGTTTCAATGTAACAAGTAAGCGAAGTTAGCTTATATCTACGCATACGTCTCATTTATGTCTCTGAAATATAAATTAGACGTAGGTTGATTAATGATCATTGGCCGTGTCATATATATATGTGGGGTGTGGTGGCTCAGCGGTAAGTTCGGCGCCTTGTGACCGGAGGGTTGCAGGTTCGAATCCCACTCTAGCCGCTGCGTACGGACCTTGGGCAAGTCCTTCACTCGCAATTGCTCGTGGCGCTTCGGCGTGAAAATTCCGGCACAGTATCAAATGCTGTAGTCGGGAGCGCCTCTGAGTAGTAGTAGACTTCGAGAGGCGCTATAGAAATATCCGGAATAAATATAATCTATATATATATAATATATATATATATATATATTGTTGCATGTAGGCACGTTCCCGCATTGGCAGAGACAGGTGCTGGGCTAGGTTCCATAGGTTGGTGGGTATCTTAGACAATAGTAGGAGTGGCATTGTCTATTAATAAGACTGACTTCTTTGTTCTAGGGCTCATTCGTTGATGTTAGTTAAGAGAGCTCTGTTGATAGACCGCCTGAGGTCTACGTAAAGATATTTCGTTGCATAAGCTAGTCGACCATGAGTGTTGACAAGTAGGCTTAGTTTGTCTTCTTTTATGGAAGACTTATTTGTAATGTTTCATTAGCATTTCTACTCCTTCTGGAGGTAGTTCGTTAGTCGACTTTGTGTCGTTAGTTCGTCGTCTGTTTCGACTGTGTGCCTGTCGAGTTTGTCGAGCCTACGCTGCTGACTGTTCGGGACGAGCGTGGTGCTTTGGCCTTCTGTACCGTTTGAAGTGTCTTCTTCCGTTTGCATGGTATTATATATATATATATATATATATATATATATATATATATATATATATATATATATATATATATATATATATCGCATTTTCATTAAATTAAAACCTATTTTACAGAAATTTGGGCTTGGATTCCTTTCGGTAGCGAGAATCATTACCTAGCAACACGCCACAATATATATATATATATGATTTATATAGCGCCCCTTCAAGGAATCAACTCAGAGGCACTCCAGACTCAGGCCCGATCAAAAAGAAATGTCTTAAGAAGACCGTAGAAGGAACCAGATATAGCCCTAGGAAGTGAGCGAATCTCAAGAGGGAGATCGTTCCAAGCGGCAGGACCAACCACTGAGAATGCCCTACGCTGTGCTGTGGCAGTACGAGCGTATGGAACAACAAAATCACCCCGGGAGGCTGAGCGCAGGGATCTGCGCCCCGCACAGGTAGAGGTTAAAGTAAATAGCTCACGAAGGTAAACCTGTTCCCGGCCTAAGACACATTGCCAGGCCATGGAGGAGACCCTGTAAAGGATGCGCTGCTGGACTGGTAGACAGCGCTGCACTGAACTTTCCGTTAAAATGCTGAACAGGCTGCTATAAATGCTAGTTAGTGCATGATCTGTGATAAATCCAGGATCTGATAAGTGGATAACTGATGGTATACCTAGGTTTTAGGTATATCCAGTTTCATGTGGGCGAATAGGCCTATACGCTGAATAGTGAAAAGGCCTACCGATGAAAACCCGTTGTGGGCCTAAAAACTATAATTGCTCAAACATAAGTTCACAGTATAGTCAGTGTTTCATCGTTTCTTATACAGTGGTTCGTTGTTGCTGTCGAAATCATTGTCGCTATTTTAGTCGTCATAATCTGATCTTCTCTTTGGTTTAGCAACGTAAGTTCTCATGCAGTGTAGCAGTTATGGAAATATATTCAGTTTACAGAGTCATTCATGGAGAGAATGACAATAAAAGCTAAAGAAGCATTCGTTTCCAGAAGCGGACAGCTCTCCACTCCATACCAAGTAGAAGTAGCTATTCGTTAGTATACTGTTTCAAATCAGCTAATGCCTACCATTCTCTGACAACATAGCCAGAACAGCCAGCATTAAAACTGAATTGAAACAAAGCATGTAGAGTCATTGCGATTCAAACTTCAAGCAAGTGAATATACATACGTAGACCTAAATAAACTTAAAAAGTTGCACCAAATCGAATTATCACAAACTAATGTTACATTAAACAATTATGATTTTAAAGCAAACTTGCAGAGTTCGAAACTTAAAAAAATGGAATAAACAAACGTTGTATAACATCAGTGATACACTACATCTACTGTCTGTAATTGGCGCCGACAAAGGCTTTCTTAAAAGCTTCAATCGATGTGTTATATGAGCCAAGCGGAAGATTTTGTAAATGCGTGAATTCTCCATAAAGAGATTGAAAGCGCAAAATCTTTTCGGTAACTTTACCATACCACTGAAGTATTTCTGTATCACTAGGCCCACTGTCTTCATCGGATGGCTTATGAAGAATAAGGCCAACACATGACGCAATACCCAAAGCAATGCTTCGACTTTTAATCAGATATAGTGGCGATACCGATGAAGAAATAGCAGTTGGGACTTTAGAATGAGTCAGAAACAAATTCTCCCTATACCTATCTTTGAAAACAGTTTCAAAGTCTCTTATTTTTGTCCAGTTAAGAAGGGAGCAGAGTTTCATTCCGCAGTGAAATTTAGGCAGAATAACTGAGCGATTCAGTAATGCGCCAATCATTAGAGCATTTTGCAATGCTTTCTTTTCTCTGCTCCATACAACTGCTTTGGATTCTTTGCCAATTGATGCATTAAACAGCGGATTTTCGTAGGTGATATACTTTGTTGTATGGCTAGAATAGTAACCATTTTCGTCGTAGTACCATTGTAACAGTTCTTTAAACCTATATATTTTTGCTTCAATACTAACGATCCAATTGTTGTGAATAACTACGGTTGGTATTTTATTCAAAGATGGATCATCGCCAAAATGTCGGCCGGGATCTTCATAAAAGTATTTTCCACTGGAATATTTCTCCTCTGATAATTTCTCTATTTTCAACCTTCCTTTCAACTTTCCTAAAGCGTCACTAAGCGCAACCTGATCATTTCTTTCTGTTGTTTCTGCGGTCTTTTTCATATCTGTATATAAGTCAATAGTTTCTTCAGTACTTCTTATAAACAAGAAACCAGCACAATAAGCATTGCTGTCCCACATAATTGCGACCTGACATGATCCATTCAGGCAGGGAAGATCGAGTAAAGGATCATGCATAAAAATCACATCAACGTCTGTATGTAGGACATTGTAACCCAGTTTCAACGCATCTAGTATCATATAAGTTCTGATATTCATCTTTCTAAAGAAATCCTTTGTCCCAAACATAGATCTTTTGGAAGAATCAGGATCTGAACTGTATTGAAGACAAGGAATATCTTTTGCATTCAAAAGCTCACACATCTTTGAACTTGTAGACAGGAATAAATAATTTTGAATGTTGTGTTTCAGAAGTGACGATTCGTAGAAATTGATGGTCATTTCATACGCACCTAGATCGACAAGTGCTAACAGTATGGTTTTATTTTGTGATGATCGAACTTTCAAAGCATCGTGTAGAGAGGAGTTCAGGTTAGGAGTGTATGGCTTCCTGAGGAGATGAACACGATAACTATTTCTTCCTAAAATCAAAAGAACACGAGCTATTATGGTAATTAAGTCTAGTATAGTCAATATAATAATTGTAGTTTTACGTCTGGTCGGGGTGAGATATGCTAACCAATACCGCTGTGCCAGGAGATGCCGAAACTTACCAACATATAATCACATAATGTATGTTTCTGGCCTGACGTAATACCACACCTCCGATACACTCTGATTTGAACACCCTTATTAAGCCAAAGAGGCAGAAACAACAACCAAACCGATACAAAAATGAAAAGAGAAGCGAGGTTGGACTCCAATAGATCAGGGAACCAGAAGCCAGGCCACGGTGGGTATGTAAGTTGAAAGAGATGAGTTTTAAGTTTGAACCTGAAAGACATCAAGGATACGACAGAGTGAACTGAATTAAGCAGCGAATTCCAAAGCTTCGAACCACCGACCGAAAGTGCACGAGAGCCCAACATAGTTCTGGAGTTGATCGAGTGCAATACCTATTGTATGACGGGCAAGCACGGAACCGAGATAGGTTGTTTGGTTAAAATGCAGTACTCTGTGGATTGTAAGGCAGATTGTTGAAATGGATCCTTTGCCCAGCGTAGCATCTAAATTCGGTTACATTTAACCAGTTTTTGTCAAGTGTTCCATTACTGAAACATTTTGAAAAATTACTTACTTACAATTTAACGCCATGTGGTTAATATAAATTATCAACTCTCGTAGTAATCGGTTTTTCTGAAATGTATCAAAAATTCACTAAATTGAATGATAATAGGTGAAATTATATGGTTTAATGAGCGCTTCCGAGGGAAAAACTTTCGACAGATGGCGAAAAAGAGGGACATTTACTCCCAACTCATTTCAATACCTGTAGGTGTTTCTAGAACTTGCTGTACTAGGTCTCTACCGATATGAATGCGTCGTTAAATAAATCTTTTAAAAAAAACTGGTAATCTACTACCACTCATGTTCATGATTTGATGAAGATCATATTTTGTCTGAAAATAGGATTCCCATTAACCACACTAAAATCGTGAATTATTTTGTTCAAACTGCCGAAGCATGACGAGCTTCTTTGTTAGATAACTTATTTACCTAATAGAGTTAGACAGTATATAAGCTTACCTTTATATTTGAAGCAAAGTCCTATCAATATCGTGGTAACAATAATCACCAATAACCTCCTGCAATAAAACGTAAATTTATGCAGTTTATATGACGACACTCTGAACACGAAAGCGGTATAATATTGAATTTTAAAGAATTTAAAACTATAGTATTAAGATGACCGATGCAGAACAGAAAACATAAAAGTAACTACTCAAATCTGCCATTGGCCACTGTAAACCTCTCTCCGTTCTCAGTGTTTCAACTATCTCTCAGTTAGTCCTATATCGATGTTCGGCTACCACGGCCTAATTTACAGTACTTATTGCATTACTGACACGTCTTGGGTCTAGGACTGGATGTGTAATCGCTACTGGATAGTTCCGAGTTTAATTCAAGGTTTTTCTTTACTTTTTTTTAAACACTATATACTTTCTTCTTTTCACAACAGTTAATCAATGCAATACATTTAAGTCTCATATTAACGATTACAGCAACTAAAGAGCCTAAACGATCAAGCACAGTGAGTTTGCTCAGCGCATTATCGAAAACGGTCACGTACGTCTGAAGAAATAGCTCGTAAATAAACATGTGCTTTGGGCTTAGCTTTGGAGTACCGCTTTAGAAAATTGGAGTTTACAATTAGGATTAACTGGGTGACCTGCAGTGTTAACACAATTTTAAAGCGCTTAGTGCTTCGCTCAACGCTGTAAATGACGTAATGCGCGAGAACATATTAATAGACCTGTCCAGTAGCTTCGTCCATCGTGACGCACTTAAGGCAATCTGCTGACGTGGCAAACAATCCCCAAAGTAGGCCTAAAACTGCATTTGTATGGAACTATTATCGTACTCCGAGAACTGTTGAGAAGAGAGCAGAGCTGGCAACTCTGTTCCGGAGGTCGATCTACGTGAAGAGTGAAGGCGACTTCCTACCTCAACTCTTCAAATCGTTTCCATGGACCTTGAAAAAAGCGATTTTGGACGCAACTAAATGTGACGTGGAGGCTATTCATATTTCAGGTGAAAGCTTAAGAATTATCTGCAAGACGGAATCGAGTAAGGCAGATTTCAGGACAGTTACTGAAATCGATGGTAAAAAGCTGGAATGCAGCGAGCCACGTGCTCTCACTCGCCTGTCCAGGCCGATCGAAAAACAAGAACAAAAGGAGCTAAGCTACGAGACTAAAGGAGTTATATATGGTCTTGAGGAAAGTGATGATGTCTTGAAAGAGATTGCTGTACAGATTGGAGCGAAATATATCAGGAAGCTTGAGAAACCGGAGAGCAAAAAGGCGCTCCTTATGGCATTCCCGAAAGAAAAGACTTTGCCGGAAGTCATCGTCATCGATAACTTCCGATATAAGGTAAAACCTTACATACCATGGCCTGTGAGGTGCAACACGTGTCAACGTTACGGCCATATGAAAATTGAATGCCAGAACCAGTTAAAGTGTTGTAGATATGGCCAGGCCCACAGTCGCTTGAATGTACAAATACCGAGAAGCCGAGGTGCGTCAACTGCTCGGGACCACACAGCGCTGACTACAGACAGTGTCCAAAATACATCGAGACGAAGGACGCTCTGAGGATACGAACTGTGGAAAAGGGTTCGTTCAGCGAAGCTGTCCAAAAGATGAAGGAAGAACAGAAGACGAGGAAAGATGAAGGTAAGACTAAATAACCTGTTAAACAGCAGAACAAGCCTGAAATCAACCTATCACAGCAGGAGATACCAGAGGAGCAACGACTGCAGCTGGCGGAATTCATCACCCTGATGGAAGCCTCACCGTTCGAAGTGAAGAAGCTCGAAAGTTCCAAGAAATCCGAAAGTGAGTCCGAAGCCCATCTCGAATCAGGTTTGTGCAACTTTATCGTTGGTTTGATAGGTCTCCTAAAGGATAACACCAAAAATCGGAACCACGTGTTGGACGAAGTGGTCACTGCCGAAAATGCCCTCGGCCTCAAGAGAGGGAATCGATTTGAGGCCAAGACCAAGGAGGGTAATTAAGTCAAAATTGTAAATTAATCATTGATTTTTAAATATTAGCACGTGTTATGGATCCGCTCACCATCATGAGTTTTCGGGCTCGCATATGCGAGCTCAAGGTTTATATCCTGTTGTACTATTACTCCTGATATTATATGTGTACACGAAACATTTCTGAGACCTATCCAAATCATAGGATTGTTAGGTACGCCGTACTTCGACAAGACAGCCCACACTCTCGTAGCGGTGGACTGGCCATATTGTTGAAGGAGGACATCAGTCATTCTTTGCTACCGTTGGAAGAAGTACCTGACATCGAGAGGCAAGGAATCGAAATATCGACCGATAACGGTAAGATCAAAGTTATAAACGTTTACATCTCTCCTAGCATTACGGTAACTAAAGATCAATCAAGTTTGCTATTTCCAGAACGCAGAAGCATCATTCTCTGAGACTTCAATGCTCACAGCAAAGGATGGAAAAGCACAACGAATAACAGAAGAGGAGTAGATCTGGAGTAAGTTGTCTTGGAAAAGGACATCGTGGTTCTGAACACAAGGCATCCAATCTCAACCCCAGGGTAGGATCTATAAACAATTCTGTTATTGATCTAGCTATTACAACCAAAGACGTGGCCTTACGATGCACTCACAGCGTCCTGAACACCAGCCTCGGATCTGACCACAAGGTCACGATCACCACAAGGTCACGATCACCAGAGTCGACGAAGTGGCAGACGGCGAAGAGAACGAAGGACTGCATCGCTGGAGTTTAAAGAAGGCTGTTTGGAAGGTATATAGAAAGTCAAGTAAGAATCGAATTCATGATGGTATAAAATCTGACGATTTCGATGCAACTTTCCAGAATTTCATGGAAGAATTGCACGAAACCGCTTCCTCTGCTATACCAGAGCGAAAGGTAAATTCTAGAATTAAACGGCATAAACCATTACTGTTTTGGAATGAGAATTGTTCACAGGCCATCCATGAAAGAAACTGACTCCTGAACAAGGCAGCCAGATCGACGAACCTGGAAGACCAGATCGAGTTCCAGCAGCTGCAAGGGAAGACCAGAGGAATCATCTCGGACACGACTCGACAGAAATGGGAAGACTTCTGTTCCACCTTAGCCAGTCTAAGCTCGGACCAGTGTGGGGAATGGCGCGGAGGATGAACGGCGCATCAGCAGAGAGAAGCATACCAACCTTGACACCGGAAGGAAGAGAGGCCAACTCGAACGTCGACAAGGCGAACCTGCTCGCGGGAAACTACGTCAAGACGAGTAGCACGGAGAATTTCAGCGAAGAATTGAGAAGATTCGTAGACGACAATGGACAAAACGCTATTCCTGACCCTACTCTATCTGCCACCTTGGACACGGACGTCACGGCCCTAAATGCTGAAGGAGGCCATCCATGGAGCCAAGAAGAACCGAAGCCCTGGAGAGGACAAGATCCCGTACGAGTTGGTTCAGAATCTTCACAAGTCAGCACTGAAAGTTCTTCTGAAGATGTACAACAGGGTCTGGAACAACGGCAGCCTACCTCGAGATTGGAAACATGCGATCATCCTTCCGAACCTCAAACCATCTAAAAACGCTACGAAACCAGAATCTTATCTCCTGCCTCTGTAAGATCATGGAGAGAATGATAATGAATCGGCTACAGTGGTTTGTGGAAAGGAAGAATTTGCTGACGAAGGACCAGGCAGGCTTTCGGAAGCACAGAAGTACCATCGACCAGGTCATACGCCTTCAGGACAAGATCAGCAAAACCCTGAAAAGCAAAAATCACGTCCTTGGAATCTTCATCGACTTCGAGAAGCCGTACGACATGCTCCACGTCCCAACTCTCCTAAAGAAGGTCGTAGAGCTGGGAGTCGTTGGCAACATGTACAACTGGATCAAGGACTTCCTGAGTCACAGAAGTTCAAAGAACCTTCCAGGTAAAGGTGGGTGCCAAACTCCCTGTGCGGCGACTCCAAGAAAACGGAATACTGTAAGGGTCTGTCATCTCGCCTCCCCTGTTCCTGATCATGATCAACGACATATCACGAGATGGAACAGAGGTGTCGCTATTTTGCCGACGACGGCGCTCTATTCACCGCCAGAAGAAACCTGAAGCTACTGCAGACTCAAGCGCAGAGAGCGATGAATCAAATCCAATACTGGTGCGATGAGAACGGAATCAAAATCTCAACCGGAACACGACAGCTGTGGTCTTCAGTCACAACAGGAAAGGAGCAGCCGACGTGGAACTGGAGGTACTTGGAAAGAAGATCGAGGTCGGCACCACTGCCAAATTCCTGGGTGTTATTTTTGATTGTAGACTGACGTGGAATGCTCACATCGATACCGTGGTAACGAAATGCAGAAAGCAAGAAGGCCCTCCTGATGATCTACCGAACCCTGATTCGACCGATCCTGGACTACGGGGCAGTGGCGTTTTGCACGACCAGCGACACTCAACTAAAGAAGATGGAAACCATCCAAGCGCAAGCGCTCAGGATATGCTGCGGAGCTGCTCAAGGAACAGCTACAGTAGCAGTCCAGAACGAGTGCGGGGAAATGCCACTACATCTACTATGCCTCGGTGACAGTCTGAAGGAGGGCGTCAAGATTGTTACCAGCAAAGACCACGCTGCTGAGGAGGTGATGAAGGATCATTGGACATTGCACATGGACAAATTCCACGAAGGAAAGGAGCCGTTATATCAACGCTCCAAGGAATTCTTCGACAACAAGTATCAAGAGTGCAAGGGCCTGGTGTTCCAGAACTCGCCGCCTTGGAGGAACCAACACATCCAGGTCGACCTGTCCCTGACGAAGTCCATCGACAAGAAGACTGTATCGCCTGAAATCCAGAAGACGCTTTCTCTACAGCTCATCGACAGATACCGAGACCACACCTGCATATACACGGACGGGTCCAAATATGAAGACACGGCCGCAGCAGCAGTCGTGATTCCTGAGATCGGCTACAGAAGAATCCTAAGGCTGGCGAACTCGTCCAGTGAATATGCAACCGAATTGACGGCCATACGGGATGCTATCGACTGGATCTGCAAGAACCGAACGTCCACGAGGAACAGATTCGCCATCTTAACCGATTCCCTCAGCGTTGCGGAGTCGGAGAAAGCACACCGGTCTGACTTAAGACCAACACTGATGATGGAGGTGCTCGAAAACGTCAACAGACTTGGCCCGGGCAACATCACGGTGGTCTGGATGAGTCACGTGGGAATCCGTGGAAATAAAGAAGCTGACGCAGCGGCTTAAGAAGGACTCCACCTACCGGAAGTCAACTTCACCACGTACATCGAGAGAATGGAGATGATCGGGAAAATCAAACAGTACGTAGTGGAAAAGTGGCAAAAGAAATACACCGACAACCCGAATGGAGACTTCTACAAGAAGATCGAGTCGCTCGTGTCAACGAGAATAAAGTACACGGATACACCGCGGAAGAAAGAGGTCCAGATAACAAGACTACGCTTGGGTAGAGTGCTGCTGAATCAGTGGCTTCACAACATCAACATTCATCCTGACCAAAACTGCGAGGAATGAGACGTCCAGGACACCATCGAACATCTTCACCTGGAATGTTCGCGGAAGAACATTAGCCGAACTATCCGCAGCAAGTACCAAGAACTCGGAATCGACTGCACCACAAAGAACACTGGACTGCGCTGGATCAAGGGTCTGCAGAAGGAGGTGGTAAGAATCATAGATGAAATCTACGATGGTAAGACTCTCTAAGAGAAGAGACTTCCCTCTTCTTCGACCAAAACGGTATGATTATGAATCTCACAGTATGTGTAACTTTGGCAATATAGCATAAATGTATTTATGCTCACACAGAAATGCTTCCTAACATGATATCAAAGATAACCTCTTGTGTAAATACAGTGTATATAAAACTCTATTGTGTATTGTTTAAAAGAAACAAAAAATCCAAAAAACTATATAAAATATATAAAAATTACAAACAAAAATCTTCTATTAAAAAATTGATGTCAATATATCTAGTACTGTTGTAGATAACGGAAACAACAAGAAACGGTGCTATCTAAGAAACCGCCTGAAGGTGCGAATCTGAAAACCACTCGGAAGATGTCAGCAAGATTTTCGTGCTGAAAATTTCCTCAAAGAAAGTGCATAAAAACATCAACCACAAAGTCAACAACAAACAGAAGACGTCAAATCCATTGCTGTCATAAGACGTCCCTAAACACATTCTCATTGTTAGTTCAAACTCTTTCGAAATGTGTCGAGTAACTCAAAATATTCGCCACTTAGCAAGAGAACCTCGCCAGACAATCACAGATCAGCCAACAACCCGCAACTCATCCATGTTGCATCAAAACTCCGAACCAAACGTGTGCTTTCTCAACAGTGCAAAAGTAGACTAAGTCAGATTAAACGAGAAATTTTGAAAAACTTAAAGATATTAATGATACCAAAAGACTGTTTATACAGTACAAACCTTTTCGAGAGACCACGCCCTTGGCAAAGCATTGTTTTATGCCAAGTTCGTGTATGCAGCAATAGACGTTGTAGCTATTTCATTCTACAATCAGAATAGGCATTAAAATGCAGAGGATTTTTACAAGAAGTTTCCACTGGTGGACATATTGTGAACAGGGCATTTTTGCGCGTAATTTTAAGTCAAAGAGCATTATCAAGAGAAACTTGGAAAAAGGACATATATTTTAAATATTTGAACTTTAAAGCAGTCAAATTATCGAAATTAACCAAATGATAAAAATGAAGCAATTAACATTTGTCATTATTTGAAGTCCAAAAATTATTTCAAATCCCTCAGCAAGCATTGCACAATTGCAGACAAGAACAAGAAAAAATCGAATAGCGCTGATTACTGAAACAAGTTGAGTGTTAAAAAAACTAGAAAAAATGACCAACTTCTCTTAAAAAGTTTTGAATTAAATCTCTTTTTGAGTAAATGTCTGAACTGGGCTTATAAATGTTCTTTTCGATTCCTGGCAGAAATAAAATGTACAACTGCCATTCTTGAATCGCAGTGAGCAGTTCCCACTCCATTCAAGGCAGTATGGAGTCTGCATTGATTATGTCAGAGTTCATAGTAACTCTATGATCGTCTTCAACCAAGTTGTGAGTGATAATATTCTCTAAGTTTCCCAGTGGCGTAGAAAGGTTTTTGGGGGCCCTTGTGCAGAGCTTCAATGGTGGGCCCCTTGAACCCCCTTCGAGTTGAAACAAAAACGCTGTGCAAAAAACGCTTGGCGCTTTTGCGATATTTGCATATTTCGCACCGTGAGAAATATGCAAATATAAATCGCACCCCAATTAAATAACAGTTAAATAATTACATTTTAATTATTTTCTTTGTTTTATTTTTATTTAAAAGACTTTATTTCTCCAGGTTAGCATAAAAATTAAACTAGAGATAATTAATCTAAAAATATTGTTCCTTTTTGAAATGTCAAGATTTCTGGCATGTTCAATGATTGTTCATTTTCTACTGACAACATTATCAAGTTGCTCAGCCGCTTTTCTGAGTTTTGACATTGTACTTCGTAGATAGTTTTTTATTAGCTTCTTTTGAAATAATCGTTCACATGTCTCAACAGTAACAAGCAAAGTCAACAGCAACATGTAGGCAATGCATACATCACTGAATGTAGATGAAAGAGCAAAATAGTCTACGAGTAACAGTTGTGCAATTTCGAAGATGGTTGATCTCGTTGAGTCCAGTCATTACCTTCTAAATGACTGTACTCGCTGCCTGGGGCCCTTCTGACCACCGGGGACCCTTGTGCATTTCACAACCTGCACAATACATTGCTACGCCACTGCAGTTTCCATTAAATGCGGTGACAAGGTTGCAATTAAATTATAAAGATTTCACGTCTGTTGTGGTTTGCGTTTACGGTATGTTATAATCACAAGATCAGAAAAATGACAAAAAACTAATTTCATGGGACTAAGAAGAGAAAAATTCACTGGTGGGGAAAAGGGCAAGGACTGATGGAGAATTTGAGAGGGCTGGTGAAAAATTACCCCACCAGTCAACGTGAGAAAAAATGACCTGTTAAAATGAGCGATCTTTCCACTGTAAAGTCTTCTTTCTTGTGCTTGTAATTCACTAACATTTAATAATTTTCAAAAATTATTATAAATTGCTCGCGTCACTATCATCCATAAAGGTGCACAGGGTCATAGTTTCACTAAAAGAACTGCAATAAACTGAAGTAGATAAAAAAATCGAAAAAGTAAAACTATTTTAATAATTTGTTTATAAAGATAAGCAACATTGTACAGAATGTTTATTCACATTAAAGCGCACTAATATAGGGTATGAGGACTTTCTCGTGCAAAAACATTATTACAGTCCGTCTTTCAACATGTCAATGCAAGTCCTACTTCTAGGAGCTTGATAATGATGATATAAAACTGTGAAGTTGTTATGACTCTGAAAAACTATATAGCGCACATCTAAAACTTCTTAAATGCGCTTAAGCAGGGCAACAGTTCCAATCGGTGAGAGATACGCTTTTAATATTTTGGAGCTGTTTGTGGTAGTATTGTTCAAATTTGCAGTAGAACTTCCTCAAGCAGGACGGGGACGAAAAGGCCCCTAGTGGTCGTTTGGTAATTTGCGTTGAGTTTTTTCTTTTATAATAATTATATTATATTCGGATATCTTTTGTCTGGTCTTCCATCATTTCCTCTGTAGGTAACTAAGTTCATTCATATCCGTCTCACATCTGATTCCAAATTCCTTCTCGTTTCCTGCTTTAATTTTCACTAAGCTTATATTACAGTTCTTATCACAAATTTTCATACGATTGCGAAACCAGACGAACTAGCATAGAAACCTCCTGGTCTGCAAACGACGGAAGCAATGTTGCAAGATAATCGAATTTCGAGGCAAAACAATTGAAATGTAAAGATAGCAGAGGTAGACAGAAAAGCAAGAAAGTCGGTAGGAAGTAGAGATATAGCTCTAGGAAAGAAAACGAAGAAGTTGATCAACAGCAGAGAGTACAGTATACAGTAGCTTGGCGGATGAACAGAGAAGTCTTGAGGCACACCACATGAGAATGGAACCAATTATAAATGGAAATAACAAAGGAAGTGGAGTGGCAAATACAAGGCTGAAAAAATTAAGCTTAAAGTCTGCAGATTGAAATTTCAGAGAAGAAAAGATTCATCGACTTTCATGTCGCAGACAGAAGTAGAGATACAAAAAGATATCAAAGTAAGATTTTTTCCATTTAATTGTATTTGGAAATTTGTAAAGTGCCTCTCAACCGTCGGGGCTGTTCTGAGGCGCTCTCGACTTGGGAGTCCCGGGAGAAAAGAAATACTTTAAAGTAGCGGATAGGTAGGGAAGAGACCCCAGACAAAATCTTGTATTGAACTGAGAGGGGAGGACATTCCAAGAGGAGGGACCCACAATAGCAAACGCGCGATGCTCGGCAGTAGCAGTTCTTACCCGAGGGACAAAATAAATCAAGTCAATCAGCGGAGCCAAGGTGATATAGGGAGTCCGCAGAGATGAAAGACATTATTTTAGAGATGACAAACAGCATAAGCTAGAGAAACAACAGCGAACGAAACTGAGCAAACGAGAGGAAAATCTATATTAATAAAGCGAGAATTCTGTGTGTCTGTCTGTGTGTCTGTCTGTCTGTTTGACCGGGCTTAACTTCTACAATTTTGCACCTTTTCACTCGAAACCTTCACTGATGTGTCGGCCTCGGCTTCGGACACCCAGTGGAGGGGTTCGCGTCCCCCGTTTTCACCCCTACCATGGTGAAAATGCCCCAAAACTCTACCCACCCGACCGTCCATAACGCGCAAGCTCGCCTATTCCACTGCCAAGCGATTCTATTTATGGCGCCGGTATTCCCCAACGTCATTAATAATGTGCATAACGACACCGCGGTTCTATTTATGGCGCCGGTATTCCCCAACGTCATTAAAAATGCGCATAAGTTGTTTACTTTCGCACAAACTTTAATGACGATCGATTCGAAGTATATTCATCGTTTTACAGCAAAATTTTAACACATGTATGTTCAAAGACAAAGATCTAAATTATTTACAGTATATCAAACATCCAGTCTGCTTTACTACGGGCGAGGCCGACTACAGACCGGCATGAGGGCTAGATTTCTGGCGTTTTCTTTAACACGCCAACGCCCGGTTCACCCTCTTCGACTGCGAAGCAGTCAGTCCACGGGAGACTGCAAAGCAGTCTCCCCCACAGGTCGCCAGACGCCACAAGGGCCTCCAATACTGCGAAGCAGTCGCCGCCAGAGGGCAACTGCGAAGCAGTCACTTCACGGCAGAGGTCGCTAGACGCCAGAAGGCGTATACAAGACTGCGAAGCAGTCTCCGCTGTACGCCAGAAGGCGTCTACAAGACTGCGAAGCATTCTCCCCCACAGGTCGCCACACGCCACAAGGGCCTCCAAGACTGCGAAGCAGTCGCCGCCAGAGGGCGACTGCGAAGCAGTCACTCCACGGCAGAGGTCGCTAGACGCCAGAAGGCGTTTACAAGACTGCGAAGCAGTCTCCGCCAGAGGTCGCCAGACGCCACAAGGGCCTCCAAGACTGTGAAGCAGTCGCCGCCAGAGGTCGACTGCGAAGCAGTCACTCCACGGCAGAGGTCGCTAGACGCCAGAAGGCGTCTACAAGACTGCGAAGCAGTCTCCGCCAGACGTCGCCAGACGCCACAAGGGCATCCAAGACTGCGAAGCAGTCGCCGCCAGAGGGCGACTGCGAAGCAGTCACTCCACGGCAGAGGTCGCTAGATGCCAGAAGGCGTCTACAAGACTTTCGAAGCAGTCTCCGCCACAGGTCACCAGACGCCACAAGAGCCTCCAAGACTGCCAAGCAGTCGCCGCCAGAGGGCGACTGCCAAGATTGCCAAGCAGTCGTTGTTGTTGTTGTTGTTGTTGTTGTTGTTGTTGTTGTTGTTGTTGTTGTTGTTCTTGGTGGTGGTGGTGGTGGTGGTGGTGGTGGTGGTGGTGGTGGTGGTGGTGGTGGTGGTGGTGGTGGTGGTGGTGGTGGTGGTGGTGGTGGTGGTGGTGGTGGTGGTGGTGGTGGTGGTGGTGGTGGTGGTGGTGGTGGTGGTGTGAAACTTATAACCCCGGGCAACGCCGGGTAATCCAGCTAGTAAAGAATAAGGCGACAGATATTGTAGGTGATGCAACTGAAACAGATGGTTGCAGGAAAAGAGGCGCCAAGGAAAAGTTTTGATTATGGAGAGTCGAAACACCAAGACAGAATAAGGATTGACAAGAAAGAGGGAGAGAGGAGGGGATAAGAAGGCGAGACAATAAGAGCGGAAACAACTATAAAAGTAGGTCTAGGCCTAGGCAATGCAACATATTTGTCTAAAATGTCTTGAGTCTGATGACTGCTGAATACCTCATCTTCCATGGTCTCTCGTAAACTTCAGTGGCGTAGGTTTGTTCGGGTTTGGTTGAAGCACGATAGGTCAGATAAGCAAAAAGTCAAGATACTACGAGTAACCAAGTTGAACCACATGATTTTGGTAAATATTAATTACTTAGCAACTTTTAGGGCGCCTATATCTAATAGACAAGGCCTCGACGGATGCCTCACCAAAACCAAACCTGTAAATCCGTCAATATCCAGAGCATCAATCCACAAAGACAGAAAGACAGTCTAAGGAAGGATAAACAGATCGAAAGATAACCATAAAGTTGAAAAAATAAATGATAAAAGTGACTGAAGACTACGAACATAATATACAGGATGGAGACTCCAAAATCAACTGCAAAAAAGTCGTTTACCAAAAACAGGTCTAGTTTTCGATTTGACCACATTAACACAAATCAGATGACTTTGTTCTATAATCGTAATCTCCAAACTTCTAAAGCGCAGGACCCCCAGCTTATTCACCAACGCTACGTCGTATCGATGTCCAATGGAGGTCCGAGTCCGGTTGCGAGAGAGGCTAATTTTATTGGTGAATATAGGATGTGCATTATTCAGAATTGTAACTCACCATTACAAAAGTTGCGATGCTGTTGCCTGTAACCAAAATAATATTGGTAATATAACAAAACTACTTATGGTGTCCACAAATAAAATTATGTCGTAGACGCGTCCTATGATGAGACAACCGGAAATATGTTCTCTGTGCGCAAGTTAAATTTCTATAGCGCTAATCGAAATCATTCAACATGCGCCTGCCATTATGAATTCTATGTGAGGACAACAAATTAAATTTTCTCATCAACAATAATAAGACTTTTTAATAATTTAAAATCACGGTAAAACTTATTGTTACTATCATACAATACAATACAATAATCGCTTTTTGAGGAAAACGAGCTGACATGCCGTGCGCAACTGGATACATTACACGAGAAAGAGTTTGCTCTAGGCCCTATTAGTAGGAGTTCTTACACAGTAAGTATTCTTGGAATATAGGTGTTGTATAAATTGTATGAATTGACAAACCGTGTGTTTAGTTAAGATTTGATTGTACTTTCATGTTTCAATATAATCTTGCTGCGTCCGTCAGTTTTAAATAATAAGAAATATTATTATTATTATTATTATTATTATTATTATTATTATTATTATTATTATTATTATTATTATTATTATTATTATTATTATTATTTATAGTAATGGTACTTAGTTCCCTCAGGGTCTTAGATATTACAAGTGTGATGGATCTGGAGCGGCTATATCTCTTCCATCACGGGCAGAGATTTGACAAAAGAACCGCTAAAAGCCACAGCATTGAACCGTTGGACAGTCACCGACAGTTGTTGGAATAGGAAACTGGTCTCTCGGGCTTCGCCTGTGATCTGTGTAAGGTGGCGGCCAATGTCTGCGATGACAGCCAGGCCTCTGTTGTTGATAGGGCCTAGCGCTTCCATGGCCAGCGGAACGAAGACATGAGTATGAAGGAGCGGGTTGTATTTTGTGTTCTTTCTGCTGTCAGCTAGCTCGGCAGCCGCTCCGGCTTGAATGGCTGTAGCAGGTAAGTAAGATGCCGCGAGTGTGTCCACAACCGTGGCGTCCCACACCAGACTCCGATCCGCCCTCCATGGGACGAGGGTAATGCCGTCCGGTTTTTTGCCATCCGTGCGGAGAAGGCCTTGTGGTTCTTTGACTGCCGGAAAACCAGCTTTTGTTAGTTTGCGGTAGGTCAGGTCGTTGAGGGCGGCATGGCGGGCCAATCGTCCGAAGCCAAGCGTACATGATAGGCCATGTGTGCCTCTAGCAGCGACCAATTCGCCGCAGGCGCATGTGTGGGGTTCGCAGATGTTGGCTCCCAAACGTAGGCCAACCGCCACTCTGATCGCTTCGTCGCTCATCTTTAGACCGCAAGATGTAATCGGCAAGCAATGAAGCCAGTCGCTGGCGTGTTGGGCGGAAACGGCTCTCAATCTGGCCTGTGCTTGCGTCTCCGTTAGTGCACTGTTTAGCTCCAGGAGCGACTGTTGAAGGAGCGGTCTGTCCCATTTGAATTAAATATGCTTTGGGAAGTCGTCAGCGATTGTAATACCTGTTTCCGCCTCCCACTGCAAAGATCACGTCGTGAAATGCAAGTCAGGCTGGAGAGTGGTCCCACCCATGACGCTGGACTGGAGAGCGATGGTGCCCGCTGCTGATGCCAAAAAAGGCGGGGAGTGCCAGCGACGACACCCTTCGAATGCCCAGACTGCCCAGGTCAATGGGTAGAGTGGTCTGCAGCTACTGGGGTTCTGTGAAGCCGTTGTTAAGAATGTCTTCAAGACCTTTCCGCAGGATGCTATGGTCTGTTAAGCTGGAGCAGGGCCTACTACGTAGGGGGGGGGGAAGGAACCAGACTGCTTTCAATTTGTGCCAGAGGGGAAAGTTTTACCATATCAGGGCAATACGTCACATAAGGTCTGCTCTTACCAAAGACATGTCACAGACCATAGCCTGTTCTCTTGTCTGCTTTCTCCTCGATCATGCCAAATCTGTGTTTGCAGGCATCCCAAATCTTCAAGTCATGTAGGCACGTTCCCGCATAGGCAGAGACAGGTGCTAGGCTAGGTTCCATAGGTTTGTGGGTATCTAAGAGAGTGATATATCGTGATATACGCAGAATTAGGCGTTATGTGCCCATGTCTGCAAGGTTATCTCTGGCAAATGCATTGGTTTCCAGTCGCTTAGATTATTGTAATTCGCTTCTTACTGGTATCAATAAGGCAAACATCCTGAAGCTGCAGAGAGTGCAGAACTCTTTGGCTAGAGCCATAACTAATATATCAAAATATCAACATATGACCCCTGTTCTTAAATCCTTGCATTGGCTTCCTGTTCAGCAGAGAATCATTTTCAAATTGGGGCTCATCGTTTATAAAACTTTTAATTCTGGCCAGCCACAATACTTAAAATCAGTTCTTACTCCCCAGACTTATCATTATTCAACAAGGTCATCTGATTATCTTTGTCTGGTTATACCTAAGTCCAGAACTGTTCTTGGTGAACGAGCTTTTTCGGTAGCTGGACCTACTTTTTGGAACTCTCTTCCTGTGTCTGTTCGCTCTGCTCAGTCGCTTTTGTCATTTCGTTCTCAACTTAAAACTTATCACTTTCAAATTGCTTATCCACCATAGGCTGCCTCTCTGTCTCACGGACTGACCTTCTGGATTTTGACCTGATTACGGCTTGGTTTTGGTGTGCCATCGGTTGATGCCTTGTACTTTAGACACCGGCGCAATAGAAGTTACTAATTAATAATAATAATAATATTAGGAATAATTTTTTTTCCTTTTATATGTCTCCGGACAATGTTTTATCTACCTGGGGGATCCTTGATACCCCGGGGCAAAAAAAATAAATAATAATAATAATAATAATAATAATAATAATAATAATAATAATAATAATAATAATAATAATAATAATAATAATAATAATAATAATATCTTAGACAATAGAAGGAGTAGCATTGTTTATAAATATGACTGACTTCTTTGTTCTTGAGCTCATTCGTTGGTGTTAGTTAAGAGAGCTCTGTTGATAGACCGCCTGAGGTCTACGTAAAGATATTTCGTTGCTTAAGCTAGTCGACCATGAGTGTTGACAAGTAGGCTTAGTTTGTCTTCTTTTATGGAAGACTTATTTGTAATGTTTCATTAGCATTTCTACTCCTTCTGGAGGTAGTTCGCTAGTCGACTTTGTGTCGTTAGTTCGTCGTCTGTGTCGACTGTGTGCCTGTCGAGTTTGTCGAGCCTACGCTGCTGACTGTTCGTGACGAGCGTGGTGCTTTGGCCTTCTGTACCGTTTGAAGTGTCTTCTTTCGTTTGCATGGTATTATATATATATATATATATATATATATATATATATATATATATATATATATATATATATATATCGCATTTTCATTATATTAAAACCTATTTTACAGAAATCTGAGCTTGGATTCCTTTCGGTAGCGAGAATCATTACCTAGCAACACGCCACAATATATATATGATATATATATATGATTTATATAGCGCCCCTTCAAGGAATCAACTCAGAGGCACTCCAGACTCAGGCCCGATCAAAAAGAAATGTCTTAAGAAGACCGTAGAAGGAACCAGATATAGCCCTAGGAAGGTAGCGAATCTCAAGAGGGAGATCGTTCCAAGCGGCAGGACCAACCACTGAGAATGCCCTACGCTGTGCTATGGCAGTACGAGCGTATGGAACAACAAAATCTCCCCGGGAGGCTGAGCGCAGGGATCTGCGCCCCGCACAGGTAGAGGTTAAAGTAAATAGCTCACGAAGGTAAACCGGTTCCCGTCCTAAGACACATTGCCAGGCCATGGAGGAGACCCTGTAAAGGATGCGCTGCTGGACTGATAGACAGGGTTGCACTGAACTTTCCGTTATAATGCTGAACAGGCTGCTATAAATGCTATAGTTAGTGCATGATCTGTGATAAATCCAGGATCTGATAAGTGGATAACTGATGGTATACCTAGGTTTTGGGTATTTCCAGTTTTATGTGGGAGAATATACGCTGAATAGTGAAAAGGCCCGTTGTGAGCCTAAAAACTATAATTGCTCACTCATAATATCACAGTAGTCAGTGCTTCATCGTTTCTTATATAGTGGTTCGTTGTTGCTGTCGAAATCATTGTCGCTATTTTAGTCGTCATGATCTAAACTTCTCTTGGGTTTAGCAACGTAAGTTCTCATGCAGTATAGGAGTTCTGGAAAGATATTCAGTTTACAGAGTCATTCATGGAGAGAATGACAATAAAAGCTAAAGAAGCATTCGTTTCCAGAAGCGGACAGCTCTCCACTCCATACCAAGTAGAAGTAGCTATTCGTTAGTAGTGTGCCAAATCAGCTAATGCCTACCATTCTCTGACAACATAGCCAGAACAGCCAGCATTAAAACTGAATTGAAACAAAGCATGTAGAGTCATTGCGATTCAAACTTCAAGCAAGTGAATATACATACGTAGACCTAAATAAACTTAAAAAGTTGCACCAAATCGAATTATCACAAACTAATGTTACATAAAACAATTATGATTTTAAAGCAAACTTGCAGAGTTCGAAACTTTAAAAAAATGGAATAAACAAGCGTTATATAGCATTAGTGATACACTACATCTACTGTCTGTAATTGGCGCCGACAAAGGCTTTCTTAAAAGCTTCAATCGATGTGTTATATGAGCCAAGCGGAAGATTTTGTAAATGTATGAATTCTCCATAAAGAGATCTAAAACGCAAAATCTTCTCGGTAGTGCTACCATACCACTGAAGTATTTCTGTACCGCTAGGCCCACTGTCTTCATCGGATGGCTTATGCAGAATAAGGCCATCAAATGACGCAATACCCAAAGCAGCGCTTCTACTTTTGATCAGGTGTAGTGGCGATACTGATGAAGAAATATCAGTTGGGACTTTAGAATGAGTCAGAAACAAATTCTCTCTATACCTATCTTTGAAAACAGTATCAAAATCTCTTATTTTTGTCCAGTTAAGAAGGGAGCAGAGTTTCATTCCGCAGTGAAATCTAGGTAGAATAACTGAGCGATTGAGTAATGCACCAATCATTAGAGCATTTTGCAAGGCTTTCTTTTCTGTCCTCCACACGACTGCTTCTGATTCTTTGCCAATTGATGCATTAAACAGCGGATTTTCGTAGGTGATATACTTTGTTGTATGGCTAGAATAGTAACCATTTTCGTCGTAGTACCATTGTAACAGTTCTTTAAACCTATATATTTTTGCTTCAATACTAACGATCCAGTTGTTGTGAATAACTACGGTTGGTATTTTATTCAAAGATGGATCATCGCCAAAATGTCGGCCGGGATCTTCATAAAAGTATTTTCCACTCGAATATTTCTCCTCTGATAATTTCTCTATTTTCAACCTTCCTTTCAACTTTCCTAAAGCGTCATTAAGTGCAACCTGATCATTTCTTTCTGTTGTTTCTGCGATCGTTTTCATATCTGTATACAACTCAATAGTTGCTTCAGTGCTTCTTATAAACAAGAAACCAGCATTATAAGCAATGCTGTCCCACAAAATTGCGACATCACAGGATCCATTCAGGCAGGGAAGATCTAGTAAAGGATCATGCATAAATATCACATCAACGTCTGTATGTAGGACATTGTATCCCAGTTTCAACGCATCTAGTATCATATAAGTTCTGATATTCATCTTTCTAAAGAAATCCTTTGTCCCAAACATAGATCTTTTGGAAGAATCAGGATCTGAACTGTATTGAAGACAGTGAATATCTTTTGCATTCAAAAGCTCACACATCTTTGAACTTGTAGAGAGGAATAAGTAATTTTGAATTTTGTGTTTTAGAAGTGACGTTTCGTAGAAATTGATGGTCATTTCATACGCACCTAGATCGACAAGTGCTAACAGTATGGTTTTATTGTGTGATGATCGAACTTTCAAAGCATCGTGTAGAGAGGAGTTAATCAGGTTACGAGTGTATGCGTTCCTCAGGAAATGACGTTGGTAACTATTTCTTTCTAAAAGCAAAAGAGCATGATATATAAAAGGAAGCGACAAAGGAAACTCAGTTGAGCAATAAATTCCAAAGCTTTGAACCAGCGACCGAAAATTTACGAGAGCCCAACTTGTTCTGGTGTTGATCGAGTGCCCTATCTGTTTGTAAGACGGTCAAGCATGGAACAGATATAGGTTGTTTGGTTAAAATGCAGTACTCTGTGAATTGTAAGGCAGATTGTTGAAATGGATCCTTTGCCCAGCATAGCTTCTAAATTCGGTTACATTTAACCAGTTTTTGTCAAGTGTTCCATTACTGAAACATTTTGAAACAAATTTACTTACTTGCAATTTAGCGCCATGTGGTTAATATAAATTTTCAACTATCGTAGTAAACGGTTTTTCTCAACTATATCTATAAATGATCACTAATTGAATGACTAACAGTTGAAATATATGGTTTTATGAGCGCTTCCGAGGGAAAAACTTTCGACAGATGGCGACAAAGAGGGGCATTTACTCCCAACTCATTTCAATACCTGTAGGTGCTTCTAGAACTTGCTGTACTGGTACTCTACAGGTATGAATGCGTCATTAAATAAATCTTATTTTAAAAAAACTGGTACTTACAACAACTCATATTCATGATTAGATGAAGATCATATTTTGTCTGAGAATAGGATTTCCATTAACCACACTAAAATCGTGAATTATTTTGTTCTAACTGCCGAAGCATGATGAGTTTCTTTGTTAGAAAACTTATTTACCTAATAGAGTTAGACAGTATATGAGCTTACCTCTATATTTGAAGGAAAGTCCTATCAATATCGTGGTAACAATAATCACCAATAGCCTGCTGCAATAAAAGGCAAATTTAATTAGTCTATATGACGACACGCTGAACACAAAAGCGGTATAATATTGAATTTTAAAGAAGTTAAAACTATAGTATTAAGATGACCAATTCAAAACAGAAAATATGAAAGTTACTACTCAAATCTACCATTGGCCACTGTAAACCTCTTTCTGTTCTCAGTGTTTCAACCAACTCTCAATTAGTTGTAGGCCTATATCGATGTTCGGCTACCACGGCCTAATCCTACTTATTGCGTTACTGACACGTCTTGGGTCTAGGACTGGATGTCTAATCGTTATTGTGTGGTTGCGAGTTTAATTCACGCTTTTTTCTTTACTTTTTTCAAACGCTATTTAATTTTTTCTTTTCACAACAGTTAATCAATGCAATACATTTAACTCTAATATAAACGATTACAACAACTCTCCTAGAGAGCCTAAACGATCAATCACAGTTAGCTTGTTCAGCGTATTATCGAAAATTGTCACGTACGTCTGAAGAACTAGCTCGTGAATAAGCAAGGGCTTTACGCTTTGCTTTAGAGTAGCGGTTTAGAAATTTAGAGTTTACGATTACGATTAACTGTGTGACCTGGAGTGCTAGCACAATTTTAATGTGCTTAGTGATTCGCTCAACGCTGCGCCAATTAGCCACGCCTTTTATCCATATATATATATATACAAAGTACTACTGTTAATGACGTAATGCGCGGGTAAATATATTAATAGACCTGCCCACAATCTTAGTCCATCGTGACGCACTTAAACACACTGACAGGCACCTTACCTAGAGGCAGCTAAAAACACTATGAACGCAATTTCAACGGTAGTTAGGTTCTATTCGACAGCGTTATTTCATAACGATTTAAATTAACGTCGCTCTCTTCCTTTAGGTATTAGCTCAAACTCTTTCGAAATGTGTCAAGTAACTCAGAATATTCGCGACTTAGCAACAGCACCTTGCCAGCCAATCACAAATCAGCCAACAACCCGCAACGCATCCATGTTACATCAAAATGTGTGCTTACATAACACTGGAAATCAGACAAAGTCGGATTAAACGAGAATTGAAAAATTAAAGATAGTAATAATACTACCAGACTGTTTATATGTAGGCTACCTGTTTGAGAGACCACGCCTTTGGCAACGCATTGTTTTATGCCAAGTTCGTGTATGCAGCAATAGACGTTGTAGCTATTTCATTCTACAATCAGAACAGGCACTAAAATGCAGAGGATTTTTACAAGAAATTTCCACTGGTGGGGATATTTTGAAATGTGCATTTATACGCGTAATTTTAAGTCAAAAAGCACTGAACCAGAGAAACTTGGAAAAAGGACATATATTTTAAACATTTGAACTTTAAAGCAGTCAAATTATCGAAATTAACAAAATTATCAAAATGAAGCAATTAACATTAATTTTTTGTCATTATTTCAAGTCTAAAAATTATTTCAAGTCCATCAGCAAGCATTGCACAATTGCAGACAAGAACAAGAAAAAACAGAATAACACTGATTGCTGAAGCAAGATTAGCGTTAAAGAAACTGTAAAAAATGACCAGCTTCTCTGAAAAAGTTTTGAATGAAATCTACTTCTTAACCCCGCTCACGTCCTCCATACTCTGCTTCCCCCTATTAAGGCTTGTAGCTATTCGCTCCGTCCCCGCCCGCATAGTCGTGAGATTCCTAAAGCTGATGCATTGTCCCGGAGAAGTTTCATCACCAGAATGCTGTACCTAAAGTAAAATAAATATATGGACTTTTTTCTGTAATTTTAATAATCGCCTACTGACAATGTTCCTTTCCCTATTATCTCCTTTATCCAACTCCATATCCTATTTAACTCGGTTATAAGTTTTTATATTATGTTTCGTGCACCTCTTTTTGTATTAACCTGTTTGTCAGCCACAGTTCGTTTGTAGGTGGTCTATTAAAGAACATACTCACTCACTTACTTACTTTTACTTTTCGAGTAAATATCTAAACCGGGCTCATGTTCTTTTCGATTCCTGGCAGAAAGAAAATGTACAACGGCCATTCTTGGATCGCAGTGAGTCGTTCCCACTCCATTCAAGGCAGTATGGAGTCTTGCATTGATTATGCCAGAGTTCAGGGGCGTCTATCCTCCCCTAAGTCATTGAAGCAACTTCCCCTTCCCTCTTCTTCCCCCTCCTTCTTCCTTCCCTATAACGCACGTCTAAAACTTCTGAAAGGCGCTGAAGCAGGGCAACAGTTCCAATCGGTGAGAGATACGCTAATAATATTTTAGAGCTGTTTCTGGTGGTATGGTTAAAATTTGCAGTAGAACTTCCTCATGCAGGACGGGGAAGCAAAGGCCCCTAGCAGTCGTTTGGTAATTTCTGTTGAGTTTTTCAATTATAATATATTTTATTCCGATATCTTATATCCGGTCTTCCATCCTTTCCGCTGTAGGTAACTATTTTCGTTCATATCCGCCCTGCATCTGATTCTAAATTCCTTCTGATTCCCTGCTTTATATATCACTACATTACAGTTCTTATCATAGATTTTCATACTATTGAGAAACCAGAGGAATCAGGGCCTACTATTCCCTCTGTAAGCTGGAAGCAATCCCCTCACTGTAACTCCTTCCCCTACCATTCCCTTCCCTCCCCTACCCTTCCCCACCCATGCCCCATTCCCATTCCCATTCCCACCCCTCATCCCCCTCTCCCTCTTCCCTCCATGTACTATCCCCTAGAATCCCCTCACCTTGAAGCGTGGGGTCCGGGGGTTCTCCCCCGGAAAATGTTGGACTTCTACATTGCCGTATATGAGTTTTAGCGCATTTTTAAAGAAAAAAACTGGTTTTGGAAAACTGTATATTTTTTTCAACTGAACTGTTGAATTAATTTCTGCAGGGCACCCAGTGCATTGTAAAATAAATTTTATGGGACAGGCTGCAATGAATATAGGCCTACGACAAAAATTCCAAATATGGGGCACATGTTGTAATATTGGGCAATATGGGACACTGTTCAATACATATATAGGGATTTTAAAGATTGCATTTTGAATGCATATTTCTGGTGTAATGCAGCGGTAACAGGCTCCATCCATTCCTGTTACAGTGTAATCCAGCCAACAATTATTTTGCATAAATATTTAAAGACCTAATAATCCCATTTTCACTCCACTACACGACAATAATTGGAGCATTGACCAGCTAGATTTTTTAATCAACAGGATTATGAATACGAACGCTTTTCTTCAATTCATAGATCTCACTTCAGGTTATACTAAAAGCGAACCAAGGTATATTCCAGTAATGTTTAAAGAGCAGTATGTATAGTGTTTAATCTAGACCCCCTTGTCTGAAGGGGAAAACAGGGTTTGTCGGGGGGACCAACAGGGGCGACCTTTTGGGAAATTTCCCGTGTTCCAACGTCCAAACGTCCAAATTTCATCCTCAAAAAAGTTGAAGACCTTTTTTAGTAATTCTTTCCACTTTCGTGTCTTTTTATCCCACAAAAAACCCTTTTACGACCTTTTTTTTAGGAATTAATGAAAACTTTGACGACCATTTTTATTCTTATATTACTCGATTACTCGTCTCTGGGGGGAGCGCAACATGTATCCTTGAGGGAAATTTTCCTCCCAAAAAGGTGTCTCCATTAAAATATTGCTGGCCTCTGGGGGGGGGGGGAAATATCAATCCTGGGGAGGAGATCCCCCCAAGGTGTCTAGATTAAACACTGCAGTATGTAATAACGTTTGTGACAGAATAGAAATTTATATCAACTTATTAGTAACTTGTAGAAAAACATTAACAAGGATATGAAATAATACCATTAATACCATAATACATCAACTTTACAGTGTAGAGACTCAGTCACAGACGACAGCCGATACATTGCAATAGTTGAGTCAGTACCGTCAACTGATTCCTCCCCCCCCCCCCCCCATACGTAGTAGGCCCTGAGAGGAACTAGTAGCATAGAAATCTCTTTTTCTGCAAACGACGGAAGCAATGTTGCAAGATAAACGAATTTCGAGGCAAAACAATTGAAATGTAAAGATAGCAGATGGAGACAGAAAGACAAGAAAGACGGTAGGAAGTAGAGATATAGCTCTAGGAAAGAAAACGAAGAAGTTGAACAACAGCAGAGAGTACAGTATACAGTAGCTAGGCGGATGAACAGAGAAGTCTTCAGGCACAACACATGAGAATGGAACCAATTATAAATGGAAATAACAAAGGAAGTGAAGTGGCAAATACAAGACTGAAAAATTAAGCTTAAAGTCTGCGGATTGAAATTTCAGAGAAGAAAAGATTCATCGACTTTCAATTTGCAGACAGAAGAAGAGATACAAAAAGATATCAAAGTAAGATTTATTCTATTTCATTGCATTTGAAAATTTGCTAAACGCCTCTCAACCGTCGGGGCTATTCTGAGGCGCTCTCGACTTGGGAGTCCCGGGAGAAAAGAAATACTTTCAAGTAGCGGATAGGCAGGGAAGAAACCCCAGACAAAATCTTGTATCGAACTGAGAGGGGAGAACATTCCAAGAGGAGGGACCCACAATAGCAAACGCGCGATGCTCGGCAGTAGCAGTTCTTGCGCGAGGGACAAAATGAATCAAGTCAACCAGCGGAGCGAAAGTGATATAAGGAGGCCGCAGAGATGAAAGACATTATTTTAGAGATGAAAAACAGCATAAGCTAGAGAAACAACAGCGAACGAAACTGAGCAAACGAGAGGAAAATAAAATACAAGGCGACAGATATTGCAGGTGATGCAACTGAAACAAATGGTTGCAAGAAAACAGGCGAAAAGGAAAAGTTTTGATTATGGAGAGTTGAAACACTAAGACAGAATAAGGATTGAAAAGAAAGAGGGAGAAAGGAGGGGATGAGAAGGACAGACAATAAGAGAAACAAATATAAAATTAGGTGTAGGCCTAGGCAATGCAACATATTTGTCTAAAATGTCTTGAGTCCCATTAAAATGCTGAATACCTCATCTTCCATGGTCTCTCGTAAACTTCAGTGGCGGAGGTTTGTTCGGGTTTGGTTGAAGCACGATAGGTCAGATAAGCAAAAAGTCAAAATACTACGAGTATGCAAGTTGAACCACATGATTTTGGTAAATATTAATTACTTAGCAATTTTAGGGCGCCTATGTCGAATAGACAAGGCCTCGACGGATGCCTCACCAAAACCAAACCGGTAAATCCGTCAATATTCAGAGCATCAATCCACAAAGACAGAGAGACAGTCTAAGGAAGGATAAACAGATCGAAAAGATAACCATAAAGTTGAAAAAAGAAATGATAAAAGCGACTTAAGACTACGAACATAATATACAGGATGGAAACTCCAAAATCAACTGCAAAAAAGTCGTTTACCAAAAACAGGTCTAGTTTTCGATTTGACCCCAGTAACACAAAATCAGATGACTTTGTTCTATAATCGTAATCTCCAAACTTCTAAAGCGCAGGACACCAGCTTATTCACCAACGCTGCGTCGTATCAGAGGGGTTGTATAGAGATCGATGTCCAGTGGAGGTCCGAGTCCGGTTGCTAGAGAGGCTAGAGGAGACAGCGGTTGCTAATGTGGGTTTCGTTGAAGACGAGAAAGCTTGGAGGGCGGAGTATCGGATGGATTAGGGTAAGAATTTCTGAAGAAGGGAGACTTCAATTTGGAATGGAAAGCTAATGGGGTGATAAGTAGAAGAGCCTGAGACAGACGACGATGAGTGAGTGGCGGTATTGGAGAACTGAGAACATGCAAAATTCAGGGACGTTGGTTCCAAAGTTGAGTTGCAATGTGTAATAGTACTTAGTCCGGAAAATAAGGACTAATTTTCAGTAGTGTGGATGGCAAAGTTTAATATATTATAAATCACGATCCCCAATTTGACAAAATCCTTTGCTGAACAAAAAACCTGGGCACAGATATTATAAATTATGTTCATATTTTAACGTGTCGCATTAGTGTTGCCTACTTTTGCTATGCCATGAATGTACAATTATGAAAGCTTACAATTCCCAATTGCATACTAGATGAATTGTGAAATATTGAAAACAACGTCCAAATAATGAGCAGCATCAACCATTCAACAAATTCCTCGCTCATACTAAAAATTTTAAGCCAATTGATGACATTTTAATGTTGTTGTGAAGTGTTCAGGAGCAAAAATTCAGTCTCTGGTCGCTTAAGGTATAAGTTCATTGGCGCCATCCAAGACTGCACTTCCTCAGTGTCAGTGTAAAACAGCTGCACAGTCGAGTGAGTAGCCTAACTGTCGAATTAACTGCAAATTTGAGTATCATCCGTATAAATTATATCCTAATGAATCTGATGTATTGTACCCAGCAGTGTGGTGAATAATGTAAACAAAGGCAGACAAAACATAAAACAAAGCATTACACAAGCAACACTTAACTGCAGCCCAGATTTATCTGAAATGAGATTAGTCAATTTTGATCAATCTTACTGAGCCACCAGAAGAATAATGATGGAATTTGAAGAGGAAGATTTTTGACGTTGGAACAGGGATGAAATAATTTCCCAAAAAAGGTCGCCGTTGTTGGTCCCCCCGACAACTGGAGACCCAAACGTGAGTGTAGGCTCGTTGCAAATACCGATTCGTTTAGATAAGTCGTTGCAAATACCGATTCGTTTAGATAAGTCGTTGCAAATACCGATTCGTTTAGATAAGTCGTTGCAAATACCGATTCGTTTAGATCCATAAGTCCCTGAGCAGCAGAGGCGGCGCTACACCAGGGCGAGCCAGGCCAAATGCCCTGGTAAAAAAGCCTTTGCCCTGGTCTTTGCCCTGCCAGAAGTTTTGCCCTATCCACAATTTGCTCGGGGCATAAATCGCCCCCTGCACTCGTTTCTTGTATGACTGCCCTGGTTATGCCCTGGTTAAAAAAATGTCTGGCGCCGCCCCTGCTGAGCAGTGTTTAATCTAGACACCTTTTAGGGGGAAATTCTCCCCCCCCCACCAGAGGCCAGCAATATTTTAACGTAGACACCTGTTTTTTGGGGGGGAATTCCCCCAGGATACATGTTGCGCTCCCCCCAGAGACGAGTAAACGAGCAATATAAGAATAAAATAAAAGAATAAGATATTGAAGTTTTTGAGAGATGAATTGCTAAAAAAGGTCGTAAGTTTTCGACAGAAGTGGGATAAATTACTGAAAAAAGTCAAACTTTTTAAGATGAAAATCCCAAGTAATTTTTTGACGTTGGAACAGGGATGAAATAATTTCCCCCAAAAGGTCGCCGTTGTTGGTTCCCCCCCCCCGACAAACCTTGTTTCCCCCCTCAGAAGAGGGGGACTAGATTAAACACTGGTCCCTGAGTTACTAAAAAGCATAGCTTTATCCATTTCCAGTTAGGCCACGTTTTGATCTCGACTGCTGCAAATAATTTTTTGACATTCTACCGAGATTAAGTTAAGCGATTTTCTGGAAAATTGAATTTTTCTCTGAATTTCCCATACAAATTCGTCAAACAAATGGAGAACAAAGAGTATGACTAAATCAAAGGAAAATCTACTCAAATGTTTCTGTAACTAAATTTATTGGTGAATATAGGACGTGCATTAGTCAGAATTGTAACTCACCATTACAAAAGTTGCTGTTGCCGGTTACCGAAATAATATTTGTAATAAAACAAAACTAATATACATGCATGGCGTCCACAAACTATGTCTGTGACGCGTCCTAGGATCAGTGCAGTCTTAACAGCATCGTTGGCTCTGGGCAAAGCAATGTACTGAGGCCTCTGCCCACCCGCTGGGATAAGAATTTAAGCCTTCAATTCATTTTGTAACGAAGGAATGTTTAAAGATAAAGAAACATACTGTAAAGCGAAGATTAATCAGCACAAACTTTTAAACAATATAGCATAAGCCTTGTACTCACATCTAAGAAGTTTCACTTCTGCCGCGCGTGGAGGTCACTCACACATTAATTGTTTTAGTCATTTTAATCATGGGTTATGATGAGACTTGCAGCTAAAATGGATGCCTATAAGCAATGTCACTGTTAAATAATACTTCTAAAGTAAATGTATCGAGTCTATGGTATGGTGAATATCCTATATGAAGATCACCAGTCCTTCCAATGGTACGTCGCTACAGGCCCTACTAAGTGCAACGGTTCTGCGTGCTTGCTATAATCGACCAAGTGCACAGTCACTCGTATTCATTCACGGAGATGTAAATAGAACTCTGCGCCCGGGTCGCAGGAGTCATAATAGCCCCTAGCCATTACTAGCCAACAGACAATTTAGACGTTGACAAAAGAGTAACAATGCCGTATCCGTCCTTACTTGCCCTATCCTATCAGCATTCAGTATTAACGCCAAGTCTGTTAGGTGTCAAAATATCAAACTGGATTTCAACCACAAATACATGTGTGTTCCATTGATGTCTCATATATTCACGTACATATGACTATATGTCCATATTGTATCGTGTCGTATCTAGAAATTTTTAAAGGGCCTCTCGCTGAATAACTATTCAGAGGCGCTCGCAGCACAAAAGCCCCGGGGAAACAGATATGCCTTTAGGGAACGCGAGACCGCGAGACCGATGAGGAAAAGCCAGTCATTAGTTTGGCCCCGAGCAGATTCGGAAGGTCATTCCAGATCGTGGAACCCACTGCAGCAAACGCTCGGTGCTGGGCCAAGGCAGTTTTAGCCCTAGGAACAGAAAGATCAAGCCGATTTACAGAGCATAATGAGTGAGAAGAAGATGCAGATAGATAGTTCGTAGATAGTTCGAGAGATATTTCAGGTATATAATTATATATGCATGTGTATTTCAATATATATGCCTATATATAACTTTTTGTGCATATATTCTCCCTTCCAGCAGCTGAAATACGCATACCTTTATGTTCTCAGTCCCTCCCCGTAACCCTGCTCGGACCAGACATACATATAATATGCATTCACAATTAGATTCCCGCCATGAGTTCATTTATGCCAAACCGGCCGTCACTACACGCTATGATTAATTGATGTCATGCTGTTTGTTTGCTCCGATTTCTTTACCTCAATGTACAAGAGTTCCTTTGTATAAGTCACCATGCATTCACAATTAGCTTCCCCGCCATGAGTTCATTCATGCCAAACCGGCCGTCACTACACGCTATGAATAATTGATGTCATGCTGTTTGTTTGCTCCCTGTGTCTTTACCTCAATGTACAAGAGTTCCTTTATATAAGTCACCAAGCAATGCAAGCGAAATATCAGCATAACCTATTTTAATTATTTGAAATTTATAATATTCTTAATTTTACATATTTTTATTAAAATCCAAATGGACAAGTGCACCCCTTGCCCCGACGTGGGGGCGCACGTCATTAACTAGAGCCGTATGTAGTTAATGACTGCTCTTAACAGTGGCGTACCAAAGAGGGGCAGAGGGGGCCGCCCCAGGCGGCACTTTTCAATGGGTTGCAAAATAGGGTTGAAGAAAAGTAAGAGCGAATTTTGGATAAAAATAAAAATGCGGGAAAGACAGAAAGAAAGATTAAGAAGGAAAGAAAGAAACCGTCACTTTGGTCAAGTCCCCTTGGATTCCTTTGATCGTTAGGGCCTGTCACGAAATAGAGTATCCCCCATACAAGTATATCCCCTTAGCAGAATGGAGTATCCGGCCGGATGAATGTGAACGGGAGGAACTATCCCCCCCTCGTGCAAAAGTATCCCCCATGAGTCGTACAAAAGTAGCCCCCTTCAAGAAGTTTCCCCCTGCAACATAATTACAAATTGTGTGATTTAAGTCAGTTTAGAACTCATCAGTCAAAGCCATATGCTATACTTATTGTTGGTATGCGTGGGAAAAGAATCCAGTGAAGTCAATGAGCCTCGCATTAGACTACTCTCTTTCTCTGCTCTGTACTCTATTTACTCTTAGACAAGTTGTGACATTGATATTCGTATCAATCGGTACACCAACAAAACCAGAAAGACAAAATATCAGCAGTCACAAACGATATATAGTCATGAAAAGGGACTAAGGCGCTAATTAGGTGAGTTGGTAGCTCGCGCTTGATGTCGCTCGATTGGTATCAATAAGCCAGTGAAGCCATTTGAGGCATTGAACCAACTTCAATGACTTTTGTGTTCTTTGTGGTGTTGTAATCTCACGCAAAGTAAACATTGTCTATTCGCATTATTAGTTGCGTGAAGGGCTTGTTGCGAACTTGCGATGGATGTGTCTAAAACAAGGATCACAAATATCAGCAATCACAAACGACGGTGTCATGAAAAGGGACTAAGGTGCTAATTAGGTGAATTAATAGCTCGCGCTAGATATCGGTCGATTCCTATCTCGGCAAATCTCAGCCGACAATTACGTCAGCTCACTTAGCTCCACACAATACATCTAACCACATCGGTAAACCTACGTGTTAAAGTTCTCCTCTGCCAGCAGCAAATGGACTTCTCTTCGTGTGGACTGTACGTAGCTGCCTATCCCTTTGAGATTGCTTCTGATTCTGCCACGCTGGATGTTGACTTCGATGAGCCTTTAAAAATGCGAAAATGCCTTGAGAAATGTTTCAACGACAAGGTAATGACGTCTTTCCTCCAAAATACCTTTTAAGAGAAGAGGAAGAAAGCCAATTCCGCGTGTGGTTATCCTTCCTACTGTAACTTCTGTTTCATTTGCTCTACACATTGCTTAGAAGACTTAAAACACTTAGAGTCAATTGCTTTACCCATTTCTCGTTTTCGATTTTGATTACAGCATAGATTTGTCTCCCTGTTGCACTCCGCCTGGTCCCTACGACTCACTTTACCTTGTTCCTTACTAACTTAAAGACTACTCTCTTTAGCTGTGGTTGGACTGGGAGCGCTCCTGAGTAAATCACCTTGAAGGGACGCTATTTAAAAGCTCCTTAATAATAATGATAATAATAACAATATTAATAATAACAATAATAATAATAAAAATAATAATAGATTTATCAATTATAGGCATTTTCAATAATATCTTATGCCTGTGAATTTTTTATCCCCCGGGGGATGATTTTGCACGATGGGGGATAGAAATGGTTTATCCCCCGGATACTCTATACCGGTAGATTATATCCGGGGGGATAAATTTATTCATCCCCGGATAGTTTTAGGACGGATAGTCTGTCACGCGACACCGGCATTACCAGGCCCGGTTCGTCCATATGGGCAAGTGGGCAGCCGCCCAGGGCCGCCGATTTTCAGGGGCCGCCAATTTTCCAATTTTCTAAAAAATATTTACTATTATTATTTGTAAAAAGAGATGAATGACTAAAAAAAAAAGTCATCAACTTTTTTTGTGCTTAGGGCCGCCGATTTGCCGATTTGCCCAGGGCCGCCAAATGTCTTGAGCCGGGCCTGGGCATTACTCTCACGGAACTACGTTAAACACTAAACAGAATTGCAGAAAAGGAAGCATATTCGCAATTATCTAGTAAACTGTAAACAGAGTAACAAACTACATACAGCAGAGTCTACTCTAAAGCATATTCTTGTATGCCGCCCTATATATATATATATATATATATATATATATATATATATATATGTATATATATATATATATGTATATATATACATATATGTGTGTGTGTGTGTGTGTGTGTGTGTGTGTGTGTGTGTGTGTGTGTGTGTGTGTGTGTGTGTGTGTGTGTGTGTGTGTGTGTGTGTGTGTGTGTGTGTGTGTGTGTGTGTGTGTGTGTGTGTGTGTGTGTGTGTGTGTGTGTGTGTGTGTGTGTGTGTGTGTGTGTGTGTGTGTGTGTGTGTGTGTGTGTGTGTGTGTGTGTGTGTGTGTGTGTGTGTGTGTGTGTGTGTGTGTGTGTGTGTGTGTGTGTGTGTGTGTGTGTGTGTGTGTGTGTGTGTGTGTGTGTGTGTGTGTGTGTGTGATGCGTATTGAGAAAAGGGACCATAAGAATCAAATGGAGTTAAGTATTGATTCGTAATCCTGGGTAATGCATGATTAAAATGCAGAAAAAATGAACTTGATATCTTCAATTTTCTTCATCCAAAGTATTTTTTAAACTTAGTGAGATCAGAACATGCGCAAATGACAGTTCACGGATATTTCAGTTTAAACTTTCACTGAAGAAAATGCGAAATTTTCACAGAACTTTACCACAGAATTAGTTACGAAATAATAACTAAACACAGCTCATAATGCCGTTTAATCACCGTATGGTCCCTTATGGTCCCTTTTCTCAAAACGCATCACATATATTTATTTATTTATATGGTCCATATATTTATATAGTCCATTTATAAATATTTATGTAGACTATACATATATTATACATGCATAGTATCCAAACGAATTAATGATTTAGAATAAAATTTAATCACAAACTATCAAAATCACCAACACAGCCTTTCACCGCTTAGTTTAGTCCTCTTTTTAAAATTAATTTTACAAAATTGATCTGGTTTTGACAGAAATTGACTGCATGTTTTTGTCATTTGAAATGACCATTTATCCTTCAGCGGAGTTTGGTAATAATATTAAGTTATTTTCGAATCTCAGTTACTTGCTATTAAGTTGAAGATGTGTATCCAGAGCTGATTGATCGTCGATTGGATTGGATGGGAAGTTCCTTAACAAGAACCCAACCCACGCAGAAATCATGATTCACGGCCGAAAAAATCAGTCGCAGACAATGGCGACGATCTTGTTTGACAGGTGAGGGGAACATTTTTGAACTGATCTGGTCAAAAAAGAGTTTTGAACTGATCTGGTCAAAAAAGAGGTAAAACATTTATCGCCGTGAACTGATCTGGTCAAAAAAGGTAAAAAAATTTAGCGCTCACACGCGAAAAACTTTTATGACCTTATTTTGGTGTTTCTTCGAAATGTGGGGGGTCCGATGCATGGCGTGTCCCTCCACTGTTAAAGGTGGGGGTCTTGTCCCTCTCGACCCCCCCCAATGATCGCCGCCCATGGTCGCAGAAAAGATCACATGTAGCCTCTAGTTTCAACTTTTTAAAGGCATCACTAGGACTGCATGCAATTAGTGTTAACCAATTCTCACGTTACTGCACTGAATAATGGTCCATATTAACAATAACGAATTTTTAAGCACATGTTCAATTTATTTGCAGGATGAAGAGTTATGACATGTCGTTAATTATCGACAATTCTCAGTGTTGGCAAATAACGTTAGCTGTATAGCGAGTAATCGCTATGCATAATTATGAGGACGCACCGCTGCAACACACGACATTGCGACATCCAACAGGACGTTATTAGCTGAATGAAATTACAATATATCGCCAATGCCGGATTTAGACTTGGAGAGGCCCTAAGCTATATAAAGCTGGCAGGTGGCTTGTTAAAAAATTACACCAAAAGGTCTCACAAAACTTTAAAATATATAGGCCTATGTCTTCTATAGATTTAATAGCAAGGGATTTAAAAGGAAAAACTCAAAATATTTTCAAATGAATGCATTTATTCAGACGAGATGTAATTTGCTACACAGCCGTTTTAAAATGTTCTACATAGTATATATATTATATATGTGTATATGCAATATGCATAAAATTTAAAATAGCGCCCCCAATAATCTTAATTTTTGGAGGCCCTGCAGATTGTGAGGCCCTAAGCTGTAGCTTAGGCCTATTTTATCTTATACGTAAATGCGGCACAGCATGTCGTATTAGATTACAATACTCACTCACTCAAACCATTAACTCACCTTCCAACACCTTCATCCGAACCCATGAAACAACTCACACGTTCGCTCACTCACTCACCAACCCATACCAAAAACTCACCAGTGGAATACCGAAGGGGCAGAAAAATAAGAGTGAATTAGGATAAAAAGTGAAATAGTAGGAGAGAAAGAAAAAGATAGAAAGAAAGAAACCGTTGCTTTGGCCAAGTCGGTTTGGCTTGCGTTGATCTTAGGGGCAGCATCACTCTACATTAAACACTAAAGAGAATTACTGAAAAGGAAGCGTAATCGCATTTATCTAGTTAATTGTAAACAGAGTAACAGACTTTATACAGCAACAGCATAGTCTACTTTAAAGCATAATTATATTCTTGTTCTACCGCCATTCATAATCATAATATATACATATACGGATTATACACCTATAATTATATGAATAGGTATCTAAACGAATTAATTAATTAGATCGTCTGAATTATGAAATTCGAAGTCTTCGACGAAGTCTCAATATATTCGGAGTTACGTGGAAATTACAGGCAAGACTGGAAAGCATTGGCAGTTAACAATGGACTGTGAAGTGCGGATACGTACCTTAACCATTGCACTGCGCATACTGTTAACAATGTGTCAGTATCAGTATAAGCTGGCTGCACTGGCGGCGTCGCCTGTACTTGTGGTACGGCTTTTAAAGGTGGTACGGCACATCATACTTTTACTGTACCACTTTTTTTGCCGTACCCCTAATTTGCCGTACTACTTTTCAAATCGTGGCGCCGCCACTGGCTAGCAGCGAGAGAAGTTTTACAGAACTGTAACTGGGTCATTCCTGCAATCGAGTCCAAAACGGACTGTGGAAAAATATTTTTTTGAAGTATTTTTTCAAGAAAATTTGACATGGTATATATATAAATAAAATGCTGTTGGGGTTTGATGCAAAATATGCAGGCTTAAAGACTACTCATAGAGATGTGATCCGCGTCAAAGTTAGTATGTCTGTCTTTAACTTGTCAACCCTGTTACCGACAAACATGGTAGTATGTGGGTAGGTAGGAGTTATTACATATTTACAAGAATGGTGTTTCTAGTAGCAATAAGTGTCCCCATGTTAAAATAACATCAAAACTGAAACTGAAAAATAGTCAATATATTTATTAAACAATAATCATTACAAATATTGTGTACTATGCATAGCAAGCATGACATAGATTCAGCTGTAGACAAATAACCAGAACTCACATAGTAATTAAACTTGCAGGAGTACTTAAATGTGATGCACACTATTTGAGTGTATGATATTTATCGTCTTCGTATGATAAACTGTTTTTAAACTGTTTAAAAGTGTCAAAGGCTCGTAACAGAGTTGACGGGTAACAGAGTTGACGGGTAACAGAGTTGACAAGCATACTAACTACACACTCAAGAGCAAGTTGTGATACTAACACAGTAATAATACAGTTATTCAGCCATACAGGGGCTTAACTTTTGTCTAAAAAGTGGGGAATACCAATTTCTTCTCCACTTTCGCTTTTTGCGTGGAGACCATTTTGGACATATTATCCTGCCAATAACCGATTATGAAACGCTGACGAGCTTACCTCTATAATGGAAATTTTATCGTCTATAATGTTATCCAGTCGTTTTCGTTTTACAACAAATTTATCCATTTTCCCCATCAGCAAAATTGGAACTCGACGTTAACAAGTCAAAATCAACGACGTCTTAAATGCTTAGGCCTATGTTACGTAACGGAGGGAGCTTTCTTCAGCTAGCCGGCTCGGATATGTTTAACCAAGGACAGTTATTGATTCTGAGATTGTGAGCAGACTCCGAGGTGAGGAGTCATATCAAAGTCGACAAAATGAGTGTGGGATTGTTGGTCCATATACGGGTTCTAATTGATGAAGGATATAGAAGCTGGCGATTTGACCTACGTCTCCACATCCCGATATGACTAAGATCAAAACAATAATGCGGAGAGTGAAGGCGATGTTAGATCTTTCCAAAAAGACTGTAGCCATGGCCCAGATCTGTGGTGGCTGCGGGCTGATCACGGCGGTCAGTCTGTCGGGTGACCTGTGTGGCTGAAAGTCTGCTTGTCTGACTGCCTGTGACTCAGTTCGTCTGGCTTTCGGTTTACCTGTGTATCTAAGTACTTTAGTACTTTTGTGGTACATATTCCTCACTATGTCTACATACTCGAAGCAAGGCGGAGACTGCGATCTCTGAGAAGGCAGAATAATAAATTAGTGATAGGCATTGTTTAAAACGAGGGGTGCGGTACCTCCAGTGCAAAAAGTGGTGGTACGGGTACTGCCCACAAATTACGCCTATGCATGTAGCCATACCTCATAACCTGTTGATAACAAACATCAATCACGAATGAGGAATATGCTTATATATGACCAGAAACTACAGCAGAACTATGTTTGATCAACTCTATTACAGATATGACAACTCTGTATCTCAGCGCGGTAACAGGGTTTGACGGTAACAGAGTATGACATTTGACGCGAAAAAAAAGTTTTTAGCATAATGCTTCCTCTTAATATCACTGACTTTATTCAGACTTTAGATTACTTGTATAGCACGATTTCTGAAAGAAAAATCGTAAGCATATAGGCATTATCAAGGTCATACTTCTGTAACAGAGTTGACATACTCCAAATGTACGATGTAAAAATAAATAAAAACGGAAATTTTAAAACTATAAAACATACATAAAATCATCCAATCTTCTCATCAATTTAAAACCGCACAGAAGTGCTCCACCTGATGAATTAAATAAAACTAAACATATCAAGATGTCATCCAAAAGGTTAATAATAGTTAAAAGTAACAGAGTTGACAAAATTCCTAGGGACTCTCATTATCAAAGAAATATTACTGTTATAAGAGCCGATACAGAAATTAAAATTAACTTATATTACGGCCAGCACTTGATATTATGTGAATATTTTGCAAACACGCAGATATTACACACTGTTTGAGTAGAATGATCGTTTATTACCGCAAAAAATGTAGAAGGGACAATGTTACTGACTATACCCCGCTGATTACAAAACTATTTCACTGTGCCGTATGTTACGATATTGATGATTGTTTTAAGACATTTTAAGTCAAATAACATTTTTATATTTACGTAGTAAAGTATTTGATCTAATCTGATGATATTATTACGTATCCGCATTCAAACATGTTTGTGACATACTATTGAACCGAATTGAAAGAATAACCAGTTCTGGTTAAGACACATTTAAGTTGAACAATGAGCGAGACGCGATTGATGAATTTGGCAATGCTGTCCAATGTGTCCATTGAAAGAGAGATGGCTGAAAGAATTAATTTAGATGATGTCATCAATAATTTTGCAGCCGTAAAAGCTCGCAAGATAACGCTAATAGCATAATGATAATGATAATAATTATGGCAGTTATAGCATGATATGCATGTATGTACTGTACTCAGTGTACTATGCACAATTGCACATCACAGCGAGTCAGCGACAGTCGCGACATGCAATAAAATGTTTAATTATCTAAGAAAATAGATTTCATTAAGTTGAAAATAGGCTCCCGCTAAAACGGATAATTGCAAACTAATGTGAAAAATGAAAAACTCAGAAAAACTATAAACTGTATAAAATAAAATTGTATCAAATCAATCAAATCAAATCAAATGTATATGTAATACGATCGTCATGCAATATCTTAGGGAAAATAGCACATCGAAAATTAAGTGGCCAAGGGTGGCATTTTGGGCCCTCGCCCCGGGCGGCATTTCAGCTCCGTACACCACTGGCTCTTAATCATTTATTGATATGTTGTAAAGGTTTGACATGCAAAAGCTCATCACTTCTCCTGCGCATAACACATGCAGCATTTCGGACGTATTGATGATGCGTTCTCGCTCACACTTGCTTCATTCTGTGACTGGTCTTGAATAAAATATTTCATATCATCCTGCTATGTTCTCAAAATTTCACTTTCCATTTAAACAGCTATAGAATTACAAATTGAAAAATGTTGTCCTGGACATAAACATGAGTTAAATTAACTTAAGAATGATATCTTGGTGTATCCGCTGCGGTTATTTTCTCCAACCAGTTAATAACTAGTCTCTGCAGTTGTAATCTACCCTAAAAGAAATTTGACCTGTCAATAACAGTATTTCTTCCAGTACAATTCCCTTATGACAAATTTACTGTGCATTTTTGACATGGGTTGCTTAGGTTGCATGCGTGTCAATTTCTGTTTCTGCAGATATATTTATATAAAAGTTAATTCTTGTTCAATGGCAATAATTGATATTAATCAAGTTTTTCTCCAGTTAAATACTCTTAATGAATGGCTTAAAATGGTTCTGAATAGACAGGTGAATAAGATGAGGTGTCGATTCCATACAGATAGTGCAGTCGTAACAACAGAAAAATGGTCTTACATTTGATGACAATCAAATAAAATCTTGTGTAATGATCTTTAAATTCTGAAGCAGTTCTAAAATAACTAGGAATCCTTGATTATAATATAATGTTTTTATTAGCGGTACCTGAACAAAAAATTTACAGTTCGTAATGCGGTTCAACTTTAAGATGCAGGGGTATTTAAAGACCTCTTCGATAGAAATCCGCCATCACTATCTACAGTTTGTACGAACAGTTGGTTTCTGTAAAATTACGTGGTGATTTAGAAGAGGCGCATAATTACTAGTTTATATTTTTTGCAATAGAATCAATTAGAAAGTATCAATGCATGATGGGATTTGACAATTGCAGCTTTTGTCACAATATAAAAAACAACTCGAGAAATTAGGCCAAAAATGTTATATTCATACAAAAAGTCGCGAAATGTAGTCTTTCCACGTCGTAATCGTAATCGTAATTTCCAAAATTCTAAATCTCCACTTCGAAGGCCAAGCGCAGGGCACCACTTTATTCACGAGCGTTGCGTCAAATCAGAGGGGTTTCCCAAAGAGTACTTCAAAGTGGTCCGAGTCCGGTTTCCGTGGTGGGGCAGATCAAGAGAGAGAACCATTGAGGCGGGTGTCGTTAAGGTAAGAAGAACTGGAAGTTGGAGGATCAGATGAGTCAAAGTAGGAGTTCTTGAAAAGGTGAGACTTGCAGTTTTCAGTGGGAAGCCCGGAGTGGTAGATAGACAAGAATCAGGAGGAGCAGGATGACGTCAAGTGCTGCTCAGTGTAAACTCTTAGACATTTTTGAGTCTACTTAATCAATTACTCTACTTTCAATTTTTGTGTTATTATTCAAATTGGACACAAATTTATATGTTATTGGAATACAATAATTTAATTTTATCTTGGCACGGAGGATAACAATAGACTTGAACTCTGCAAAGGCTTAAATAAGATATTCACTTTGCTCGTTAATTAGTTATAATTATAGAGTTGGATTTCAAACACTTACGGTTACTGTCCAAAAACTAATGTTACTACTCCTAATTGCACCAACCCAACTCGTGCAAGGGTGTACCTGTACTGACGAATACTGTCAGGCTGAGTAGACGCTGTTAGAACAGAATTACACTGGTAAACGCTGAGTTTTATAGATCAACCATAGATAAGAGCTACTTGAATTCTGAAGTCAGTGGACGACAAAAGACAATGCAAACACTTGTACGATTAGCCAGGTAAAGCCATCCAACAGACACTCTTTGAAACGCATTGTTATGCTATTTATTCCTCGCATCATAATTTGAAGTCACGCAACTCCTCTACTTCGCTGTTAAATCTCTAACAGTGTATTTATTCTGTAAGTCAAATAATGTACCTGTCACATCTATCTCTCAGACTGCACTTCACTGACTTATATGCTGGTTATAATCTCTTATGGACAGTGACGTAGCTGTGTGTAACAAGTCTAGACATGCATTTGCTATCCACATAGGAATACATGGAAACACTTATGGGGTAAAACAAACACCTTTCAAGCCAACTGCGTAACCTTCTGTCAACAGCTATATCAGAGTTGCACCAGGGCTACGAAGGACATAATGGTAAACCTCTTAGATTTTGTAGGAATTGTCCAGGATTTAAGGTACAGTTGAATCTAGTTGTGCAATAAGTCCGCTAGCTGTTAGCTTTAGGTCTAACCAGAGGGGAAACTAAGATGTCAGCTTTGAAGGGTGATTGATTAAACCTTTCTCCCAGTGCTTGCCAGTTTTAAAGTCGCCCATGATTACTAGCTGAAATGGACCAGAACTTGTTACACACAGCTCAAACAGACCAACACACTTGCTACATTTACGCTGCTAGACTAATTAACCGTCTTCATCGATTTTCTCATATCACCACCTCTATGGCAGAAGAACTCCACTGGCTCCCGCTTTCTGCCCGCATTCAATTCACTCTTGTCTCTAAGGCTCAACTTGGTTTTGCTCCGAAATATGTATGTGACTTAGTTCATCGCCCTCATTCCGCTCCCCTCCGTTCCTTTGATCGTTTGGACCTCCTCGTTCCCCGTGTTAGGACTTCAATGGCTCAACCTAGGTCGTTTGCTTCCATTGGCCCTGCCCTTTGGAATAAGTTTTCTCCGTCCGTTCGTCCTTCTAGTCTCTCATGTAACGTCTCTTCCTCTTTAATCTTTCTTAAAATTTGCTTTTTCTCTCTCGGAGTCTCTCGCACTGGGAGCACTTCTGAATGGCTCTCCTGCTAGAAGCGCTTTATTAAATTAATGTCGAATATAATACAATGCAATAGTGCAAAATCAAATATATATTTTTGTAAAAAAGAAATATTAAAGATTTGCTCCAAATAACAACCAATGTAATTTGCAGCAACTTTTCTACTTGTTGAATTAGTGAATTTAAAATGAAACCAGAAAATGACTCTTTTGTGTCTCTTCTCGAACAAGATCCTGTCCTTATATTCAGGGCTGTAGTGGTAAAATTAGAGGTGAGTATACGCTACCGGTTAGTTTTCAGAAACAAATTAGAGGTGACTATACGCTAATGGTTAATTTTCCGAAACTTATTAGAGTTTTGTACAAATATTTTGTGAGGTCAGTATACGGTCTCTAGAGGTGAGTATATGCTGTATTCCCGCGTATACCCTCGACTACAGCCCTGCTTATATTCAATTTTCAAATCTTACTTCATGCGATGGTCTGCCATTTTCAAAATCTTATCTACCGGTGATAAACTTACTCTGGCCAACCAACCAGAAACGATTAGTGATATTCGCAATGTCACTTTTTCATCATCCTGACAAGCAATCAGCTCTAAATATCTCATTCCTGTTACCTTCTGAAGGAATCTTTAGATGTTTTGAATCCACCAATGACGTCAATCGTCAACATCTCTCTTTCTGAAGGCAGCATTTCTTCAAGGCATTATATGTAGTTGTTTTCCTTCATTCTCTACTAAAAAAAATCTATCCACCCCCGACGATTTATCAAACTATCGCCACGCATCAAATCTCACTTGAATTAAAATAATTGCAAGCAGTGGCGTAGTAAGGTTTTTGGGGGCCCTTGTGCAGAGCTTCGATGATGGGCCCCTTGAACTCCTTCGATTTGAAAAAACCGCTGTGCAAAAAACGCTTGGCGCTTTAGCGATATTTACTTATTTCGATAGCCTATGATATGCAAATAGACCTATCATAAATCGCACCCCAATTAAATAATAATTAAATAATTACATTTCAATTATTTTCTCCGATTTATTTTTATAAAAATTGTTCTTTGTTTCTCCAGGCTAGCATAAAAAATTGAACTAGGCCTAGAGATAATTAATCTAAAAACATTGTTCTATCTGCTATGACTGTTAAAATATGAATTACCCACACTTAAATTCAGTCAAATTGTGAAACAGTTGGGTTGGTTGGTAAAAATAACGAAACAATTTAACAAATTAGACAAGTGTTTAGTTTAGCCTAAACAGAAGAATCCGAAAATTCCGAAATGTTAAAATGTTCTTTTGCGCCTTCTCTTACACAAAATTATCTACTACTTTTGAAGTGTCAAGCTTTCTGGCATGTTCATTTTCTATTGACAACATTGTCAAGTCGCTCAGCCGCTCTTCTGAAATTGTACTTCGTAGATAGTATTTTTATTAGCTTCAAATTTGAAAATGATCGTTCACATGGTGCAACAGTCACAGGCAAAGTCAACAGGAACATGTAGGCAGTGCAGACATCGCTGAATGTAGACGAAAGAGTCTACGAGAAACAGTTGTGCAATTTCGAAGATGGTTGGTCATTTGAGTGTTTATTACTGTGCACGCTGTTGCTAACTTGCTGTACATGTAGATTCACTTCTAGGCTAAAAATGACACTCGCTGCTAGGGGCCCTTCTGACCGGCGGGGGCCCTTGTGCTTTGCACAACCTGCACAACACATTGCTACGCCACTGATTGCAAGAAGTTGTTACTAATCATCTGTGCTGTCGCCTCTCGTCCAATAACTTGTAACTTCTTTTTCAATCTACACATCGCAAATTGCACTCCATTGAAAGCGCACAACCTTCCGTTCACAGTTACACCATCAGTCCCATGGACAAAATAAAAGTGGTTGCCCTCATTCTGCCTGACCTATCTGCTGCATTTTGATACCGTTGATCATGACATACACCTTCCTCGCCTCGAACATTGGTTTGACCTGTCTAGTTTTGCTGTCGTTCACATACATTACATTACCTGCATCTTCGGTCAGAAATAAATTTACATCGATCATTCCACTCTCTTACATTATGGTGCTCCCATGGGTATTGCAATGCTTTGCTAGTAGTTTTCAAAGTGCATGCTACTTTAAAAATGTGCAGAGAGGATTCAAAGGCTTACGGAGAAATGTTCAGTAAGTAGGCCTAATGTGTTTATAAACCAGATTGCATAGCCAGCTCTGTAACAGTTGAAGTAATTGATAAATGAATCCGCAAAATTAAAGGCGGAAATTGAATCTGAACATTTATTGTTTGTTCATTCTAGATTGGCTCTATTACTTTTATGATAAACAGTATGCTCATGCATGGAAGAGTTCCATCTGAGTTTGGACTTGGTGATATCCTTCCATTTATTAAGGAACCTTCGCTTGACACTAATTTAGCCGGAGAGAAAATTCTCGTGGTAGTGCCCTAACCCTAATCATACCGGCATATCAAACAACTTAAACGTACCGGGTGGGATCCTAAATGAACCCAACTGTGTATTTCACTGTAAGATCAACATATATTTATTCGTTCATTCAAAAGCCAAATGACAGACTGCATTAGGGTACATATACAAGTCAAGTAACAACAATGTCAAAGAATAATAAAGTTTACAATCAAACAAGATACGAGAAATAAAATTTCTATTATCTTTAGTAGGAAGTGAAAAGTTGTGTAGTCTAGGCCTAAGATCATATGGTATTGCAGCTTGAGGGGGGGGGGAATAGTGAAAATAGAACATGAAAAGGGTTGAATTTAATGCAGCGAAATAGTCTTTGATCAGCTTGCTTAACAAGAATGTCAATCGATGGAAAATCTTGGTCTAGGAAACCCAACCGCTTCATTTTGCGATATAGGCGATCAATCTTAGCTCGATCAGCAGACGAGGCGAACTCCCACCAAGCCGATGAGGTACGTATCATCAGCATATTTACTCGTCAAGTTCTGAGCATAAATAGGGTGAAGATCAGAGGCATTAACTATAAAAGCAATAGGTCAAAACCTGATCCTTGAACAAAACTAGCATTTATTATCCTTAGTAAAGATAATTTACCAGCAAACCTAGTAATATTGGACCATTGTTCAAGGAAATCAATAACATGTTTCTTATTTTATTGTCAGAAACTCTTCACAAAACAAAAGCATTGTTTGTGAATGCATAAAACTGCATGCAAACGACTTAGTTTTAGTTATTCAGGGATCTCAACTTTCCACAAAGAAATTGTTATATATACAAATAATGCATCATTGGCACGTTCACTATCATGTCTCTCGGAAATTTCTGATTATTGTCTTTGTCTTCCTCTGGGTCAGAATCGTTGAGGTCACTATCATCTGTACTACTCTTCTGTTCTAATAAGCGTTGGATCTCTTCCTTTCTCAGATATCTTACTGCTTTAGGTCTGCTATCCATATTTTACTCTGAAGAAAAATAGAAGTAAAGAATTTAGATCAGTTAGAGACAATGAGAAACTATAATGAGAAACTTCAACACTTTTAGCTATTAAAACTGCTGAAACTATCTTGTATTATCGCTGCTGAAATGAAGTAAATAGTTTGCTGTTTGAAATGCAATTTTACAAATTATGCTACTTCATGTGAATAACTTTTGACAAGCTAATGATGACTCGGTTGAATGATAGGCTACAACATATGCTATGAATTCGAATAAGGGGTATAAATTACCGAAAATAACAACTAAACAAGCAACTTACTGCAATTCACATTACTTTATTGTCACTGCCAACCGGGAACTAGAAATTCTAAGAGTGTAGGAAAAAACGGGAATAACGTAAAAGGAGAAAAAAGGAAATAAAATAAGAAATTGATGGGGTCATTTACGACCCCAGCAATCTTTCGCGGATATCACACATTCCCGATATATTCTCTCTAAACTTGAAATAAATGTGACAAATTATTTTAATCATTTGAAAAATATTTAACGGTTACAAATTTATATCAACCGTCAACCGGGTGACCCAACCCGGTATGGTTAGGGTTAAATTCTAACCAGACCGGGTTTCGCATATATATATTATATATATATATATATATTATATATTTATGTGTGTTTGTAGAACCCTTTTAAGCGGCTTGTAAATCCATCTCGCCCGAGTAAATGCATTCATTTGAAAATAATTTGAATTTTTCACTTTAAATGCCTTGCTATTAAATAATGAAAAGGTATATGCCTGCAAATTTTGTGAGACCTTTTGGAGTAATTTTACCAAGGTTTGTATAGCTTAGGCCTCGCCAAGTTTAAATTCTGCTGGACTTTGGCAATGTTGCGTACATTGGCCTTTCCTAGTCCAATATGCACCAACTCCAGGCTATTCTTAATGCTGCTACCCGGTTTATATGTGATATTCCTAGGTATTCCCACATTCCTGCCTTTATTCTTGATTCCCTCCACTGGTTCTTTTTCCAACACCGAGTTCAGTTTAAACCCTCACCATCATGCGCAACTGCCTCACTGGGTCTTACCCAAAGCTCGAGGGTACGCGTACCCTAAAATAGAATACGTTAAAATACGTACGTACCTTTCAAAAAATACAATACGCGTATGGTACGTATCATACACGAAAATTTTATTTATTGTTTACTCGGCGACCCATAGCCTACGTATAATCTGACGTCAACAGTATGCGTCATTGAAACCGGTACTTCCGGTAGCGTAGCAGTAAATTTAATTCGATAAATTCTTCGGTTATAATTAATTTAATGCAAATTGTACTTTCATTCTGAGGCGAGCTAAGTACACGTCACTGGTTTGCAAATTTCTGTAACTCGAAAGTTGTAGTATATCTTTATACGCATCAGTCAGCGATTCAGCGATGCCCAGAGAACGTGTGAAGGAATGGACGCACATGAAAGTGTTGAAAAATGTGAAAAACAATTATTTGATTGAATGCAATTTTTGCGACAAACAGTTCTGGGTTGGATCAGGCAATCGCATAAGAGCACATCTGGGAGTATGTTGGATAAACATGGACCTACAATATAGCATTGCAGCAATTAACTACGCTGTATACTGGGTTGTGATTGCTTGCTTAAATTAAATTGAACATGCTTATAATGAGGCTAAATGAGCAATGACGTGGTTAACGTATTTTTGTATTGTTTACGTACCCTAAAATAGGGTACGTTAAAAAACGTACGTACCTTTCAAAATATAGAATACGTATGGTACGTACCCTCGAGCTTTGGTCTTACCTAATGAATTATTGCACCCCGGTTTCTTCCTTGATTGCGAGGGCTTTCTTGCGATCCTCGGTCCGCGACCTTATGGCTGTCCCTCGTATGCGCTCTTCCACGGCACAATCCAGGAGCTTCGCCTATGTGGGTCCCTCTGCTTGGAACTGTCCTCCCTTATCTCTCCGTCAAGAGCTTCTTGTCCTCTCTTTTCTCCAGTTCCGTAGACGCCTGAAAACCTTCCATTTTGCCTGTGCTGGCATTGTTGCGGGTTGAGAACGCCGCTGATCTGAGTGGCGCTATATCAGTGTTCGGTTGCAATTACAATTACAAAAAATCCGGCACTGGTTCTAACATATCTAGATCATTTTAGATGTGTCTTTTGGAACTACATGGTAGATGTAAGTGCAAATGTACGCGATTTTCTATAGCGACCGGATGGCCTCGACCCTGCTCATTTTTCAATGAATTGATTGTGTGAGATCCTTTACCACCGCTGCCTGTTTGAATATGCGCCACGCCATTTAAGGTCCCAATGTACGGATCGTGCTAGCCCGAGATTTAATCTCTGAAATAAGCCATATTCGGTAAGCGAACCGTGATTCGCATGCTCTCTTACACGGAGGAGTATGGGACGCTGCGTGCCTCTCTACGCAAAGAGCTTTCTTGTTGATGGTGAATCGTTCATAGTCAGTCTGCATAGATGAGGATAAAATTCTATTGGTCATTCAATTCATTAGTTCAAATGTTGTAAGTTTAGTGAACCTGTTTTGTTGCATCTCGTCAATGCTCACTGTCTACCCCACTCATTATATGGAATAGAAGCGACGAATCCTAGTAGAAGGTAAATGAACTCTTCTCAGTGTACCAGAAATTGTGCATTATGTAAAATTTTCAGAGTTACTCTTGATTGATTGATTGATTGAAATCTTTATTGAAACCACAGTTGAATAAATCATAAAGTGCAAATAATTACAATTATTATACAAGTTGGTCACAAAGGTAGGCCCACAAGGGAATACTTTCGCTAAGAGGGACACCTATTTAACATAAAAATTACTCGGCGCAGAACTAACCTGAAGGTAAATGTTATTTGCACAAAATCGGAGGTTAACATAAGTATGCAGCTAGGACTACCACCACCTGGGCAGTAACGCAAACAAAGTAATGAAATGGGAAGTAGAAAACAAAGAAAAACAAAAAAGGAGGAGAGGGAAATTAACTGTAGGCCCTATAGGGGGTAACTACGTGAAGGAGACTCCGCCCAGGAGAGTCAGGCAGTCAATGAGGCGATTTGTACATGTACATACTCATTCATAATTACTCTTCAAGTGGCTTGGGAGTAATCTTCATAGGCTAAGGTCAATCAGGTGTTGTCGTAGTAATTTCTTAAAGCACGTGAGAGAACCCACCTATTGAAGAGGTGGAGGGAGAGTGTGGACCTGTTACCTTGATGGAAAATTTTCTTGTATTAGTATGAGCATATACTGATTTATATTTACCTGCACTCCTAGTATCATGGGAGTATATCAGAACCCGTATTAAATAGAAGTTTAAAATTTGAGAACAGTGGATCCCTTGTACATTTGTACATAAATAAGCCACTTTGGTCAAGCCTTATCTGGTCAAGTTTTAGTATCTTGAGTCTGGAGAAGATTGGGTCAGTATGGGAGCCCCAGGGAGTATCACTAATCGCACGAACTGCTCTTTTCTGTGGAGTTACTAGCTTATGAAGGCTGGTGATGTAGGTGGAAGCCCAGACTATACAGCAATAAGATAAGTAGGAGTAGATTAATGAGTAATATAGATGAAGACGTGTTTTCAAGTAGGAGTTTATTGGAGGCGCCGTAAATAACACCTGCATTTTTTGCTATCTTTCCAGAAATGCTCATGATGTGTGAATCCCAAGTTAAATGTTGGTCCACTATTACCCCCACAAATGTGGTGCTGCTAACTTGGCTAATTATATGATTATTGATATTAAGTTTAAATGAGTTGTCAGGTGGACCAATCTTTCTATGCGACCTGAATAATACAAAGGCAATGTTATCTACATTCAAAGAGAGCCTATTTGATGAAAACCATTCTGATATATTCTTAAGTTCATTATTAATAGTGAGAACAAGATTAGTGCAAGATTTATCGGTAATATATTATCGACACATCTTAGATGTGTTGATAATTATATTACAATATACGGAAGCCCGGAGACTGAGGGAGAATTGGAAATTAAGTAAAAACGAGATTTCTTAGCAATTGAGTGCCCAAGGACCCCAGATCCGTTTTTACACGCATAACTTTAGAATGTCTACGAAATTGTAAAAATGATTTCAGGACATCCTAAAACCACCAATTTGGCTTTGTATGATATACTTTGCGCAAGTATTCTCCCACCCTGTATACCACAACCAAAGCATAGACCAAGGACACCGCAAGATATGCGACTGATGGTAATACAGGCAAATGGTTAAAAGCCCAGAAATAAATTGGTCAACGCACGTTATGTGACATCGTTGGACGCTGAGTGTAATACAGTTTGATCTACTGTAGTCAGTGCTCGAAATGGACCGGAACGCACCGGAACGCCGTTCCGGTTCGTCAAATGAAATTAGCGTTCCGTTCCGGTTCGTCAAATGAATTATTGTGAAAAAAACTATGAAATTAACGCGAATGCTCCCATATCTTTGACTAGCGTTCCGTTTCGTAAAATTTTCCATTTCGAGCACTGACTGTAGTGTCTGTACGGATGTAGTTTTGGCTTGTATAACCTCGGATATGCATTCGAAGTCATACAAGTTATACAAGCCAAAACTACATCCGTGCAATTGAGTACCTGTAAAAAGTCGCGAAATTGCGAAACAGTAGGCCTACAAAAGAGTACTAAAGTCCAAATAAAGGTTTCACCAAAATTTATCATGGGCCTACATCAGTCGATTGCAAATTTAATTTGAAATATAACGAGCAAACTCCAGTTACACTATTCCAGTGCCTTCTCCAGATATTACAATGAAAACACTGGTGTCCGCCCGGATCCATCTTCAGCATTCTTCTTCTTCTTCTTCTTCTTCTTCTTCTTCATGATCCATGGGCTGATAGCCCGTAGGTGTCCACTGCGCATTTGATTACTGTCTTCCAAGACTCCCTATCTTGTGCCCGATGTGTCAGTTCCTGTATATTCTTCCCACACCATTCTTCTATGTCCTGTAGCCATTCCCTGCATGGTCTTCCCTTTCTCCCCGATCCCTCCATTATTCCTGTCATTATACTCTTTATCTTTCTGTCATCGCCCATTCTACATATATGTCCGAATAGTTTCAGTTTCCTTTTCATTATAGTTTCTACCATATCTGAACTGCTGTTAAGTCTTCTTCGCACTTCTACATTAGTTATTTTTTGTATCCATTTTATTTGTAATATTCTTCTACACTGTGTCCACGATAAAGTAGAACACTAGACTTTGTGAAATATCTTGGTCAATTGTAGTATTATAGGTACTAAATTTGGTGCACATGAACTTCAGTCTATTCTATCCATACCCTGTAAATTTTATGACAATTGATGCAACGGTTACGAGGATATACCCTTTTGAAATTGGGTGGTTCAGAAACCAAGTTACCGAACAGTAAAACGCATAGAATTTTTCTGGCTACCGCAGGGGATACATAGGCTGTTGTTTATAAGCGTCATTTTCGGAAACAGTTAGACTACGAGACCTGTTTTACGTAACAGTAGTTGGTTGTAAAGAAATGGTTTTCAGCGCAGAGGACAAGATTTTAATCAAGGAGTTGATTAAAATCCATACCCCTTCGCCATACTCCATCACCTCATCTTGCGCCATACCCCTTCGTCTCTCTCAACTCCTTGATTAAAATCTTGTCCTCTGCGCTGAAAACCATTTCTTTACAACCAACTACTGTTACGTAAAACATGTCTCGTAGTCTAACTGTTTCCGAAAATGACGCTTATAAACAACAGCCTATAACAACAGCTTATAAACAACAGCCTATGCGGTAGCCAGAAAAATGACGTAATTCTATGCGTTTTACTGTTCGGTAACTTGGTTTCTGAACCACCCAATTTCAAAAGGGTATATCCTCGTAACCGTTGCATCAATTGTCATAAAATCTGCAGGATATGGATAGATTAGACTGAAGTTCATGTTCACCAAATTTAGTACCTATAATACTACAATTGACCAAGATATTTCACAAAGTCTAGTGTTCTACTTTATCGTGGACACAGTGTATAACAGTACATTTCGAACGCTATTATTCTCTTTTTGTCTTCCTTTTTCAGCGTCCAGGTTTCACATGCATATAACGTTGTGCTGAATACGCATGTTTCCAATATTCTTTTCTTTGTTGTATGCGGCATTACTTTGCTCTTCCATATGTTATTAAATCCTGCCATTATCCCTTTTGCTTTATTAATTCTTCTTCTTATCTCTTTTGTGCAGTTGTTATCTGCGGTTAGCAGGCTCCCTAAGTATACAAATTCTTTGACATTTTCGATGATTTCTTCTCCAACTTTGATGTTACTTTCTATTTCTTCATTTCCAAATGCCATTGTTTTTGTTTTATCGATGTTTATTTTCAAGTTTGCCTTTTTGCCTGCTCTGTCCAGCAGTTCTACATTCTGTTGGAGTGCTTCAAAATTTTCCTCTAAGAGATCTATGTCATCAGCAAATCTTAGATTGTTAATTGTTTCGCCTTGCACAGATATTCCCGTCCCGTTGTCTTGTATCTTCAGCATTAGTGTACCAAAAACTGCCTTAAAGAAATGTTCAGCCGTCGACAACTCTCTGTTGAATTTTGTTTAAAATATTCATGTTATGAATCTGGCTTCTGCGTCATTTTTTATTGTTCTCTGTTTCTTTTCTTTCTTTCTTTGTACATGCTACCAATATTGGTGAATAAAGATTGTCGTATAATTGTTATTTGTATAACTAGGGCCTATTATATGTAGGCTCTAACAATTATTAATTCTTGATGCCAGCCATAGTTGTTAAAACCGTTTTTTTCGTTTTTCATTCTTTTAAAAAAATCGTTTTTTCGTTTTTTTATTTTTCTTATCGTTTTATCCGTCTTTTATTTTTTGTATGTAACTTTATTTATTTATTTGTAACTGTTCAATTTTTTTTCATTTTTTTTAAATTTTTTGTTGTCTCCGTACTTTCAAGGATTCAGCTAATTTACTTCACTATTTACATCATCAATTCATCATTTGAGAAATAATTAGGCCCTACTTTATGAAATAGAACAGTACTAGAAATAAAATTTTAAACAGACAAAAGAAAAGGGTGCGGAATGGATTCACGTTACTTTGATAAACGAGAAAGACAAAAACTCAGCATTGGCTAAATTGAAATGCATTAATTGTGAGAATGTTTACACTATATAATCTATACCTACAAAGTTTAGTTTTTAATTGTGTTAGTTTAGTCAACATCGACTTATGTGGACCTGGGACTAACATTGCTAAAGTGTGGACTTAGGCTATGTTTTTAAATTTGAAAAAATTTCAATTTTTTTAATTTCTCAATTTCTTATTAAACCAAACTTATAAGAAATAAAATAATTGTTGTAGATTGATGTTATTTAGTGTTTACTAATAAAGTTGAGTTATTTGCTAATTAAATTCTGTAAATAAGGTTTTAATTTAAAATTGCAGTATGGCCTACAAGATGCGAGAAAATCAAATTATTTTCTTTTGTCGTTTTCTTCCGTTTTTCTCCAGTTTTTTATTTTTTTGGAAAAACCGAAGTTTTTCCCGTTTTTTATTTCTTTTCTATCGTGTTTAACAACTATGATGCCAGCCATTTGACGGCTATGGTTGCGAACAAATAATCTCTATTGTTCTCGGTCATTTGTAAAGCATAATGCTACTGTCAATTTTAGTCCAAGTCTTGTTATGTCCTAATTGATATTTTATCCAACGCAATTTGGTCTGTCATTGTTCCCCTCGAATCTTTTATGTAATGCATTGTTTGGAATTCCGTCAACTGACATTCTCTCCACATGTTCAAGTCTTAGCTGGACGACTTTTTCTACCACATTTATTTGGACATCGAATTTAAGACGATGCAAAACTTCAAATATTATTAATGCAATAAAGTTATTTGGTCTCTTCCAAGGCGCCTTTCAGATTTGAATTATTCATCGTACCTTTAATGTGAGCCTGTTAAGTAGGGCTGTCAATAGTCCAGGATTCGCCTGGACAGTCCAGGAATCGACGTTTCGCGTCCCATATCCCGGATTGATCCCAAATTGTCCTGAAACTTGGTGTAAATATCGACTTCTGCTCTGCCGTCGCAGACCCAATAAATGACATAGGCAATATTCATGCATGTATATATGAACTTCGCTCGTGCTGGACCCATAAACTTGGTAGGTTTTTTACTGCAATTTAATTGACGTTTTGCTCTTGAATACATACAAGCTAGATGAGCATTGATGTCTGGCAGTGCACATATAATTAAAATGTTACCTTGAAGTTGTACCAATCAAAGACGCAAAGAGGGAAGTACTAGAAGACGATGCAAGTATATGAAACGATCAAAGGGACACTTCAAACAACTATTAATGACTATACAGTTCTCACAGAGTTGTCAGTAAACAACACAGAAGAACGAATAACAAAGTTTCTTCAGGAGGAGGCAAGACATACCGGTACCAGAAGACTGGGAAAAATCGACAATCGTTTCTATATGCAAACGAGAAGGAGATCCACAAGACTAAAAAAATTACAGAGGCAATACCCTATAGCGCATTTCAGAAAAAGTTTCACCAAACTGATACAAGTCAGACTGAAACAATAGGTTATGTTAAGAATGCCCTTGGAAAAGAACCAGCCGGAATCAGATCAGGAATAAGCATTATTGATCTCAAGAGACCGTTAACTTCGTACAGTTAAAACAAGCATTCAACGGCGTATGGCATGATGAAATGTGGAGAGCAATGTAAAATGCAGTAATAACCCAGAGACTATCAAACCTGCACAAGCGATATCGAAAGTCATCAAGTCCCAGAAAAGTAGATAGAAGATCACAGAATACTTTCACACAAAAGCGGGAGTTGACAAGGATGCGTATTATCACCATACCTGCTTGGCGTAGTATTAGAAGCAGTAGTGTCACTCAGCCTAAGCAACTCAGAGAATGCGTTCGTTCTTTCTTATTCATTCTTGTTCGTTCAGGAATGCTGTGCAAGTAATGGATTGTGCACTGAAAATGCTGTAGTTCAAACACAAGATCACGGATAATCTACATCATAGTGAGCTTCACCTGTTGATGTCTGAAATTATCTACTCTTCATTGACGTCCCAGGTTACTCTCACCACTGCCAGCAATACTTTTTATAATTTCTCTAAGCATCATTGCTATATACTTCCATTGTAGACAACAAGTGATTGACTGAACATTATTCAAACAAGTTCCCATTGACAGAACGCAATGAGGTACAGATCTATAACGAAGCTAAGTCGCCTTATTATATGACGTCTACGAGATTAACCCGAATACCTTGCTTGACTAGGGAAACTAGCTAAAAAAGAAGGGAACTTCTCGATCAGTAAATAAAAGTAATTTATTGGATGAAATGAATTTCAGATACAGCGATTCGAGTAGTCCGTGGTTCCCAGCTCGAATGTCGCAGTTCCCAGCTCGAATGCCGCAAATCCCGAGTTCCAAGTTTATATAGCTTTCCCAGCGTGGGTATATTCAATGGTCATGTGGTGCATCCAGGCTTCCAGACAGGGAAGTAAAAGTTGGGACACCAATTTGGCAGAATCGACCTAAAAGGATCCCTACCCGGGTACAATGGGTCAGGTACATCTCCGGAAGACAAATTGTTTCAACCGGAAACCATGACGAGTTCGACTGATAGGACGGGACTCTATCTCGGGAGGAAACACATACACCTCTCATATCAAGGGAGAAAGTCACCCACGTTGATTGGCCAACTATTTATGTAGAGCCATGTGCATCTCCTTTAGAGTACCACTATAGATCACTTGGGTGCTGATTATATATCTAATAACCGTTTGTTTTAAAACGTCTTACGGGCCAGAATGTTGAACATATTTTTATCACTTAGTAGCAGTTATGACCCATTCGCTTACATTACAATAAAGGATAACTGTTTTGTCACAATGCTGCTTTTATATTTCGTTTCCAATCGCTACTAAAACGTCTCATGCCATTCTTTGACATCCTCTGTTGTGTAAAGTAATCTCCTTCTCTGGATAGGTCTACCTCTCTAAATTAGAATGAAAATTCTCCTAGATCTCTCCGTCCTGAGGCATACCATGGCAATAAGACCGTCTGCGTCATCGTATTTAGGCAAAATGCGTGTTTTTGTCATCACACAAGGCTCTGTTATCAGGCAATGTAATATTTAAATAGGTGGACTTTCAAGTTCAGCGAAATATTTGAAGGCTTACACCAAATTTCCCTATTTAGGTTGTTCGCACAGCCACATAACTGCGTATAAGAGGTTATAGCCAACATTTAAGCCATTGAAGTGCTGTCTGAGAGATAGAAATGACAGGTACATTATTTGACTTACAGAATAAATACATTATTAGAGATTTAACAGCGAAGTAGAGGAGTCGCGTGACTTCAAATTATGATGCGAGGATTAAATAGCATAACAATGCGTTTCAAAGAGTGTCTGTTGGATGGCTCTACCTGGCTAATCGTACAAGTGTTTGCATTGTCTTTTGTCGTCCACTGACTTCAGAATTCAAGTAGCTCTTATCTATGGCTGATCTATAAAACTCAGCGTTTACCAATGTAATTCTGTTCTAACAGCGTCTACTCAGCCTGACAGTATTCGTCAGTATAGGTAAACCCTTGCATGAGTTAGGTTGGTGAAATTAGGAGTAGTAACACTAGTTTTTGGACAGTAACCGTAAGTGTTTGAAATCCAACTCTGTAATTATAACTAATTAACCAGCAAAGTGAATATCTTATTTAAGCCTTTGCAGAGTTCATGTCTCATTTTATCTTGCATGGCAATTAGGTTGGGAGTATTCGTTTTTTGATATTGTACGATGTATACCACTAGCCTCGATGTGAAAATGTAGTTATTCTTCAGGTTGTAAGACCGCCTTCAGAATTGGCGTTTTCTTTACGCATACTTTATGAACGCCAAAATCTAAAGTATGGTAATTCATACCATCATGGAACTGAGCTTACCGGTAGTCAACTCACGTGGCCTATTCTTCACAATGAGGTATGTATATTGACGCAATATTTATTTACGAAAATACACGTATTTGCACAATATCATTATCTATATACAAGTACCAAGTTTCATTAACAACCTCTCTCTAACGTATGGTCACTTGCCCGCAAAGGTTGACCTAGTTTGCTTTCTTTCTAAGTCTCACTCCTGAAGAATTAGCAAACTATCTCTTGTCATAAATGCATTTCCTGAATTATACTGCATCAACTGTGAATCGTTTGAACATTCGTATTTTGTCCCGAGAAAGGCACTTATTAACAGCACTTTATCGAAGAAAAACTTAACTAATATCAATTATTGGTAATGAAGTAGAAATTTCGTTTTATAGGAATTGGTTCAATATATCTGTAGAGACAGTGAGGAAAATATATGGCCACAAGTTTAAATAATATAAATGCTTAACGAATAATGTTACTACCCATGCGAACTTAGCAACCCATGCCACAAATGGACCGTAACGTTGTCATGAGGAAATTGTACAGGAAATAAATATTGGTGTTGCTCTCATCCACAAACGGATTTGACTGCGAGTATATTCTTCAAGTATCTCCGTGGCGAACACTATTTAGGTTCAACGGCCATATTTTCAGATGACCTAGTCCTACTCTAGATCGCTGTGACGTAAATCGTACGAAAGAGACGAGATACTTTTATCATTTGTACATTAGTAAAACATGTGCAACAACGTATTTACAAAGACCTTAAGAAAAACAAATTAAGGAATCCTTGATTCACTTTGGTTATTGATTACCAGTGGTCAACAGGTTTCTTTGGCTCAGTCTCGTATCCATGAGCAAACTACGAGTGTCTCGTGAGCAAACCACCTATGTTACTAATAAATATAGCCCAGCTTTTAATATTAATAAAAATTAATGAATATAGTGGACTGAATCTTTAAAATAAACTCTACACTCATGTAAATATTACAGTCGCCTTGCCTATATTTTACATCTCCAATTTGGTTCCTTTGAAGTTTTTCCGCACAAACTTTTGGCTTATGCGATTGCTTGTATTGCCTGTAACCATTTGGTACTCAACAAAGTCTTACTAAGTCCCTATTTATGTTTATAAGTGTAGCGTTCGTTGTCTATAGGATAGGATTAACAACTGTACCGTTCGTCATCTTTCTGAGCTTACGGACTGATATTCCGGATATTGACCTGATTATGGCTTGGTTTTGGTATTGATGCCCTTTACATTAGACACCGGCAAAATAGAAATTACTAATTACAAATTACAATTATCACAATCAGCCTAATCGCATGGTGTGGTCAATAGTCATGCATCAGTGCGTTTGATGTAGGCTGTGTTTGCTGTAGGCTGTGTAATTAGCGATACTCGGCGTCAGGATAGTTGTGTGTGCTTGCAGGGTAATGATATACTATTGAAATAGAGGGTTGCTGGAAACAGATGTCTAGCCATTCATTCTAAACATTTATTCTTTAAGACTACCTAGGACCTCAAACATTTAACCCAAATATTACGTTACTGAAGACGTCGTTCACGACATATTATTTTACTTATCAGACTGTAACTTGTACAGTAAACAACGCGTGACTAACCATAACTGATTAGGCCTAACGATCAGGCAAATCGTAGGCACAAAGACAAACCATAAATAAAAACCTACAGACAATATCCCAATATGTTAAAAATTCTGCATCATATGTAGGGCCTACTACAATATGGGATAATGGGAACAATCATATGCAGTGTATTCATATTAACTTGCGCTTTAGAAATCTTCATATAATAATAATAATAATAATAATAATAATAATAATAATAATAATAATAATAATAATAAATGTCAGATTATTATTATTATTATTATTATTATTATTATTATTATTATTATTATTATTATTATTATTATTATTATTATTATTATTATTATAATCCGAGAATTCATGTCTAGGTTCTGTTCACTCTCAAAACGAGTTTCCCGCCGCTACCTCCGTTAAGAAGGCGATGTATAAAGACGGGTTTGTTGTTCTTTGGCTCCGGGCAGCTTTGACATAGCGCCTTGGAAGGCCACTGCGTTGAAGCGCTGCACCATCACTGAAAGACTCTTGAATAGGAAGTTTGATTCGCGGGAGTCATCGGTGGTTTTCGACAGCCGGCGACCAAGTTCAGATAGAAAGGCAAGGCCTTCTCTGTTGAGGGGACCGAAGGTTTCGACCGCTACAGGTATGAAAATGTATCTCCTCTGTAGTTCAGAGTACTTGATGTTCTTCCTCGTAGCAGCCACCTCCGCCGCCCCTCCTGCCGCGGCCGCCGTTTCCGTGATATAAGAGGCAGCCACCGTGTCTACCACCGTCGCGTCCCACAATAAGGACAGCCCGCCGCTCCACGGTATTAGGGTCTGGCCATCCGGTCTCTTTCCATCCGACCTGGATAGGCCGGACGGCTCCTTGACTGCCGGGATGCCGGCTCTGTTGAGGCTGCGGTGGATGAGGTCGTTGATGTTGCTGTGCCGAGCTTGTCGGCCGAACCCCAGTGAGCATGACAGCCCATGCGCGCCTCTGGACGAGACGTAGGCACCGCATGCGCATTTGTGCGGTTCGCAGATTGCCAGACCCAATCGTAGGCCGACCGCCACCCTCATTGTCTCGTCATCCACTCTGAGGCCGCGAGCAGCGATCGGGAGGGCGTATAGCCAGTCCGAGGCGTGCGGTGACTGCGACGCCTTCAGTCTCGCCTGGTCGTAGGGATCAAGCAGTTTATCCTCGAGCGTCGAGAGGGCTGCGTGTAGTAGCGGACCGTCCCAGTGTCTCTGTCCACGACCGGGCGTGACCGTTGGGATCGGAACCCCAGAAAGCAGAAGCCAGGTAGTCTTCGCCGAGTCATGTGCCGCGTCAGGGGTCACCGAAATAGTTCCCAAGATGAGGGACTGGGTTTGGAGGGTGCCCGCGGCCGAAGCCAAGAAGGCGGGAAGTGCCAGCGAGGACACCCTCCTTACTCCCAATCCTCCCATCCTAATCGGAAGAGAGGCTTGAGACCATTGGTCGTCGTTCATCGAGACGTTAAGCATCCGGCCGACTCCTGTCCGTAGCAGCTCATCATAAGCCTCCAGGCGCGGTTGATTGTGGCAGGGGGCGCTTCTCAATATGTGCATGAGCCTCGGCGAGCCTCGGGAGCATCTGAGTATCAGCAGAGCACCCTGTCTGTCGATGTGTTGGAGTTTGTCGAGCGCCCTCCTGAGGTTGGCCACGCAGGTGTCGAGGGTAGAGGAGAGGGCCTCCGTAGATGAAAGCGGGGCCCCTAGGAGTGTGGCTGTTGTTGGGCTCACGCGGACGAACTGTATCAGGGCGTTCTCGGCGCAGATTTCGGGGCCCGCGGTGATAAGTTCGCATTTGGCGCGGTTGAGCGAGAGGCCCAGGACTGAGCAACCTCTCTCGATTTGATCCACGTCCGCTTCCACCCCGTCAGGACTGCCGCCCAAGGTGAGGTCGTCCAGATATCCGAAGGCCAGAGGAGATTCTAGCCTGGCCAGAATCGGCTGGAGTGGTAAGCAGAAAAGCAGGGGCCCGAGGGGATCTCCCTGTTGTGCGCCTTCTTGCGAGAGAATGGTGAATCGGCCGAATTGGAGGAACGAGGGCTCGGCGTAGGCTAGGTTGCAGTACGCGGCCAGTTCCGGAATTATCTCGGTGACCGATGCCAACATGCTGTCCCGGTGTAGGCTGTTGAATGCATTTGAAAGGTCCAACTTGACTATTATAGCTTCAGAGCTCATGTTGGCCAGAAAACGTCTAGTGGCGTGGATCGCCGCCTCGCAACCACCGGGGACGCCCACTCCCAACTGTCTGGGGCACAGGTACGGTGTAATTTTCGGAATGGCATGTGCGTTGGCACATTTAGAAGCCAATCTGCGCCAAACGTATCCAATGGCTATCGGTCTCAGGCCGCAAGACTTTTTACGCAGAGCGAACAGCGTGCCACCGAATAGGACGGAGCGCATCTCCTGCGGGCAGGTGCCGGCGAGTAAGAGATTAACGAGCGCCGTCAGCGCCCCAAGCAAACCAGGCCCTGCATCCGGGTCGCTCGTTAGTTCCGTCACGTGTTGGGGTCTTAGACCGTCCGGACCCCCTGATGAACCCATCGGGAAGGAGCGAAGCATAGACCGTACTTCCGTCTCGGTGGTCTGTAGAGGCGTCGAGGTCGGGCAGAGGATGACTGGGCGGTCGAGCGGTGGAGCCGGATGTTTCTGACGCAGAAGCTCCAATGTTTCCTCGTTGATAAGTGCCGGAACGTCATCTGAGCAGAGGATGCGGGCCGCCGCAGTGATGTTTCCGTCCTCCAGCTTTGCGGCTACCGCCGCCGCCAACGCCTCATCCGAGCTTAAGGTCGGAGGCTTGCGCTGATTGGAGGTTTCCTCGGGCGGCGAGGAGAGGGTCTCATCTATGTTTAGCCAGCTGTCGTGGAAGCAGTCGACGCGTCTTTTGATCTGCTGTGTGAGGTTGCGGCGTCGGCCACCTCTCAATGGCACCTCCAAAATCCCAGATCCGAAGACTAGTAGGCGTCGCCAATTATCAAGTTTCTGTGGGTCCAGTAGGATGGATTCGATGATTTCGGTGAGGAGGCGGCCAACGCACGACCTGGCACCTCTGGGTATATGTCTGAGCAAGCCCCTCGGAAGGTTAGGATGACCTGCTGTTCTCGTGGCCTCTGGTGCACCAGGCAATGGAGCGCAAGATGGTTTTGCAGCTATATGAATTCTCTTAGTGGTGTGACTAGGTTGGTCCGGTGAGGGGGCGATCTGTCCGCTCGCGGTGGAAATGGATTGTGTTGCGGACGCAGGTTTTGTAGGGCCGAACGCGGGGGGTTGGTCAGAGCCCGGACACGGGGCGGATCGAGGTCCGTGCCGGTGAATCGATCCGTCAGAGGAATGAGTCTTAAAGGATGACCAACACACCCTGCAAACGCCCTTCCCTTTACATGGTTTTTGACTCATTCGCGATAAAGTAAGATTTATCGGTTTTCTGATTGTTTACAGTTACGCCGCCACTTAAAGAACAATGCGTTGCCATTAGCGACTATGACGTCGTCGGCCTTTAAAAATGGCAGATAGGCATTTTAAACGGTTGACTATCGTTGGTGATGGAAAATAAAGTTTGTCAAACCTAATGTGTCGTGTTCTGGGCGGATAAACCTCAACAAATAGTATCCTCTGAGTCACGAGACTTAATTCTTTGAGAATGTATGAAAATCCAGATCTAACAATTTAGAAATCCGTAGGTTTTTGGTTAGAATAGCGAGACGTTAAAATGTTCCAACCTACAACGACATCATTACATCATCAACCTCAAATAATAATAATAATAATAATAATAATAATAATAATAATAATAATAATAATAATAATAATAATAATAATAATAATAATAATAATAATAATAATAATAATAATAATAATAATAATAATAATAATAATAATTATTGCTGGAATGGCCTCGTCCACGTGACTGTGTTTTTCATGTTGTCTGAGTTAGCTCAACTGGTTTTAACGATTTTCTCGCGCTTATTCGCACTTTTGGATGTCTAGCTTGCGTTTGGTTCCGCCTTTCACGGTCAAGTATAGCTAGTTTGTCTTTTACTTGGGTTTCTAACTTGTTCTCATGCACAAAACCGTAGTTTTACCCAGCCTGTGTGCGGCTATTTTTGGAGCTGTTGTCGCACCTGCTTGATTAGTTTGACCTACATTTCTCACATAGGCCGATTTGGCAGGCCAAGCTTTTGATGGTTATAGCTTTCGTCTTGTTTTGCATTTAGCCACATAGCAGTCATAATTAATTAGGGTGATATCTTTCGCTCTTTCGTCTGACTTGGTTGCTTTAGTTGGTTTTCTCTTATTTTACTGTATACGTCCTGCGTGGCTATTTTTGGAGCTGGTGGTTGCACCTGTATGACCCGAGTGACCCTCATTACATATGCACTCTGGGCGTGTATACCACGTAGCGTTCTGAGCGTTGAAGGGGTATTTAACATCTGTTGTTCACCTATGACCCCTATTTAATATTCATTATTTAGCCTGCCTTCGGAGACTTCGGAGTGATGTCGGGGCATTCCCGTATGACCCGCATTTAAAAGTCATTACGCAGAATGCCTTCGGAGCGCGCTGGCAAAGCAAGCGGTGTTTGTAGCCATTGCCTTGCAACAAGGCAGCTTCATCTGGGCGATGGCACCGTACATGTGCATGGTCCTCGTAATAACCCATGTCCTGGTTCGAACCTCCCACCTATGACTGCATCGCACAATGCCAACGTGAGTTGCCCCCGAGTTGCGGGACCATCGGTTCCTCCTACATCAGCTCTGATCTTGGATGATCGGAGTGTAGAAGATCACGTTGTCGCGGATTTGGGTGCGTTACAGCAGCCGGAGCATGTCGGCCGTCTCGATCTGTTTACGCACCCGGATCCTGGGGGTCCAGTTCTTAAGCACATTGCCAGAGGGGCGCGTCTGGCCTGCTCGCAGGCTCTATCGGGGATCCTGCGTAGTATTTGCAGCAGCCCAGGTTCACTGGAAGGCTGGACGGCGCTCCTGCAGTTCGCCCCATGCGTTCTGGTGCAGCCATCTCGGGCGGGTCGTAAGCGGAACATGGCCAGTGTCATCAAGGGCCGTGTCCAGGCATGGTCTCAGGGTCAGAGATTGGATCAGGTTAAGCGCCCTTCTGGAGTCGGTCGCAGCAGTTCATCGCACAATTCAGAGGCCCTCATTGCAGCCATCAACTCCAAACTGGAGGATGGGAACATCCGAGCAGCGGTCCGTATTTTATGCGACCAAAGCCACCCTGCACCTCAGACAGAGGAGAACCTACAGATTCTCCTTGATAAGCATCCGGCAGATCCACATCCAGATGGTTTGCTAGAGCTTCCGGACCCAGAAGCCACCACTCCTCTTCAGATCACGGAGTCTGACGTGTTGGAGGCGATTCGTTCGTTTCCGACCGGTTCTGCTGGGGGACCAGATGGACTTCGCCCTGGACATCTCCTGGATCTGATAAACCATCGCGAGTCCTCTGCTGCATTACTGAGTGTGCTGACTGACTTTGTCAACCTTTTGCTGCGTGGCGGCTGCCCTTTGGAGGTGAGGCCTATTCTGTTTGGGGGAAAGCTCATCGCCCTGTCTAAAAAGACAGGTGGTCTCAGGCCCATCGCCATCGGTTATATCTGGAGACGCATTGCAGCCAAGTGCGCGAACAGATATGCAGTCAACAAGCTGTCGTCTTTTTTTGCCCCGCTCCAGGTTGGCATTGCCACACCCGCTGGCTGCGAGGCGGCGGCACATGCAGCCCGCAGGTTCATCTCTGATCTACCCGAGGATCATGTTTTTGTTAAGCTTGACTTCGCAAACGCGTTTAACAGCTTACGCCGCGATGTCATGCTTAAGGCCGCGCTTGAGGCTATCCCCGAGCTCTACCGTTTTGTCCATCAGGCTTATGGGACCGCATCTGTTCTCAGATTTGGCCAGTTTTCAATTTCTTCACAAATGGGGCCTCAGCAAGGTGATCCTCTCGGTCCTTTACTCTTTTGCCTGCCTCTGCAACCCATCCTCCGCTCTTTACAGTCGACATTCCGATTAGGATATCTGGACGACCTTTCTCTGGGAGGTCGTCAGGAGACAGTAGCTCGAGATGTCGAACTCATCCGCGACCTCGGTCCGGCCATGGGTCTCCATCTGAACGGCGGCAAATGCGAGTGGTACACCCGTGGCGGGGGTTTCGGGGACGACCCCCGTTGGTCTGATTTCCAACGCCTTGACTGTGAGTCAATCATCCTACTAGGGGCACCTCTTTTCAAAGGACAGGCTTTAGACTCTGCTCTCGAGCAACAATGTGGGCTTTTGATCGATGCCATCAAGAATCTACAATGCCTGTCTTCTCAAAGTGCTCTTGTGCTTCTAAGATCCTCATTTGGTGCTCCTAGGATTAGCCATCTGCTCCGTTGCTCCCCTTGCTTTGACCACTCGACATTGGAACGGCTTGACAACATCATGAGAGACGGCCTCGAAGCCATCGTTAACATCAAGCTGGACAACACCCAGTGGTTGCAGGCCATGCTGCCCATTAGATATGGCGGTCTTGGTATGAGGAGGGTTGGGTCGCTGGCTTCTTCCGCCTATTTGGCTTCAGCTGCGACAACCCTCGTACTCCAGTCAGCCATTCTTGGTCTCAGCTCGGCGGCGACCGACTCGAATCTGGGTGATATCTTGATGGCTCGTAGGGGGACACTTCCATCTTGTGTTGACCCAATGCCAGTAAAACAGGCGACCTGGGACAGGCCAGTGATCGAAGCAGATAGGTTGGCAGTTTGGAATAACAGCAATAACCCAGTTGACCGAGCACGCTTGCTGGCAGTGAGCTCCGCTCACTCCGGCGACTGGCTGACGGTCCTGCCAATTCCATCGTGTGGCCTCTGTCTCAGCAATGAGGCAGTGCGCGTGGCAGTTGGCCTTCGATTGGGACTGGACCTCTGCAGCCCACATCAGTGTAGCTGCGGTGTCCTGGTAGGTCCTGACGGCCAACATGGCCTCGCTTGTAGATTGGCTTTTGGGCGGGCCCTTCGTCATCACGCCATTAACGATATAGTCTGGCGGGCCCTGCAGAAAGCTGATGTTCCAAGCACGAAAGAACCCTCTGGTTTGTTTCGTGTAGACGGTAGGAGACCAGACGGGGCTACGCTAATCCCCTGGGCGGCAGGCAAACATCTGGCCTGGGATGCCACGGTGGTACACACCTGTGCGGCATCCTATATCGCCCACACAGCGAACGCAGCGGGGGCCGCTGCTGAACAAGCCGCCGTACGTAAAATCGAGAAGTACTCGGGGTTACCATCATCACACCTCTTTTTGCCTATTGCCCTTGAAACGCTGGGTCCCATCAACTCTGCCGGGGTTAGCTTCATCCGTGAGCTTGGCCAGCGTCTCTCGTCCGTTTCTGGAGAGCCGCGGGAGGTCACTTTTCTCTTTCAGCGCTTTTCCATCTGCATCCAGCGCTACAACGCCATCGCATTTCGTGGCACTTTTACTGATGTTGCGGAGGACGAGGCCTGATTTTCCAGAAATAACCATAAATAGTCTAATATCTAAGTCCCCCAGGGATCATATGTACCTTGGGGCATAAAAAAAAAAAAAAAAAAAAAAAAAAATAATAATAATAATAATAATAATAATAATAATATCAATTTTTAATACGAAGAGACAAATGAAGCCCACATGACAATATCCCCATCTGCTAAAGTATGAGACAGAATGTAGAACATCTGAGGCCCATGCTCGTCGTCCCATTCCTTCGTTTCGACTACAAAGGCGACTATGATCGACTGGTTGAGGCGAGATGCTTGAGGTGAGAGTCGTCTCGTTTGTGGAGTTCTATGGTTCAAAATCTGGGGATGTCTAGCTTGGCAAAGAGTTTATTACTAGATGTCGAGCGTTGTGCGTTATTTATGTAGATTGGAGAATACACTGTCAAACGGCAATTTGTCAAAAACTAATGCTTTAGTGACAAAAGTTTTGGCCATTGAACAATTAAACGCCTTGGAGATCCAAAAAAGAATCACTGCAATTCAGTCCTTGCGGGCCTCCCAGGATTCCGTCTGCGTCAGCTCCAGTCCCTCACAAATTGTGCAACCCGAGTCGTAGCCATTAAGCCGAATATTTGCATATTTTATATATATTTCGAAGTATATTGCGAGAGACGCTACACTAGTTTCCTGTTGCCGAGCGGATTTCTTTTAAGATCATCTTGGTGGTACTCGCCTCAATCGTTGGCAATGTCCCGGCATACATCGGGGAGCTGTGTTCCAGTTTAAAGTCTACCTGGTCGGCGATCGTTACGCTCTGCTAGCTGTGGAGATATGCAGATGCCGCGCTTCTACACTTCAAATCGAGCTCATCGTGACTTCTCGTGTATTGGACCATCTTCGCGGAACAGTTTTCCATTGCATTTATGTAATGTTACACTCGACCCTGTGCAGCAAACATTCTCAAACTGTCTTAAAGCGCATTTGTTTAGATAAGTCAGATAGCCATGTGTGCAGAGCTTTTGTGAGGTATTTAAAAGGCGCTATATTAAGTATCTTGATACATCACATCTTTATATCTACGTTTATTGTATGACGTCATTGCATAATTGTTTAAAGACGCCATTATTCATTTCAGGACTTCTTTAATATAATTTTAATTTATTTCTTTCTTTTCGAGTCTTTAATAACTGTTGTCGGAGCCGGTTTATTTGTGCAATGGCGCTTCAGTTTTTTATTCTCTTTCAATTTATTCAGCATTTACGGACAATAGATTGATTTATCTTGCAATATTGATATTGATTGTGGCAAGAAACGACCTTTGTTCTTCTTCCATTAAACTATGTCGAAGAAAGGAACATCAGCTGAATCTAATAACGATGAGCAAACGAACGAAGGCTCAGATTGTAAGTTACTTCAATAGTACGCTTTACTGTTGTTAGTTGTTTCAATGAGTCAGTCAGTTTTTGCGAGGAACACTTTGTAACGTCAGCATAGGCGCCGAGTTGACCCAAAAAGCGTGAGTGCCCAACGAGAGGTAAAGGAATTTTTTTACCTTTTGTTACAGTGCTACAAAATATATATAGGTCTAGACCTACCGTGGTTGTCTCCAGCATCAATTCTCAATTCTTGTTAAATGATTATAATGGAAAATTAATTTCAAAATAGAAATACCGTGACTTCTTTTGTCCAGTGTCAATTCTTACATTTGTTTTACCTTTTTGGGGATTTTCCATATTTCTGCTTTGTTGGATTTGGTTAGGACACACTTGTTGAAATTATCCTTTTGACAGTAGAGTCTGCACTGGAATCTAGAGACGGCGATCTTGTTTCACAGGTATGGGAACACTTTTGAACTGGGTGAATACTCATCCAAAATTTGTTGATCTCTGTTTTTGTGCACGAAGAATGCGATACAGACCAAAATTCGACGGTATCGCCACCTAGCGTAGCGCTACGGGCTTAACTATTATATAAATCGACAACAGAGCTTAAAATATCGAGTTAAGCTCCTGAAATTGATGCTTGCTAATCGATTTTCAGGAAAATTATCTCTTAAAAAGCGCTGATTTCTGGTGGTGCCCAGGCATAGGCGGGCCTCGCATGGCCTATTTTCTGATGGTGCTGGGCACTCACGGGCCTCGCAGAGTCGGCGCCCTTGAACGTCAGAACAGCATAGCCAATCCTTAGTACCTGTTTTGTTAAGCATAATCAGTAAACGCACGAAACGACCAGATCTTTGTTTGGCTATAATTATATCATAGCTTTTCCTTATCCTAAATTATAAACAATGATTGAGGCAATTAATTATATTTGGAAATAACTGCAATTATTGTTTATTGTAGCTGTATTCCAACAGGAAGACAACATTAAATGTGCAGAACTCGCGACATTCTTTGACACAACGGTAAGTTACATCACATTAAAATGCAAGTTACAAATCTTATTTGGATCTAAACTTCGTCATGTGATTCTACGATCACCACTTCCAGCATGCTGAGCGAAATTTAGCAACTTTAGAAATGTAGCAACTTTGTCACTAATTAATTAGTGCAACCTTACATCAACAAAAGGGCGAATTTGCGAGAGGGATATCTGGTGAAATTGATCTAAAAGGTAAATAATTGTAAGACATCTTTATAAGTAACTAATATAAGGTGTTACCAAAGAGAACACGTTCTATGGTGTAGGCTAATACAAAACAAGGTAATATAGGTGGCGATAGGAACGAACATGATTACCGGTCTCTTCTTGTAAATCCAGGATATGACATTTAACCGGAATCAGCTGTGAAGTAATAAGGAAACTGCGTCTATTTCGACCTCATGCTTCATTTTAGCTTAATCTCTTAACGTAAGCTGATGTTCAAGTGTCCTCTGGTGTTTACGGATCGCGTTAAAAGGTCCTTCCTCCTTCCTTCTTCGTTGATTTTATGCTGAGGAGTCCTAAAGAAGAGTGTAAACAGATGTGCTTTCTGTTACTTTTCATCTGTAGCAACAAGATCTACCGATCGAAATACTTGAATGTATCCTCATCAAAGCCGTTGTTATGGATGTGAAGGAAATGAAGCTGGCCAGAAGAGTGTGGAAAGGAACGGCTGATCTTGTGATTAGCAGATTTAAAACTGTCTGTTCGCGATGGAGCAACATCCTTTCGACGAATTTCTTTAGAAAAGAAATCCGCAGAATTCTAGACGGCATTGGTAAGTTCATGAAATGAGTGAAGAAGCTTTATTGTCATGACTACGATGAAGTAAGAACTGAAAATGGAATTACGGGTTAGTGCCCATGAAATGCTCCAGCGAGTCCTAAGGCAGCAAAGACATATTCGCAAGCACTACGGGCCACTCCCTTGATGCCTGTTCATATTAGTTTTGTACATATGAATAAAGAGACCGCGATGATCACTTGTACTAGGTATTGTACTGGTAAATTCATGAAATGAGTGAAGAAGCTTTATTGGCATGCCTATGCTGAAGTAAGAATGCATTGGGGCCTACTGGTAAGTGAATTCTTACTGGTAATTTATTCTTACACAGATTTTCGTAATACTCTATGCCCAACTAAGTTGTAACGTCCTTCCGTAATCGCAATGTGTAATGTTTAAATCGTTGTTCTGTCGACCCCCTTATAAGCTTAAGTCCACGTTTCACAGGCATAAAAGGCCGGGCCAAAAACGCATTTTCTCAATAATGGCGAATTCGTTTGTACCGTAACTCTGAACAAGGTGTGAACTGACAACTCTAGATGGAATCTGTTGCTGCGGGAGACTTTCTTGTAATCTGAGAATTTCTACATCATTTAGGAACTTAGAAGCACTGTAGTAATTTACTGCACACACAGATACATTATTTTATGAAGATTTATAAGCTCAAATTAAAATACTTCAATGCACCGTATATGCATATATTTTACGCGTCCACTTTCTGTTTCGTTCTACGCAGAAAACTGTCCATGTGTAATGTGTATGCCTTGTACATACAGCATACACTACTTCCATGTTCACGTTTCTGGTTTTGTATGTTTCAAGTTCATTGCATATTCTACTTCACGTTTAAAGTAGCATGCGTAACAGTAGTTTTTCTAACATGCATATATTGTTTTCGATAATTCTGTTTCGCCGTCTGAGAAAATGTATTTAATAAATGTCATTATTTTGCGCAATTTGTTTAACATTTTTCAGATCAGGAAGTGGTTCATTTGGAAATGTTGCATCGGTCTCCGCTCAATATTTTCGTCTTAAAGATGACTGCAATGAAGGATGAAATGTTCATGCTCTGCAGAACAAATGGCCAAGACTATGCTATTAATGTTTACGACCGCAATAATATTGCAGATGTCAATGATGTAATTCCGCTACCAGGAAAGCATCCGAAGGACATTGCAGCTTGCAGCGTTTCAAACTGCATTTATTTACTGAACAGGAAGCAATGCTACCGGATTTCAGTCTTACGCATTACGAAAGATGATGAACACCAGTTTAATATTTCACCATGGAAGAATCTGTGGCTGCCAAATCCTACTATGTCCGTAACTGCCAACGGTAACCTAATCCTTTCAAGGCAGCGATGTGGGAAACTTGCCGTAATAAGCGTATATAATGCGAATGGTTCCTTGCAACATCAGGTCAGGTTGTCCTCACATGTTTCAAGCTTCAGTGACATAATCCCAAAATCAAATGGAAACCTTGTCTTGGTTTCAGTCAACGAGATATATAGAAAGAAATTAACGGAGGTCGACATGAATGGCACAATTTTACGCCAATACAGGTCGTTAATTACCGAATATAGAGGAGTTAGTCAGGCAGACATTTATGGACGAATTCTGATAATTGACCGACTCAACAAAATCGAACTTTTAGATTCTGAATTTAATCTTCTGGATTATGCTGGTCCGCAACCGGATAATGAAAGGTTAATTTCACCCTACAAATTGTACTACAATGTCGAAAGAAATGAGGTAGTAACTTTTACAGAAGGTAAGGAGTCTGAGAAGGGTGTTTTAACTATCTTCCATTTCAAGGAAGAATAAAGCACTTGAAAGAACCCTAACGACGGAAGCATTGTGTATTAACTAGTTTCAACAATTCGCATAATGGTCCTATCGTGGTATAGGGCCTATATTACCTGAATTTTAAAAGAACTGTGTTTAAATACCTATTCTCTTTTAGATAAAATTTGAGAATTCGGCAAACCATTTATGTCGCTAAAACATTTTTTTATTTAATTCATGCGTTTATTTTAAGAAATTGCGCTTTTACCTTTTCATGTGATAAAGTTCTTTCGGTACATTCGCAGTCGTAGTCGTAATCTTGTATCTCTAAAGTCTATTTAAAATTTAAGAGCATGATATCGTATAATTCAGGAGCGCTTCGTCGTGTCGAGGGTGCTTTTCACAGAGACCAAATCAAGACCAAATGGAGATCAAGTCCCGTCGACAGAAGACCAGCGAGAGAAGGAAGCTGATCTGCAGCTGTTAAGACAGATTCCGTCGTGAACGAGAAAATTTTGGGAGGTGGAGGGCAGAATGGATCAGGCCAGAAATTCGTGAAGAGGTTAGACAAGGCTAGACTGTAAAGCCTGAGGCAGGGTGGCCAATCTTTTTAAGACTGCGTGTCTAAGTGCCACTAAATCATTTTAAAAAATTCTTCTCCCCTCGGAATTTTGCTCAGCATGCAATTATTTTTCTCGTAGTTTTAATTGACAAAGCGTAAAAATGAAATTAAGACATTATTTCAAATATTCGGGAAGAAAGGCGTTAAAAATAAAATCCTTCATGAAAGAAAATATAGATTCCTAGAGTGATTGTGTATTTCGAAGTTTGAATCTTCGGGGACGCTCTGAATTCCGCATGCCCAAAAATGTTTACGCGTGCCACTTTGGGCATGCGTTCCATGGATTGGCCATCTCTGACCTGAGGGATGATAGATAAAAAACGTGAGGTAGATGGTTGTGGGTTAGCGGTGCTGTTGGTGGAGGATCTGGGAATTTGCTGAATATAGGAGGATATATACATTCCAATTAAGAGTCGAGTGGAATGTGGTTTTTGGATCTGTTGGAAAACAAGGGATGAGAAGCGACTGGAAAGGGGAAATTGTGAGATAGGAGAACGATTGATTAGAGTGAATGGACGCAGCACAATATGAATTCATCCACAACCCTTATTTAAAAGTATCTTTGATACTTGCACAGAATCACAGATTTAAGAAGTGATTTGAACTGAATAACTCAGTGCAAATTCGAACTAAATGTACAGTTATTTCTGCTGTTATTGGTCTAATAACGAGAATCTAGTGATTCATTGCCGGTGTTTCAACTTGTTTCCCTATCGTGGCCTGATTCTTGTATCTTTGAAACTATCCTGTTGGATTTTGACTTGGCATCTTATTGGATCACTGCATCTGACCAGTGGCGTCACTAGGGCTGGTGTCACCCGGTGCGGTCCGCACCCCCCGCACCCACTCGTGACGCCACTGCATTTGACCATGATGTCGGTTAAAGCTATCGTTGACCATTTATGCCTTTAAAAGCGGCGTTGTAGGAGTCATTGCATTAAATAGGATGAATCTACATTAGGTTCTTGCATCGAAAACTTTGAGGTATGATCTGACTTAGCGGGAACTTCGGCCGCAGTTGCATGTTATCTTGCCCGCTATACTCTTCCCTCTATAAGTGCACCGAGAGAGGAGTACATAGTCCATATAACGCCACTTTACCACCTCCATCAGCTCCGTACTTTCCGCCGCTGTCTCTCCCTTTCATGCTGCCACTACTCTAATTCACGCCCTTATCTGCACTACGTTGGACTCTGCTAACGCCATATTTGAGGGACTAGCTGATATTTCGAAACTTCAGCCGGTTCTTAATGCCGCTTCCCGTCTAATTGGAAGTGTGCTCAGATGTGGCCATATATTTTCCATTATGCGGGATACTTGGCACTGACTCCCCACACAGTAGCTATTCAGTTTAAGATCCTGACCCTTATGTGCAATTGTCTTGTTGGCTCTGCTCCATCATTTCTGCGGTCCCGGATTGTCGCACCCTTCAGTCGGCTGCCCATGGACTTGTCCCTCGTATGCATACAACTACAGCGCAGTCGAGAAGCTTTGCCTATGTTGGACACACCAGCTGGAATTGCCTTTCTCGAGAACTGCAGCTCGAGCTCCTGAGTTTGTCCCTTCCACAGTATCGCAAGCGCCTGATGTCTGTATTATGTGACAGTAATTTCACTGGATCGAGTCATGAGGGTCACTGATGAGTTTTCTGTTGGAGTGGCGCTTTATAAATGTCATATAGCAAACACTCAGTTACAATTACAAGCTGGGGGTTAGTAGTGCGAGTGAACAGGATTTCCCTAAGTCTCTATTGATTCCAACTGACAAGTAGGCCTACGCAGTAAGATTATATGATATAGTAATAGCAGACGATAACAAGTTTAACAGGAGTAGAATTTAACTGTAAGGCAGCCTGAAAGGCGCCCATCTGTCCTAATTATTGTCGCCACCTAGGGAATGCAAGGCTTAGTCTACCTTGTGAGGTTAGCGGGTATCTAATCTGCGTCCTTCTGATCTTTCGATCTTCATGCCATCGTGTTACCATTCAACCAAGAAGTTTGAAATGTTGAGGGACGCTGTGAATTCCGCGTGTCCATAATTATATGGTGCTATCTTGAAGGAAAAAGAGATCAATAAATCAGATGCAGGGTTCGTTCATTGTTTCTGAACTTTAAGGATCCACAGAATTTCGAGTTTTGTTTGAGTGAAAAAGTTCACTTTTCTCGTCGGTCAACTTGCTCTAGAGAAAGCAAGTCTCTTGGAGACCAGCTCTAACTCAACAGTGGTACATTTTTTTCGTCAGGGATGTTTGTCTTGTAATCTAATTGTCTACTTGACTTACTTTAATTTGTAATTTAGAGAGGTTCAACATAATTTATTATATCTTAATTTCTTCGTTGTTTAGTTCTCGCAATGTATCTTGACTGATTTTACTAGTCAAGAAGTAGAATTTTTCTAAGGGGTTTTTACTTAGCTATGCAGGCCATAAGGCGAAGTCTCACTCTATCCTTTGGTACGGACTCTTTCTGCGATATGAGCCCGATTCTGCATTCCATCTACTGGGAAACGGAGGTCCATCACAACACCTGAATGCAGTAATTTCAAACACGCGCGAAAGCTCTCTTGCTGAAAAATTATGACAAATTAGGTTGCAAAGGGTAATTTTTCCCAAAGCTCATTATTTGGCTTCTGATAGAAGGAGGGTAGAGGAGAAGTAAAGGGTATCGAAGGAAAACAGTAGTGCAGAAAAGGGAGGTAATCGACAGACCATCAGTAAGGACAAGGATGGGGAAGGTTTTCGAAGTGGGGGAGAGGAAAGTGATAGTGAAAGGGTCGTAGATCGTGGGGGAAATGATGAGAGTGAGGAAGAGGTGTGCATAGTCATACTTGACTAAGAGGTTCTTGAAAGTATGCTGATATCTTCTCGAACTGGCGAACTAACGTACAGATGGCGATTTATGGGGGGAGAGAGAGAGAGAGAGAGAGAGAGAGAGAGAGAGAGAGAGAGAGAGAGAGAGAGAGAGAGAGAGAGAGAGAGAGAGAGAGAGAGAGAGAGAAAAGCAGGGAGGAAGAGATCGTGAATAGATGCAGTGAATGAAAAAAGACTATTTATTGTTAAACAACCATTCTATCAGACGCTGAGCATCTGACATCTGCTGATTCGACAAAATCTCGTTTATGAGGAAACTGTTTCTTTTCCTTCTGCTCTTTTTACTGATGAACGACGCTTTGGTGAATGTCTATATGGATAACTAATGTCAGGAAGAATATTGTGAGAAAATGTGAGAAAATGGTATTTGCCAATATTATGGTCCATTTGGGGCACCAAACACGCATTAGATGAAAGCAGCTTGGAATTTAGTGGTGATTGCCAAGATAAATAACTCACGATAGGAAGCATAACAATTTTACTTGAACTGATTTGCTCAGATTTGGGAGAAAATATGTGGCAATGGAATTTCCAGGTGATCGGACCCTTTAGGATCTCACGCACACTTTTTAAAAGCGATTTGAGATCTCTTGATTTTGGCTAGGTGGACAACTCGTATTAGGCAGCTTCACAACATTAGTTGGACAAGTTACTTGGCAGCCACATGAGAAAGTATGAAAGTAATATTTCCAAATGTTTGGAATTTTGGGGCACCGTTACACACTAGATGGAAGAATTTTGAGATTTGGTAGTGATTTTCCAAGTGGATAACTTAGGATATATAGACATCATACGTAGATGTTGCATATGTTTTTGGAGGGAGGCGTCTGAATTATTATTTTGTTTTCTTGTAACTTCGGTAGCCTACTTACAGTAGGCCTACAGCGAAAGGTAATGAATTAAGTTAAGGAATCTATACGTACAGATTAATTAGAAGCAGTGCCTTTTTTAGCCGGAACGCGACGGAACGGCGTTCCGGCACCTTTTTTCAGCTGCTAAAAAATAATTTATTTATTTTAATAATGAAAAGAATAATTTAGTAATTCTAATTTAATTTCAGTGTTTTGAACTGTTTTCAGTGTTTATTGAGACCCATCCCAACCCCCAATCCAGTTTTTCTCGGGATTTTAGCCCGCCCATAATTGTTCCGTTCCGGAACCTTTTTTCTAGAAAAAAACACTGATTAGAAGAATCACAGCATACTATAATATTACATACATTTTATAGCAGACTTCGACCGTTAACATGCGCTGCTGTATTATAGATCTAAACAAGTTCAAACCAGTTGCTATACAGCAGAGATCTCAACGCTGACAGAAGGCACTGTGGTATATCAGAGGTCAAGATAAGGATTGAAGGCGTCTGCAATGTCCTGGTCGCTGCAGCCTCTTACGCAACACCGCGTAAGCAGTCTGTAAACCCATCCACTCTTACGTAGAATGGGTCTGGGAGTTGGTTGACCAGACCTCTTTCCTCTGTGGCTCAATCCCTGTCCAGCGGAAGCCATCGACTCGTAATCGGTCAGTAGTTCCTCCCCATCCCATTGATCAGCTGCATCACTCCTCCGTTTCCGTATCAGCTCAGCCAGCGACTCGTCTTCATCCGCTTGAAAGCATCAACATTGAGCACATGTAACCGTTATTATAAGCGAAATTTACAAGGTTCAAATATAACGACATCTGTGGTGTCGTCATCACAATGTATTGTACATGGCATAATTGATGGTCGTTTCGAGCGAAACTCTACTCACAAAGTTCCATAGTTGGACGCGCTCCTTACCTGTTTTTTTAGCATCTGACCCGGCAATGGCCAAATCTCAAGGTCCCGTACACGAGGCCAGTGCATCGCAGGAATTGAATATTACTACCCGACTACGCTAACACCAAATTTGGTGCCTAATAACAATCTGTGCGAGCAGCCACCTTTCCCAGAGGCGTTGCACAGAGTACATTCAGCAGATTTGAACCCGTAACCGTTAGATTGTAGACTGGGCGCGTTACCGATAGACAATCATTGAACTCTTCGTTGAAGAAACTAAACTTAACCCCAATGAACGGGGACCTTTTGCTGGTTCCCAAATTAAACACTAAACATACCTACGACCTTAAACCATGTAAATCGCCTTCCAAGACAACCAATGCTGAGATAGAACTCATTTCGCATTTACACGTTCTTAGCAAAGACAATAATTATCGATCGGGCTTCCCCAATCGATTACGATATCCGACTGTAACTTCACTTCAAGCTACCATTGATCAGTGATCACTGCCTAGTGCATTACTACAAAGTCGCTGTAGAAGTACTTAGATGAGAATTATAGATCCTTAAAACCTGTCACCACGCTTCAGTGGTGTTCCTGTAGAAGCGCGTAAAACGTGTTACTATTAGCATTAGCTTCCTCTAGTGCGCTCTTAAGACTAGACGCGCATCATTTAATCAGAATATCTTTAGTCATCGAATACCTGTAGAAGTTGTCTCCTGCGTTAGTTCTGACTGTGAGGGTCCTTCGACGACCGTCACCCCTCGCTTCCGCATGTGGCGATTCTTGACCATCTGCTGAATCAGGTCCCTCGTCCTACAGAATACATACGCGTCGCACGAGGGCGACTCCAGGAGACTTACGCTCAACCACGAAGCGAATATCAACATCACCGGTTTCATCTTTCGCATCAATGCCTAGAAAAGATTCCCGGTAGTATTCATTAAAATTCGTTAGCAAATGTCGTATTGGACTCGTTGATCAAGGCGCTTGGAGCATTTAACGCGTTGATGCGAAAAAGGCACAGCACCCAGCAACACCTGAGCAACATCGGGCCAACATCGGGGCAACTTCAGAGCAACGTCGGTCAACATCGAGGCAACGTCGGGGCACTTTCGGAGCAACGTAGGGGCTACGTCGGGGCAACGTCGATCAACATCGAGGCAACGTCGGGACAACATCGGGGCAACGTCGGGGCAAAGTCGGGGCAACGTCGGTCAACATCGAGGCAACGTCGGGGCAGCATCTGGACAACGTCGGGCAAAGTCGGGGCATGGTCACGATACCTGGACAAGCAGCGTTGACGACTGTTTCCTTTTGCTTGCTTAGCATCGGTAAAGTACACAGAAAATGAAAGAAACAGACAGTGAGAAACTAGAGTTACCTAAGGGTCAGTGTGCGAGACCGTCAAAGAAGAGGATGTGGTTAAGTACCCGATGCAGTAGCCTGCTCCAGATTTCTTCTATTAGCTCTGTCCTAACGAAAACTGGTACAATGACCTACGCTGTAAGTGCGAGCGTTGTAATCGTAATCTCCAAATAACTACTAAGTGGTACTCGTAATTGCTAAGCCTAAACACCAGCTTATTCATGAGCGCTGCGTCGTGTCAGAAGGGTTGTCCAGATAAGACAAGTGAGGATGCGAGTCCAGTAGCCAAAGAGAAAAGAGAGAGGATGCAGAAAGTTTGACTGAACCAGCATCTCAGAAGAGGACTCGGGTCTTACCATTCGTCCTCATATGCCAGGACTAAGAAAATGAATTCGCCATCACGTCTTATCCATGGCTGACTGTCGGAGTTGGATCAAGGGTCTGCTCGTCAATTGGCACCATATCTCTTGACTGGCAGGTGATGTCGACCATCTACGGACCCAATTGTGGTCCAACGAGACAAGCGAAACATGCGGGCAATGCATATTGTTTTTTCGCGTTTTTAGGTCATAATCCAAGAGATCAATAGTAAAAGAATAACACAGTGGGCCTACTATACGAGGCAATGTAATTATCACCACCGTTATATCATTATCATATCATCGTATCATGATACAGTACAATACACACAATGTAATACAAAGTAGGCCTAATACAATACAAAGTAGGCCTAATACAATACGACAGTACTGTAATCCGATGACGCACTCCTTACACTTATCACTTCAAAAGACTGATCTCTTTTCGTTCAATAGATAATTTTTTTACTAAGTCAATCAATCAATGAACTAGACATTTATATAGCGCGCTCTTCAAGGTAACTATTCAGGAGCGCTCACAGTCCATGCAGCCTCGGCGAAAGAGAAGAGCCTAAAGAGCAGAGAAGAAAGAGGTGGACGAGTCTCGAGAGAGAAACCGCAATTCCAGAGGAAGTCATCGTCATTATTGTCTGAAGCGCAATTTCAGCAGAGCTCAGAGTGTGATGTCAATGTCCTATAGAGGCAGATGGCGTTCCCCCGCTCAGCAGTCACTGACATTCATGAAGCACACTATAGTAGTAACACGGGATTGTGTGTTACAAAAATGTCATCTATCGAACAGAACGATTATAGTTTTGTCTCTTACCGTAACTCAAGGCGAATAACACAGCAATGTTGCTGATCGAAGTCTTCGGAAGCTGAACCAAGTCTAAAGTATGACCTAAGCGTAGGACCTATAGGCGATCTTAATTAGACAGAGTGAGTAATTCATCCTTCTTGCTTTTGCACAAGACTCGGTATTGTTTTCAACTGAAATTAGTACAAGCCCATCTATTCTGCTTCGTAATCTGTGCTTCCTGCTTTGAAGTGAAAGCACTATTAAAAATGTTATCTTTAAACGTAAGTTATGTGTTCGCATTTAAGGCAATATGCTACTGCAATCTGAAAAAATTTGCTGATGGCATTGGCCTCCTCTAGAAGCAGACCAGAACTACAAGATATCAGGACACGAATTGACGAAACCAGTAGAAGATTCGACTTAATGATCAACGCAGAGAAAACCAAAACAATGGCGATTGAAAAGACCAAAGAGATAACTATCACACTCTAAGGAGAAGCTATTAAGCAAGTAGAACCGCCATAGTGCTAAATTGCGTAAGTAAGCAAGTAGAAGCATGGATAAGATCCCATAGTGTATTCCATTAAAATGCCACCCATGAAGTTAAGAGAGGTAGGATAGAAAAGAGGATTAGGTTCGAGATGCACTTCACTGATTAGATTGATCAAAGCTAATCGTGTTGCCAACAGCTCCGATAGGAACGTCTCGGGTTTCTCGTCCTCGTCACTTTAATCTAGTAGCCTCGGAGATCTTATGTAATTGATAACACTGGTCAACAATGGTTTTATTGCCGATTATATTAAAGCGATTTTAGGGTAAACCTGTGGTGCTGATTCCGAATATGGAGTCGGTTTTGCTAGATTGGCTCTAGTTTTTGAGTTATTCGACTAATTATGAGAATTTAATGGTTAAACGGAGCACAGTAACAAATCGCAATGAAATTGTCTCAAATTTTGTACCAAAGTGCACACATAAAATATATAATGGCATTGTCTTCGGTCTGATAACATTTAAACATGGTAAGCTGATTGATAGAAATCACAATTTTTAGACTTTTCCAAGGCTTCTGACACTGTCAAACACTCTTTCCTGGCCGACTTAGTGCTGATTGCACTAAGTTCCATGGTATCACATCGTCCCTGGCCTGAATTAATTCAAGTATCATACAGGGCTCAGGCATGGGTCTCACCAATTTTGTTGTAGCCATATCTGGTTTAAAACCTCTCTACCACTTTAATCGCATCTTCAAATATGCAGATGACTGCTATCTTCTCATACTGGCTTCTAATATCTCCACCACTGTTGCAGAACTTGATCACATAAATGCCTGGGCCCAGAGATGCAATCTTCGTCTTAACCATTCTAAATCCAGCGACATTATCTTCACTAAGTCCAAGACGATCCTTAAATCCTATCCACCACCTATATGCGGAGTCTCAAGGGTCTCTTCATTAAAAATATTAGGAATTGAAATAACCGATAAGTTTGAATTCCCTCCTTATATCCAAAAAACTGAGCATAAAGGCTAAACAATCCTTTTACGCTCATCGTATCTTGATTTCTCATAGGCTCTCGGTCCCCAGGCTTCATGACGTGATATGGGCTACCACTGTATGCTATGCTGTTCCCAGGTATGGTTGCTTTGCCAACAAGCAGGAACTTGATCATTTGGGCGCAATTATTCGTAAGTTGGTTCGTCTTGGCTCCCTCCCTCCTTCTTTTCCTACTTTTGAGGAACTCTGCAAAAAAGCTGATCGTGGTCTCTTTAATAGCATTCTCAAAAACTCTAGTCACCTCCTCCATGACCTTCTACCTCCCGTTCTAAAGACCGGGTGTGATTTGCGCCCTCGTTCCAATAATCTGATTCTCCCTAGATTTGACTCCCTTACCCGACGAGATTTCCTGGGTAGGATGCTGTACAGTTAGGCTCTTTTTCTATTATTTCATTTATCATCTAACGTCATTATTACTGTTATATTTTTTCTTTCCCCTTTGTGTATGTAAAGCGCTGTGCGTTTGCTAGCGTTTATTAAAGAATATACTTACTTACTTAATTAATTAATTCATTAATACATAGTTATACGCCATTTGTACGATTTTCTTTTATGTCGGTTATCAGGACAATCACGTTGGAGGCTCCAGCAATAGTCTGCCATCGTGTGTCTGTCCCATTTGCCTTGATACCTTTCTTCCATGACCTTTATATCTTGGTGAAACCTCTCACCTTGTTCCTCACTGACATGTCCAAGATTATATGGAAATCTATTTAAGTGGCTATGAAGAAAGTGTACCTTTGTGCTCATATTAGTACCCAAATTTCTTAAGTTTGTGAGCATGTTTTGCACCAGTTCTTCGTAATTGTCTGCTTAGTTGTTGCCTAAAAAGGTTCTGCACAGCTAAGACAAAACTGCAACAGGCAGAAGCTTCAGTACCATTCATACATTTTGTGAAATCAGAATCCATGATAAGTTTACGATTCAAACTTATATAGCATTCGAAGTGTCCGGAGTGGGGGTAGGTAACAGTGTCTGGACATGGTCCGGACAGGGTGTCCGGACAGTTCACAGAGTACAGAGGTACAGCAACTAACATCAAGACATAATCCGAGCCAAACAAGTAAATACCCACACACATACAGGCAGACATATACACACATACAAAGACACATACAAAGACACATACGCACACAAACAAAGACATATACGCACATATACAAAGACACATACGCACACATACAAAGAAGTATACAAACACACATACAAGGAGACAAACACACGGACGCGATGCTGGCCGGCAAATTCGCTACAAAACAAAAAATTAAAAAAATTAGTTGTTTATTTCGAGGTGTCCATTATCTAATGAACTAGAGCCAATTCGAAAAAACCACTTCCATTTTTGAATTCAGCGACACCAAAATACCAAAAAATTGTTCAAATATCCTTGGCAACGAGAAATTTTTTTTTATTTGTTGACCAGTGTAACTTGCTGAGTTATCCCTGAGTTAGCCACACTAGGAGAGTTGCGAACCAAGTTAGTCGCCACCAGGAGACCACTTCCTTTTCAATGACGTAGTTCCTGATTCGTTTTATTCAGCAGAGTTCACTAAATGAGACAAACATGCTAATCCCTCCCATAACTAAGTCCTCACGTTTCCGTTCCTAGCGAATCAATGTCAAACAGGTAATGGTAGGCCTATCAACCAATTGAAATGCACCGTGCACCCTTTAGGCTAAAACAATAACTAGCTTAATACTCGTTGTAATTATTGCTAAACAGTAAGAGTGAGTAGCAGCTAGAGCAGCCTCTCGGCGGCTTGCTAATTAACATCATGCGAAGATGACAAAGTTTGACTGTGTCTAATAATTAGATACTAATATTATCCGCTTGGACAGATTAGAGTAGATCATGATTCGTTGTTGTCTGTCGTAATCAAGAAAACAATGACAGTGAACGCTAAAGGAACATTCTTACCCTGTTTTTGGTACAATGGTTGTCCTTCTAAACGAACAGGACATACCGCATGTGATAGAACATTTCGTCTATCCAGGAGGGCTAATAAACGAAGATGGCAGCAACGGAGAAGATATACAAAGGTGAATGAGACGCTCTTCGCAGGCATTTGGAATAATGAACAGGATATAAAGAAGTAGTGAATTAACCAAGAAGACCAAGACAAATATATACAAGACGATGATACAATCGATTTTCTTATATGTATCGGAATGTTGGACAATGCGAAAGCAAGATAAGAAAAGAATTCCTACAGCAGAAATGACTTTGCTGCGGAAGATTGCAGGGATTTCAAGACTGCGGAAAATAAGAAACGATGACATAAGATAATCATTAGGTATATAAGCAATCTCTCTGACAAAGTCGTTCAACGCAGTCTCAAATGGTTCGGACATGTACAGAGAATGCCAGTTGACCGAATCCCACGAAAGATTCGAAGGAAAAGACACAAAGGCAGACCAAGACTACGCTGGATAGATAACATAAATGAGGAAATAACATCACTTGGACTAACACTAAAGGAGCAGAAACTTGACAAATGATCGAGGACAATGGAGATAATTTGTTCGCCCTCATCGCCGCCAAATGGCTGGCGTCAGGAACTGATGATGATGATGATGTGGTATATCAACTATGAACCTGCACTGAATAAACTTTGAAACTTAATAGGAAATATACTTTAACCATACTTATCCATGTGAAGTTTTTAAAAGCAAAACAAAACTTGATCTCCATTGGAATTTTAATTTGAATAATTAGGGCGAGAGAGTTAAGCTTTTGTCTCACAAAATGAAATCAATGCGCAGTTACTCACGGATTATCTGTGACGTCGGTTGCAAGTTCTCCGCAGTGAAACGTGGCTTGTCTTATCTTTTCTCTTCGCCTGAGCGATGCATATCTTATCGGAGGTCATAGACGCGTCTTAACGAATAAACAACGCTGTCGTTCTCCGTTGGATTTCTATACTTGAACCTGACAAATAGCAATTGTAAACACCTGTTCACGACAATGGGGAACATCCTTTGTCTGAGAAAAACACGAGTGAATTGAGCACAATATACCGCAGAGACCCAAGAGTAGGACGACAGAGAAAGACAAACGAAGTGAAGACCGCCAATGGATGGACCATCTGGCTAGAGCAGCCCGAGGAATGTTTTGCGCAATTTGACAACTACTAAATCTCTGCTATGTGCATACGTGTACATACAAACATACATATATGTACATACATACATACATACTAATCTTGCTCGTACTAATTCTTATCTTACTCATACTCATAATCATACTCATACTAAATCTTGCTCATACTAATTTTTAATGCAGTACGTACGTACATACATACCTACTATCGATCTTTTGCTATAAAGTAATTTTTGGAGGGATGATTAATAATAATAATATAATAATATTTATTCTTTAATTAAGCGCCTGCAAACGCACTGCGCTGTACATGTTATGCTATAAATCTTAACTACTAACAGAACAGAGAGCCTGCAATACACGGCGCAAATTTCAGCCTACAAAGCATGTCCGCCTATGGGACTCGATCTCTGTACCTCTCGCACTCTACGCCAGATGTTATCCAATGCGCTATCGGGCATAGATTAGAAGGGCGCTATATAAAACTGCTTTAATGATGATAATAACAACAACAACAACAACACAACAACAACAACAACAATAATAATAATAATAATAATAATAATAATAATAATAATAATAATAATAACAATAATAATAATAATAATAACAATAATAATAATAAATATATGTACATAATAATAAGATAAGATCCTCCTTCGGGTTTCCAAGTCCCAGGTAGGGCTTGCCCCTAAATGCCTCTCTGACCTTATGCGGCAACCTCTCTCTCTGCAACTTCTGCGCGTCCTCTACTGGCCGTCTTGATCTCTTTGTCGCTCGTACTATGGCCACTCTGGCCCATCGTCGAGCTTTTGCTGTAACCAGTCCCTCTGCCTGGAATGGTCTTTCCCCTCCATTACAAACTAAACTCATGATGGGAATGTACCCGGCATCTACTCGCTCGCTCAAGACGTTTCTGTTTCCACAGGGCTCCAGCACTGAGGGCGCCTCTGAATATAGTTATGCTGCGAGAGGCGCTTTATAAATTACTAGATCCGATACGATACGATACGATGATAAGTACTTAATAATAGTAGTAGTAGTAGTAGTAGTAGTAGTAGTAGTAGTAGTAGTAGTAGTAGTAGTAGTAGTAGTAGTAGTAGTAGTAGTAGTAGTAGTAGTAGTAGTAGTAGTAGTAGTAGTAGTAGTAGTAGTAGTAGTAGTAGTAGTAGTAGTAGTAGTAGTAGTAGTAGTAGTAGTAATAATAATAATAATAATAATAATAATAATAATAATAATAATAATAATAATAATAATAATAATAATCACAAAAATAAGGAAGTAATAACCATCGTAAACGTATCAACGCTTTATTAACGTAGGCCTACAACTTTCCAGATGACGAACAGGCTGCAACAAAGCCACCTACTAGCAACAACAGACTACACCTACTCTCACAAGGCTACCAAATTCAATGATCTAAAACCCACAACAAATCGTCGCCTGAGAATTATAATGCTCTATCATGAATTTTTGAAAAAATCGAGTTTGGTATCAATTTCTTCAGTGCAACGTTTGCTCTATCATTAGACGTAAAGACAAGCAGATTGAAGCAGCCGTTTCAAAGATATAAGACAATATTTAAATGCTCTATCTTATGAAGCTGTAAATTTTCTAAGCATAGTTGGTATTATATTGCTGTATGATTAGCATCCAATCACAGACCTGCTTTCGTCATGTTACAGCAATATTGCACTGAATAATATTACTGGTAAAATGCTCTATCATACATACTCGGGACCATTCTGAGCTTCACCAAAGGTGCACTGTACTTGTAAGGTAATATACTACAAACGTAATATCCATAAATAACCAAAATAAAGCAATATAATTCGATATAATTGTTGTGTAGTAAATAAATACTGCGTGAAATGCTGTCGTTATAAATTCTGGCATGTTACAGCAATATTATACCAAAACTGGATGATAGAGCAATATAATACTCAAGACGCGATGTAGGAAACTGCCTATGTTTAACTTAGAGCATTATTACAATTACGTTTACTTTGTCCGTTGGAATTATTTTGCTCTAACATGCATTTTTGCATCATTTTTATTATTTTCTATATTTAATACCTTTCTTTGTCGAAATAACATTTTCTTTTTCGAAACAGGTCATTAGCGGGTACATACAAATGATAGTATTATCCTGCAAAACAATCCAGTTTAGAATTCTTGGCCTATAATAGTGACCAAACTTTGAAGTCGATTTCCTCGGTTTCGTCAAAATATAAGATAGAGCAGTATAATTCTCAGGCGACGAAATATGCTAAACCCTTCTCATAATATAAGCACACCAGCAATGAATCCTCCTTTCACAGGACAAGACAAGACAAGACAAGACAGGATCAATCACGACCAAACCTTCAACAAAATAGCCGGCGGCGAACGCCCTCACAAGGGGGCGTCCATAAATGACGTCACGCACCTAGGGGAGGGAGGGGGGTCAGAAATTTGTGACGATGTGTGACAAGAGGGGGAGGGGGGGTTAAAGAAATGTGACGTCACATCAGGTCTTCATAATTTAATTTTAACAATAACAACACTAATTTTGAGTAATTTTCATTATTAATTTTATTTAAATAAATAATGTGCAGTCACTATCATTATTAATTTTCTGATTATTTAAATATTTATATATATGGTCACTCTAAGATTTTATTCAATATTAACTAAATAAACTTATCTTTAATCACTATAGATGTCAATAGCCTATAGTACTGATAAGTGATATCATAATCTATTATATAGTTATGGTTTGAAATATATGTTCACTTTTCATAATATACTTCGTCAGAAAGAGGGGTAGTCCTAGAAATAAAATGTTTGAAAGAGTAGTTATAAAAACGGTTGAGTTTTGAATTAAGAATTATAAATGTAAGTACTATTGATCTGAATGGAATATCCATTCCACAGGATGAAGAGAACCATGCTTTCTTATTTATTCCATGAAGGAGCATTTGCTTCGCCATAGGAGAATTGAGTCTTGAGAAGCATACATTTTTAAAATTTTTTTAATTATTCTTATCAAACATTTTAATTCTAATAATTCTACCAGAACTTTTCATTCAGTGGAATGAATATGTGATTTTTATAATTCTACTCTCTCCATTTTCAATTATTTTTTTAATAGTTATGACTTTTCACTTGGAAATATTCATCGTCTAACCAATAATACAGATGTTCAGAATATTATACTAATATTCTGGACTTCTGTAGTAATTGGTTAGACGTTGAATATTTTGAAGTTAATTTTTATGCTATATTTCAGCTTTCCAACACATCGTTTTTAATACATGGCTTTCCCCTTGCAACATCAGAGTTCAGCACCCCATTAAATACTTTAATTATTAGAATGACAATAAATGTGATTTGAAACATGTTTTATTATCGAATGGAAATTTGGTTTTTAGGGGGGGGGGTCAGAGCTTTGTGACGTCATTTTTGAGGGGGGTGTTACTTTTTGTGACGACGTGTGACGAGGGGGGGAGGGGGGTAAAAAATCGGCCAAAATAGCGTGACGTCATTTATGGACGGCCCCCAAGACATCAAAATCAAAACTAACAGAGCGGAACAAAATGTACAATGTACATCCTGCCACGAACGGACAGGCGGTAAACTATCAGAATCACACACAAAACAATAGGTACTTCAACACAGACATTCACTATATTAAGGATTATCAATAAGGATAATATAATATACTCATAACAATAAAGCACACGTGGTTGAAGCACAGAATCCAAAAACCGAATATCCAGTAACTCCAATCAACCAAGCCACAGAACGAAATCTCAGTCCGTACCACAATAATCAGTCTTTATAGATAGAGGACTACCTTACAGAAATCTGAGAAAAGCACAAACACACCTCAACACCACAGAACAGCTCCCAAGTGAATCGAATGCCTATCGAATGATTAACCTAAAACACAGAAGATTTTTAAAGAAATTTCCACTGGTGAGAATATTTTGAAAAAGGGCATTTATCGCGCGTAATTTTAAGTAAAAACGCAATGAATCAGAGAAGTTTTATACACAGGAAAAAGGGCAGGACTGTTGGGGAATTTGACAGGGCTGGTGGGGAACTTTACACACCAGTTAACATGTTAAAAAATTCTCTGCTAAAATACCCTACTAATCAAATTACTACTAATAAAACTAACACTGACAAAATTAATAGTAATCAAAATAATATTAATCAAATTAACATTCCCTTCTCCATTACTAACAATAAAGGCAATGCTCATAGAACAGCAGCTTGCATAAAGCAGTCAATAAAATGCGAGACCAACCCCCCCCCCCCCCCCAAGAAACGCCTATGCCTATCACGTTCATTTGCAGACCCACGGCATATTGAAACAGCAGTGTTAATCATCCTAGTCACAAAAAACAAATCACTCCAAACCAGTAGGCCTAATCTTCAAACTTAGTTGATTTAACCATTGGGCCTATTCCAATGACATAAGAATTTGTGTTCAATTCATCAGGCAAATCAGGCAATTCATCAGGGCTGCATACAACAAACATCACAGCGAACACAATTACTAATATACCACGCCGACAATTAATATTACTACCAACATCTAATCCTAGCGATAATTTTTTGGTTTCCAGTTAGCACGAAGTCATATCCTCGCAGAAAGATTCCCCGAGGATAGGCTTAATCCAAGTGTCAGACAGAATATTCTGTAGTCGTCCGTTCTAAAACTTCATTGGTCCACAATAACACCTATTGACAGCGGAAAACTTTGACCCCCAGACTAACATCTGTGTGAGTTGTCTTATCGGCGGGTCTACGTACATAGGAGCTCAATAATATATCTGAATCACAACGTATAGTGAATAATCTCATTTTCATAAAATTGCTGAAATCCTTCCACAAAACAAGAACTACAGGCATCATTCTATAGTTTGTAGTTCCTGAGAAACGAAAGGCCAACATATCTGATCAAGTGATCTTGAACTGCAAGGTTATTCGATGATTATACAAACTTCCGTATACGGCAAGGTTATTCGATGATTGTACAAACTTCCGTGTACTTTTCTTGGATTCCGAAACCCTGAAACCCACGAATAGACACCAAGAAAGCCATTCTACCACTTTAGTTCCTGCGAAACTATGGATTAACGATAACAGTTCAAGTGACCTTAAACTGCAAGGTCATTGGATGGTCGTACAAGGTTTTATATCTTTTAATATGTCGAGACCCCGAGAACCATGAGATAGACACCAAGAACACCATTCTAACGCTCCCTGCGAAACCAAAAGTTAACTGCATCAAGTTAAATTACCTCGACGTTCATACGACGTTGATTATGACTCTGATATTTGCAAACCCGATGAACTTATCTTGAACTGTAAATTTTTTAATCCTCCACAGATACTGAGATATTATTTTTTGACAGTGAAGGTAAAACGACTTTTAAACTAAAGGTTGCCCGATTGTCCTACAATATTAGAAATATTAGAAATAGCTTTTTTAGAAAGGAAAACCCTGTTATAGACACAAGATCACGCCTCTAGGCCTATCACTTGTAATTTCTTAGATACTCTGGGAGGTAAATTACCTCTGGTTCCGGATTGCGAATGAATGCATGTAATGATATGAATTTGGTCATAATGATAAACTAATTTGATCAATTATCATATTCGTTTGCTAACTCATTGCTTGGATTTTTATTCATTAATTCAGTAAATTTCTGACTAATTCATTGACTCAATGATTGCTACATTGACTCATCAAATCATAATATTCGTCTCGGCATTTTAAGAAGCAAACGCAGGTACTTCACAATTTCTTACTACCATTAGCACCACCGTTACATAAATTAAGACATAATTTTAATTGACTAAAATGATTGGTTGAAAGAACACAAAAATGAAATAAACTTATTTACACATGCTTTTGTTCATTATTTAAAAATCTGCATTTGGAATATACTTCGAGATGATATTCGATTTATTATGTTACTCATTAACAGAACGCTTTAGCATGTCTGTGAGCTGCTGGTCAGAGATATGCAGAGTTTAAGAAACATTCAAATACATATTTTACCCTTCATATATCAGCCATTCTATTAAGCTGTCAATAAAACAGTTTATTAACAGTCCATTAATTATGTCAACAAAATAGGGGGAGGGGGTTTGTAAAAGTTTGACAATTCTTGACAAGGGGGATGGGGATTCAAGACAAATTGACGTCAATAATAAAACTTAATTAATTTTTATCAAAAAGCAACCATGGATTCGGAAAGTCTTGATGAGTGATCTATTTCTTTTTTGTTTGTAATTTTTTATCAAACGCGATATTTTCCTCTTTTCAAATTATCTTGTTTATTGTTCCCAGATTAAATGAGAAAATGTGCTACAAATCTCTTAAATGAAATATCCTGGGTTCTTTTAGATATCTATGTTCGAAATCTAATATTTTGAGCTTATCTTCAGTGAAAGAGCATTTTTCTTCGAATTAGTGGTTAATATTAAACGGTGAGAAACTGTGCAGGCTTATTTAAAAATTGTCGATTGAACATATTTATAGTAAATATAATATTCAAGATAACAAATTTGCTCGTTATTGGTTAAGCTGATCTTTTGGGTGGGTGGTTGCACTATATTTACGCTTGGCACAGGGCTGTTTCAATGTGACTTCGTTTCTTGGTTACTTAGGAGACCCTCTGAGGCTCTGACTCCGGAGTGAAACATTAAATGCGTAGGCCTACTCTTTTTTCCTTCTTTCCGTGTCCTTTGGCTACCCATATATCTGGCAACCCTTCACAGGGAACATTATAGCTTGCTACGTTCCTGAATTTAACTAATATTAAAGATAAGTTTAAATGTAATATAATTTTGTTAATTTATTATTGTGCTATTTAAACTGAAACAAAACTGGTTTTTTTTATTTCAGTGGGGTAAAATATTTTTTGACATAATTTTTCGCATACGCCCCACTTCGACTTCATTCTTGTTCCAAATATTCAATATTCTTGAATATTTGACAGTTGTTGACAAGGGGGAGGGGTCAAACACTGCCTAAAATTTGTTGACACAATTAATGGACGACCTTATACTGGGAGGGCAATTTGTCTGTCAGAATATGTTGATAAAAAGTGGTTTTATTTTCGATTCAAAGTGTAAACATTGACTCCTTGTCCAACGGTAATTCCTCCGACGATCAGTTGTTTCTCTCCTTTATCGTAACATATACTACCTGGCTCTCGGATACGTTTTTCCTCTACTTCTTCATTTGCTGGACAAATAATCTGATTCCATTCAAGATCAGAATTCAAGAGAATGACTCTATCATTCCCATAGTCAGCCAAAAACACTTGATCGTCTGAATCGAGTGAGAGATAAGTTAGATTTTGCCTGTCACCTGAAGGAATAAAGCGACGGATGACCATCTGTCCATTTCTGGTCATTTCGCATACGCCCCACTTCGATTTCATTCTTGTTCCAACTGACGAACTCTCTCTTTTTTCATCCTCTTCCATCCACTCGTGAAGGATGATGAAATTCCCGAAGGATGTTTCTACTGCATGATGAAGCTTATTGATGTCTCTTGGTAGCTGAACGGATCGAAGGAGTTCTCCATCTGATCCGTAGATCTGCAGTATGGTCGATGAATAGCTGACCACCCATAAATGACCATCGCTGGATACTGACAAACGATTTGGCTCATAGTCTGTGGACAACCATTTTATGACAGAGTGTTGGTCGTCTGTTTCCTTTGTAATCTTCCAGACGCAGTTTCCCTGTTGGTCAGAGACAAAGAGACACAATTCCTTCTCATAAGATCCAATGTCAGAAGGAGATTCGATGTCTTTAATTCTGATTGTCCTCTGAAGAGAAAATGAATTCTGATCCTCAAAGACACGAATTGCATTTCGAGGATAAGAGATTGACAATGGACCTGATTCGCAGAGAACGAAGATTTCATTTCGCAGTTTAGTCACTCCCCACACATATTCACCTGGTCCGACGTCCAGTCGCCCAGTAAAGTGGACGGAAATCGATCGCAAAACTAAATTTAAACAATTATCATTAAAATAATTAAATAATGTATATTCAAATTATAGCTCATTTATTATTATTATTATTATTATTATTATTATTATTATTATTATTATTATTATTATTATTATTATTATTATTATTATTATTATTACTATTATTACTATTATTATTATTACGACTGCTGCTACTACTACTACTACTACTACTACTACTACTACTACTACTACTACTACTACTACTACTACTACTACTACTACTACTACTACTACTACTACTGCTGCTGCTGCTGCTGCTGCTGCTGCTACTGCTGCTACTGCTGCTGCTACTACTACTATCACTACTACAACTATTTCTATTATTATTAATCGCTAATGCTTCGTAATTTTTAGTTTATTTGTTTAATTGTATATTACTTTTTAATTTTGATTATATGATTAGATATATCGCATCTGGTAATGTAGTTAACTAAATATATTACTCTGTGTTTCTCTGCATTTATTTTAAACTTTATTCAATTATGAATCAAACTGCTCTTCGTTCTTACTTGCTGACCTTATGTTTGTCTATCGTCTTCGCTCTACGTCTGCTGCTGCATGTTCATATGACCCGCTGTTCATCTGTTAGTTTGCTAACTGTTCATCCCACAGGTCTTTGTCTACACGTAGCTAGCTCTTCACTTGCTATTAATCTGCAACTTCCTATTAAGCTCTTAATATTAACTGTTGGCAGGGCCGGATTTATTCATAAGCTATAAAAGCTACAGCTTAGGACCTCACAACCCACAAAGATCCCTTAAGAAAATTTAGAATTTTGGGGGTTTAAATTTTATGTATATATATGTATATATATATATATAATATATATATTATGTAGAAACTTTTTAAACGGCTTGTGTAGGAAATTCCATCTCGCCTGAGTAAATGTATTCATTTGAAAATAATTTGAATTTTTCACTTTAAATGCATTGCTATTAAATAATTAAAAGGCATATAGGTTTAAAAGTTTTGTGAGATCTTCTGGTGTAAATTTTTAGCAAGGTGCCTCCAAGCTTTATATATCTTAGGGCCTCACCAAGTCCAAATCCGACACGTAGAACTTATACCGTTGCATGTCTCTAGGTCCTATTTGCTGTTTATCTATAACTGTCTTTTGAACTCACTCCATTCTGACCTCGCTCCACTCTAACCTCACTCCACTCTGACCTCGCTCCACTCTGACCTCGCTCCACTCTGACCTCACTCCACTCTGACCTCGCTCCACTCTGACCTCGCTCCACTCTGACCTCGCTCCACTCTGACCTCACTTATTTGCATCTGTTCGTCTTACTCGCTGCTTAACAGTGACTGTCTCTTCATCGCTGTTCATTGGTAGCTGTCACGTGATTTCAGTACCAAACACATTTCTAGCTTTTCTGTTGCACGTTGTCACCTTTCAGTTGCCCGGCTTCCATTTAAATTTATCAAACTGTCCATTTACCTGCCATCAAGTCTCATCTCTTTTGGTTTAATTGTGTTCGGTGCCTTCATTGCGCTTTTTCTCTTGCTTACTGCCACTGCCATTAATGTCTTTGTATCTGTTTCATCATCTCAACATACGTCTGTTTAGATTACTTTCGATCTAACTGTAAGCCCTGCTGTTGCCTCTCTAACTTTAGGACTCTTTCCCTTTTGTTTTTGTCTACCTATCCCGTCTTTTGGTCTCTTGTCTTAGCCTCAATCATAGAAGACTACATAAATGATATTTAAGTATCTTGAAGTTAATAAGGCGACTTCTAAAGAACCTCTCTTATCGGATGGGAGTTCTCTCAAAATAATATACTTTTCTTCACCCTGACTTCCAGTTTTTATTTCTCTTCACTATGTTTCCATAAATTGAGGATTTTCCTTGTAAGTTTCAGCATCCTGCTGATTTCTTTATTTCTTAGTCACAGTTACTCGTCTCTTCTGTGGGCCTATATGTATTATATGTTTTATCTTTTCTTTATTATGAGCGACTTGATAAGAACTTGCCAACTGTTTTCTTGAACTGATTGCTGTCAATATTGATCACTTTCGCCTCAGTGATTTCAGAAGTCGATGGTCGAATATTTGCAAAACCAAAGAATACGTCTGTCAGTTGATTCACTTCGTACAGCTTCTGCAGCTTTTCAAAAGCATCCTGCGAATGACACCAGACCCAGACGACCAGAATTTGTCTCTCCAGTCGAGAATTCAGAATTTCTAAGCCTTCTTTCTTCAACTGACTGACGAGTTTATCAGTTTCAGGCGATCTCGGTTTGGTTCTGTCTCCAATATCTTCGATTCTTTGATGAAGTAATTTTGTGTCCATGGTCGTTGTACCAGTTGTACCACGATTTTGCACTTCGACTCTTATTACGCCTAATAACAAAAAATGAACGAATTTTAAGTATTTAAATGGTTTATTAGATGAAATTTTAGTTAACTGTAGTTGAATTCAGTCAATTATAGTGGTGTTACAAAAATCTACAAAGTATATTTTAGCTTGTAGGTACCTGACGATTTTGCAGCTTGATATAGGCCTAATTAAGCAACTGATATTGGACATTTGCTATCGATTCCCGATATTTGCAACTGAAAATTGTTCTAACGAACAAGAGCATGGTTTTCAAAGAAAATATCAGCACTGATAAGATAACGCGACAATTTATGTTGTTCGCATAAAAATTCAAGTAGGCCTACTAGGATCTTCACCTGTCGGCGAAATATTATGTTAAGATAAAAAATTAGGGCCATGTATATCGATGGATTGAATTACATAGGGTGAGCCGTGCGTGCGGCAATGCACAAAAGTATAATACTTTCTTTGAATGACTCGGACAAACTGCTGGCAAGAGAAAGCTGGGTATAATTTGACCTGGAAAAATGAAGTGTGAGTGAATATCACAAGTCAGTAAAGTAACTCAATGAAACGTCTTGTATCAATTACCACTTTCAAGACATAATATATTTAGTTAATAATTCAATCACTTTAATCCACAGCGATGCATCTAAACAATGTCGTTATCCTGTTATATGTCAGATTGCCTTGCTTGAACCTGCTTAAGTTTCTTAAAAAGAAGCAAATTGTATTCCTTATGGTGGTCGTGACAAAGTATCAGAATGGTCATATAACGTTACTTAAAAGTTTCTGATAGTGCTGGCGGTATTCTGTTACGGCCGATTAATATAAAGCTACAGTCGCATAATACCAGTATCATGCGATATTTGAACAAGTTTTCTTCACTTTTACTGGAGTTGTTACTAAAAGATTATACAATGACTTATGCTTAACATAATATGTCCTAACTAATTCTTTAAAAAACGTCAAGGTCTCATGCATATGTAATGCTATTATAATGAAGCAAATTATGTTAGTAAGTAGCCTTAAAATTTTGACTATTAACCTCCTCCATTTTCCAAGATCCTTGCCACTGTCTTCTGGTTCGTTTGTCGAAGACACTCGATAAAACTGGAAAACTTAATCTCGTCGACAGACCTCACCACATGCAAAAGCTCGGCGGTTTTGTTTTCGGTTGAACGCTGTCGTTGAATCACGCGACCTTGCTTTTTCGTTATGCAGCTGAGGGATAACAGCGAATCGATTAACGCGTCATTCGGTTGAAGATTTTCCAAGAGAAAACTTCTGTTGATTCTAATGAGTGCGGGTCTTTTCGTGGTATTCCCATAAAAATCTTTAAAAAAGACATTACAGCTTGCTATTTCTGGCCAAAAATTTCCAAGAGGACCGACTCCCCTTAGCCAAAGAGCTTAACCATTTTTCATACACAGTGTCTTAAAAAGATACGACTTTTAGATTAACGTACCAGGACATTTATAACGGGGCTGTAAAAGCTATCGTTCGCTGTTTCATTGCAGTTGCTTTGGAATAATCGAAACAAAAATCATTTCAAAGTCACTTAGGCTATAGGTTGGGTTTCATTCAGTCGTCAGTGGAAAGTGAAAATGAGAAACAAACATAATATGTGAAATCGGGGAGAGTTTTACTCTACAGGGTCTCATCGCATACGGTTTGGTAAGGCTTTCTTTGAGGCGATTGTTCCTATGTCATCGGTTGCTTATACGATCACAGTTGGTTGACTCCTTCTAGGACAGGGGTGGCGAACCTTTTTAAGGTGCGTGCCAAACTGAATATAACCCAGTATATAATTTTTTTCTCATATAGGTTTTATTTAACAAAGCGTAAAAAATTAATTAAAGGCGTTATTTTAAAGATCGTTTTTGAAAGCCGTTAAAATAAAGTCCTTCAAAACAGAAAATGTGGATTCCTACAGAGATTTTGTATTTCTAAGTTTGAAATTTTGGGGGACTCTCTGAATTCCGCTTGCCCAAACAATTTAAACGCGTGCCACTTTGGGCACGCGTGCCATAGGTTCGCCATCCTGTTCTAGGATAATGAGTCATGTAAAACAATCCGTGCATTAGCTTAGCTTTAGCTTTTTATTTTCGCTCAATTGACAGCATACTCCTTGTAGTCGGCAATATAAATCTTCTGTTTGCATTTGAATCATGCCTCATATTCATTATATTTACAGCTACTGTTTTCCCCAATTGGCGTTAGCTCTCCTGCTTTGGATTCAGTGTAACCTGGAACTCTGTATAACGTTTTCCATTCCGTCTTAAGAAATTGGAAATGTGAAGAGTTTCATAGGTCGTCTTGGGAAATGTAATTTTGCCTTATTGGAAATATGTCGCATGGAATAGCGCTAGCGGCTGGAACATCGCCTCACCCCGTTGTGTGCTCAAATGCCCTTTGACTTTGTGGTGGAGAAGTGGAGAAACCACCTGACCTTGTGCCTTTCGATAGCAATTACTCTTAGTCCAGGCCTGAGTTTAAGAATGTATTTAATTGAAGTCAAAATAAAAAATTTTCAATGAGATAACATGAACTCAACCTTTATTTCTTGGTGGATGACAAGGATATAGGAGCCTATAGCCTACAATGACCCAAGTTATCATGGCTATAGACAGCAAACTAGATAATCAATCTACCTTTCAAGCGCTGCCAAAATCTTTTCTTAAATCTTCGTCTTCTTATTCTTTGAAACCAACAGAAGTCGACGGATGCCAAAGATTTTATGACATTTTCGTCTCTCTCGTGGGCTGAATGATTAAGTATCCAATGAAGAACTGAGCTTTCTAAGACAACGTCCAACAACTCGAATGGAAGTTCATTCAGCTAAAAAAATGACTCATTTTTAAATTACCGCTTTAACGTTCAAAAAGTAGGCCTATATTGCATCGTCGGAAGTTTATTACGCGATTTTAATAAGTCCATAGAAAAGTGAAAAACTTCTTCGCTCTCGCACTGCTGAGACTAAATCTTCCAGTTTAAGTTAGGTTTGAGCGCGATTAGTCTACATTTTAAATAGTGGGTAATTTGTTGTGTAAGCGTCCTAAATTATTGATGCCATTATCCGTTGCAATCTGGAGTTCCAACTTTAAAATACAGTAAATTAATCTACAAGTAGGCCTAATTACTAATTATACTCTCCTAATCAAAGATGTTGATTAGTTTTAAGAGAGATTGACCTTCGAAATTAATTATAATGTAAAAGATGATTATATAAAAACGGAGCTTTTATGTTGCTATGAAGTGGTTAAATAAAACAGTTTAACAATCTTACCATTGTCTTAGAATGGCCTTGATCTTTTCCTGATTAAAACACATACATTTGAAGAATCATTTTCCGATTGCGATTTTAACTTAAAATGCACAGTAAATTCACATAATTTTTACAGGCCTACTTCGAAAACCAGAATTTATATTGACATTGTGGAGCCTATGAGGTGATGGAAGGTGACTAAATTTATTGATTTCTTATGTTTGCGCTGTTAATAGACAAAACTGAATAAATTCAATCGTCTAGCAACATCCTAGAAGTCAAGTTTCGGTCGGATTTTTAGGTCTGAATATTCGCAAGACAAGCGTCATTAAATCGACCCCCTACTTTCAGAGTATCGGTTCCTGTCTTAACATAGATTGGAAAGCTATCATTCTATAGAGTTTGATGAGCTCTACAGTCATCCAACTTATATATAATGCCAGAGGAAAAGCTCGAATTTCAAAGTTAAACCAGCACTTACCCACGACAACGTGATTTCTTGGTATGCATTCGATCTTTCCATCGTCCAAATGACTCAACGTCCGCCATCCGTCCGCGTCACTGCAAACAATAATATAAGTACAATGTCGTCATTGTGAGGTTCTTAGTACAGTAGATGTTGCATAATAGCCCGATGAGATGAAATAATATTTTTCTTATAGGCGCGGTCTTGCGGTTTAATGACATTTCAGCCGAATGTCATAAATCACAATAAAGTCCACCATCTGCGCAGCCTTTCTTCGGGGTCTTCAATGAATTCTCAGTTAGACGTTATGAACCGTCGGGATTAGAACCGCGTTTCAGAAATGAAATACTAATGATTTAATAGTCATTATTAGCTAAAGTTTGTTAAACTTTAGAAAAGAACTCTGACAATATGTTAATGACTTAGCAAATTACGAATTTAAATGACCAGCAACAATTTCAGTTATAATTAGTCACCCGATGGTTTGTGGAGAAATTGTCTCCATGTTGTCTTCTCCATGGCGCCACTGCACAGGAATCTCTTTCTTCCGATTCGTAGCTTTCATCACACGCACATTGTTTTGTCGACCTACTTCGTCCCAGATCAATTCTTCTTTCCGCCAGACCGATTCCAGTTCTTCCGTTTCGATCGCATCTTTTTGACCTTCAATGTCGGATGTTTCTTCTCTTATGGTGCGACATTTGTTTCCTGACGTAACCATCTCATCCTCCCAATTAATCTGTTTGTTCTGCCTTTGAAGACCGAATTCTATTGATTTTATATTATCTTTCCAATCGCATATCTCTCTGTCATGTTCTATGTGATCATACTTTCTAATTTCAAACGTCTCAAAAGGATGCCGAGGCCTTTCATTTTCGCCTGGCATATGTCGTTGCTCATATCCTATTTGATTCTCAACTTTCATTACTTTCACCAGTCTTTTTCTTTGTGAAGAGTTGCTTAGTTCTATATCCTCTCTTTTATTAAACATTCTTTGACCCTTTAAAATACATGTATGGTTGAGTTTAATCCTTTCTCTGCATTTCATCTGTTTGGAATCGAAGCAGTGAAATGCGTGGAGTTTAATGTCTTCTTCTGACAGAAATAATCATAAAAAGTCTTGACATATACTAAACAAATCCTGAAAATTATTACGTATGACAGAATTTCGGAATATTTAAAGCTACGTACATGCCTTAATAAAACGCTATTTTTTTACTTATTTGTGGAATTAATTTTCTGAAGCACTTGCTCATTTCGATATAGTTTACGCTAATCTAGGTACATGTATAGATGTTTTTGCAATTATATTACGTCAAGGCATCTTCGAACGATGGTGTTCAAACACCAATCCTGTTAATTTGGTAGTTTTACATATTAATTTGCAAAACTTGCAGGTAAGACTGGTTTTACTTTCAAGGTCTTGCTTAAGATAGAGCTAATTCTAGGTCTTTATGGCTTATGATAGAGCTAATTCTATGTCTTTATGGCTTATGATAGAGCTAATTCTAGGTCTTTATGGCTTATGATAGAGCTAATTCTAGGTCTTTATGGCTTATGATAGAGCTAATTCTAGGTCTGTATGGCTTATGATAGAGCTAATTCTAGGTCTCTATGGCTTATGTTAGAGCTAATTCTAGGTCTTTATGGCTTATGATTGAGCTAATTCTAGGTCTTTATGGCTTAAGATAGAGCTAATTCTAGGTCTTTATGGCTAATGATAGAGCTAATTCTAGGTCTTTATGGCTTATGATAGAGCTAATTCTAGGTCTTTATGGCTTATGATAGAGCTAATTCTAGGTCTTTATGGCTAATGATAGAGCTAATTCTAGGTCTTTATGGCTTATGATAGAGCTAATTCTAGGTCTTTATGGCTTATGATAGAGCTAATTCTAGGTCTTTATGTCTTAAGATAGAGCTAATTCTAGGTCTTTATGGCTTATGATAGAGCTGATTCTAGGTCTTTATGGCTTATGATAGAGCTGATTCTAGGTCTTTATGGCTTAAGATAGAGGTAATTCTAGGTCTTTATGGCTTAAGATAGAGGTAATTCTAGGTCTTTATGGCTTAAGATATGTTAATTTTCATCACCAGCACTTGGTGAAAACGACGTGCGCATTAGGGTGCACTGCGCATGTTTCAGGTGTTTAATAAGGCTATGCTATCTTTCATTATCTGCAACACAAACTGCATTTTTTAAGCTAGTGCTCATTTCTTTCAGTAAGACTTCAAACTCTGCAGATAGGCAATCTGCACATTAAACGTTGTATCACATTACTAAGGATTTTTTTTAGATTACATTTTAAGAATATGAATTAACTGCAAGTAATTATACATTGAACGTGGATCGCAGTTACCTCTGACTGATGCCGTGAGGTGTTCGTTCGGCCAAATTTCAGTCACTTCAGCCTCATCCGAATATCTTCTTTTTAGATCCTGTCGGAAGATTTGCTCTTCTAAATTTCAAGACAGGCATTAATGTGTTTGAATATTGAAAATGTCTGAAACCAATGTTGGCGCACAGTGCTCGCTACTCAGTGCTTCAAGCTTAGGCCAAGTATTTCATACCACTTGCATACATGACTTTGCAAATGTTAAACATATTAAGACTAAAACAGAATTGAAAACTGCGAACGAGCTGCAAATTATTAACTATTTACTTTTTAAACTTATATTCCATTTATATATTCATTCACTTCATTTATATATTTCGTGTGCAAACGTCGCCTGAGTTGGATTTTCTTTCTCTGGAGTCTGAGAAGCACTGAAGAATTAACCACAGACAACGACAGCGACAGAACCACTTACAGATAGGTGCACTGGATACACTTTGGATACACACTCTTGCCAGGGATTCAATGTGTCAAAGCTGAACTTTAAACTCTTCAAACATAATAAGTTGTAAATAAGTTAGTGAGATCAGGATGAAGCTATTCATAGGCTGCTGTAAGGGTCTATTTCAACGGTCAAGAAAGCAGCGATTAAATGACTCATGAGTTCATGTCTAATTGAAATAAGAAATAAGTAAGTCAGTGTTCCGAATTTCACGCGACAGACTGTTGCATGCAGCAGCAGCAGCAGAAGAATAATTTTTTATTATAGTCCTTGATTTGAAAGAGTCCATCATGATCGAGATTCTCTGGCAGATGGCTACGAGTCAACATTGTCGTAAATCTAAACCAATAAATTCGTTAGCTGTTCTAAATGCGCAGAACCTTGTCAGTGTAGGCCTATAAGCAAATATCCTTCTCAGCATTTAGTCTATAGCACCTTTTGAGGACCTCAAAAAGTCGCAGAGAAGATTCGATTTACCATAGAGTTAAATTGATTTTTAATCTGTTTCTGATAGAGCAGTGCTTATTTTCAATGTAAGATGATTCTTAAGGGACCGTGAAGCATAACGATTTCTTTCAGATTACCTTCAGCTGCTAAAGTTGTTTTCGACGTCATGTTTTCTTTCTCCTTAAAATCTAAATAAAATAAGCAAGGCGATTTAATAGTTTTAAATGAAAACGTTGTTTATGAACCTTTCATAAATAAATTACTCGTTAGCAATGAGTTTGATTTCTTTCAATTTGCCGTGCTTTTCAATCTCTGTGTGGTAACTGAGGTTGCAGACGTTGTGAATGAACTTCACTTCCGTCCACCTTGCATCAGCCTATAAAAGCCTACTGTTAGCCTACAGTGCTTGTGTATATCAAAAATTTGCGACGCTTCAAACGACATCGATGCCTCCCGTAATCCTGGTAATGCAGTCGCGACTATGATTTGGTGATTTGTGATTTGAAAGCCTTCTATCAGATAAAATAGGCAGTTTGGTTTGAAGTTTTGCTAGTATACAATAGAAACGTGCAGATTGGACTTAAGGCTGCTCTGCTATGGGTTGGTTACACTGTGGAAAAAACCGCATTAGGCCTACTAATTCAACATAATTATGAGCATCATCATTCTCCTTATCCATTGGTCAAATAAAACACACACTGCCATGTAAAACCAACGATCAAGATAATGGCTTATGTTTTAGTCATATTTTATAGACGGGTTTAGTATATAAGCACCACGCCTTAGTATGTAGGCCAAGTTCCATTTGTTCTTCCATCTTTGAATGTTTAGGGCTTTAGGCTAAGCGTATAAGGTATTATTCCAACGCCTCCCGAGTCCCGAAGTGACTATCCAGGTTTGTATAACAGTATTTGAAATATTAAAAGCACTTAGATCTACTGTTGCTAGGTTGCTAACTAATTATTTGCAAGAAACTGTTAAACTGTTAATCTAGGTCAAGCGATAAGCCTCCAGGGTCAGGTGTGAGATATGATCGGTTGCACAAGTTACGAACTAAGTCTGCATAAAATCAGTCAGTGGCATAATTTATTCTGTTGCTTTTGCACAGAAGACGTGCACAGCATTCCGCAAACGATTTTAATGTACACATAACATTTAGATGCGTACCTGGATCTAAACAGGTTTAATAATTTCAACGAAGGCTATCTGTTTCGATAAACCTAAACCTTAGTGCTTTCGTTTGGACCTTTTTCTTAGTTGATCGTACACTACACGGTCTATCTGGGAAATTTTGCATGATGTTAGAGAATTCCATGAGCAAAATTTCCCATCGATACAGCTAGATATTTTTAAACACCAGCGTGTTTTTGTCCACCCTTCCATGACTTTTAAATTCTATGCAATTATATTCATGAATGACATAAGACACACTAAAACTATGGAGAGAGAGACAGAGAGTGGCGCAGTTAGGTAACAGAAATGAATATACGCTGCATAGTGTAAGTTAATGTAAATGTTCGTTTTCTATTGCCAAACTAACTATAGCGTCACTTGCAAAGAGTGATGGTCTTGGCCTCAGGTGTACGGAACTCAGTAGGCCTTAACCCGGCCAGCTATACCACTATGCATACTATCTGAAAGTAAATTAACAGCATTCATATTGGAACAATCTCTGAGCCAATGTTTTTAGCAATTTATTAAGGACTGTGGCTGAGAAAGCCGCGTATAGATGACAAATGCATAGAATAGGTTTGACAATACACTGGAATGGAGTGTAATATAGGGCCTACTGAATTATTATGTTTACACCACAGTGTTAATCGTCCTTAAAGTATCACGAATTCGTTGGAGTATAGTACTTTGATGCCTATTCACACGTCTCTTAAACTGCCATTTATGAAATTTCAATTAAATCTGCTAAGAAAATAATGATAATTTATAAGCATGACTTGGTCGTTGAATTTTCTGACGTGGATGCAGGAATTCTATACTTTGACACTTCGAAAATTTGTTGACTAGTTACAATCTTCTTTCTAAGCTGAGAGACATGGGAAAAAGGGAAACGGATCATGTCCGTGATGGTAAGAAAGATAAGAAACTGATTGCAAAACAAGAAAGAGGAGCATTTGAGTACAAGCATGTGTGATGGCAAAAGTATGTTATTACTTAGGCCTACTACTTAGGCTATTAGGTCAGACAATATTGTAGCAACCTGTGTCAGTAACTTCGATACTGCAAACCCTGTGGGAAAATGCTCAGGGCTCAGCCACGTCAGAGGACAAAGAATTAGTGTCTCAGCCGCTCGTGATAAACAACTATCAAAAAAGTATGAGAGGGGTTGATCTGATGGATCGGTTACTGTGTGCGTATCGACCAAGATTCAAGAGGAAAATGTAGTTGTAGACTTGTTTATCAATGCCGTCATATTGAAAGGCAGTAGTTGCTCCACGGGTCATGAGAGCATCAACAGCTATAACCCAGTTGGAGTTTCGGCGAGAGATCACCCAGGGCTTGGTCTATAGCTCATAGCGTGGTCGTTTTAGGAAGCCAACTACTCCAGTGCCATCGTGCATACGTTATGATGCGATGGAGTTCTACATTCGTCTTGCAAGTCAGGCATACCCCTAAGCCGCCGCCGTTAGCCGCCGAGCCGAAAAAATGTCTGCAAGCCGAAAAACCGCCGGAAATTTTGCGGCTTAGCCGAAAAACCGCCGAGAGTTATTTCACGGCTAGCCGCCGGAAAAAGTTCGGCTAGAGCATGCACACAGTTGTGTTTATAAAGTTTCCACGCTGGCTTGCTAATTTGTACTTAGTGCGCAATGAGCGGTGAGTGTTGACGTCAGTTACATGGCCGTCTAATCTTCTGTTGTAAGGGCCCTGTCCAGGCTGTCATATGCTGTATATATTCCGAGTTCTACTTCCGGTTTTACATTAAATGTTAAATATTTGTAATTATCTCTCATGCAGGTTAGTGCAGAGTGCACACTCTTACTACTCTGCTTCAAAAGCGGCTGCAGTCTATTAACAGAATTTTCACTTTTTTGTTTCTGTGTATCTGTTTCTTTTTTTTTATCTCGCTATGCGGCTAGGCCTACACCTATTAATGCATGTTTGGTAGTCCTATTATTTTGTGGTTCTAACTTCCAATCAGTATTACATACTCGTAAATCGTAATTGACTGTAAATTCAATGGAATGTATGTGAACTGAAAACATGACAATGTCATGTCCATTTGCTTCTTAACATAATTATTTGAATTTGTTTCTAAAATTATTTTCAGACTGAGTGAATATTGCCCACCTTTCGATTTAAAAGTAGTCGCGAGTGTAGGCCTATATTGTATTTCTATGTTAATGATCGATACGCTTATAGTCGAAAAAGGTAGCTTACGCGCTTAAAGAGCGTAAACTACCTTTTTCGGCTAGCCGTAAAAAATTACGGCTAGCCGAAAAAGGTAGTTTACGCTCTTTTACGGATAGCCGAAAAACCAGCCGTAAATTTGCTCAAGCCAGCCGTTAACCAGAAAAATTACGGCTTAGGGGTATAAAGTCAGGGTCATTGTAATCACATAGGGCCACTTCAAGAAAATTCAACAGAGGCGCTCTCGACCTAACGATGGAAAACTAGAATCGAACAAAATGTGTTTCAAGCGCTAACGGAATAGAGGTAAAGAAAAACCAAGAAGCTGATGTCTTAATATGCTAGGTAACCTATTCCAGACCACAGCAAAGCTTCTTTGCTGTACTGTGAATGTTCTGGTTCAGGGAACAACCAGGTCACCCTACCCAGCAGAGCGAGGAATCTTCGACCAGGAATTGATGAGACCGAGCCATTGCATTTTAAGAAGAAAACACACCCCTAAAGAATGTGCCAATTGCCTTAGGAGAAATTATGTGAGCTCTTTTGTTAGTGTTCATAACTTAATCAAAGCAAATCAAATATTCGTTTATTTCTCATACCAGTGGACATGATGCAATTGGTTTTCAATAACTTTTGCATAAGTTAATATTGTATCGTTTGTTCATGTTGAGCTGTCATTTTTATTTATTTATTTATTTATTTATTCCGGATATTTCTATAGCGCCTCTCGAAGTCAATTACTACTCAGAGGCGCTCCCAACTATACAGCATTTGATACTGTGCCGGAATTTTCACGCCGAAGCGCCACGAGCAATTGCGAGTGAAGGACTTGCCCAAGGTCCGTACGCAGCGGCTGGAGTGGGATTCGAACCTGCAACCCTTTGTCATTGTTACAAATGCGAGTGGAAATGACTCAACATCCCCAAAAATGACCTTAAACTGGAAATATCACTAAAAGCTCCTCATTTATACTTAATTGTCATAAACAAAAAGCACCTATTTAAGTGGCGTCTAAAATTCCACTTAAACAGCACAGCGGGAAAATAAAAGTTAAGAGGACTTAATTTTTTATTGGCGACCTGCAGAGCGACAGACGAATGCACTGCATCAATTAAAATTCTTAAAAGCCAGATTTTATTGGAACTCAGAACATCGATTGCTCTAAGTTCTGCAATAGTTGACTTCAAAATTTAAAATGCTTAACCAGACCAGTAACACAATGATTGTTCCTCGTGGATCGCGGTGTAAACAGATTCAAGACAATGAGATGACGATATCATTCTGTACAGGGACCAGGTCAAGTTCTGTTACTTAGCGCCTATTGAAGATACTCTCTATTTACAGCCTCTAAGTCTAAGTTATTGTTACTTTCTTATCAGAGACGATAACATGACCTCCATCATAAGAGGACTCTCATCAATAACATCAACACATTCAACAGTCGATCTCAGGTTATACAGTCACCATTCAGTTGTGGGAAGAGCGATCACGAAGAACGCCACCTCGTCATAGAATTTTCGATGGAGGCGCAACTGCAGTCAACTTTGCTCCGATAGAACGTCTGTATTTGGCCTCCATCTCGTCTAGGCCTATATTAGAAGGGCGCTTCAAGTTATTCAAACTTCCATCGGTCATGTTTTTCTTCAGTATTTGAAACTTTATAATGTAAAGCAGATATATCTTCTTTTCCAGTATTTGAAATTGTATTCGTAGAGAAATTAGATATCTTCTTTTCCAACATTTCGTTGTGCTTTATACAATCGCAGCAAATAGAGAGAAGCTCAACACACAACCAGTTGAATTATACGACTCGTCAACGTCAAACAAATGCAGTCGTTGAGTAAAATAATCAGAATGTCCAGAGAATCACACAGAGGATCAGGTTCTTTGTCTTATATCGTTAATAATTCGATAAATGAATTAGTTGCATGACAATTACTGACTAGCAATAAAACGTTAGCTATTATAACAAGAACGAACGATTGTATTGCCAAGAGATTGAAGGACGAAGCTGGGTCGTTCTGTTTATAACCGTTTATTAAAGTTATTTAATTGACGCTTACGATCATTTGTACTCTAAACGTTGAGCTTCTCCGTGACGCCGAGAGCTAAATAGATAAAACAGGTCTCAACACTACATCGACCACTAAACTAGGGCTGTACCGAATATTCACTTCGTATTCGCTTCGGGGCCGAATAGTGGGCCAAATAGCTATTCGGAATTCGGTCGAATAGTAGCGGTCGGACCGAATACGAATAGTGGTCAGGTGACATCTATTTCTGCATATGCGGCTGCTATAGCGAGTGGACTGAAGTAACTCTCTCATTAACATAATATATGTTGTGGTTTGTGCACTATTCGTATTCGTATTCGGCCGAATAGTTGGTCCAATTATTCGTATTCGGCCGAATAGTGATAATCATCTATTCGGTACAGCCCTACTCTAAATGATGGCGGGGCAACGGCTTATCGCTGGCTATTGGCTAACTGTGAATTACGTCAGACTAGCGATTGAAATTGGCATAAAACTCAGTACAGAAGTGGACTAACCCGTAAACTGAAACCTTTTACGTAGCCTAAGTTTTATCACCGTACAGGCTATAGTCTATAAAGCCAACAGAAACAGTTTGCATTAGCTCACAAACGCCCTTGAAGGTCGACAACAAAGGGAAATCGCGGTTACAGGCGTAGTGGAAAAGGTACGTTTCCGAATATAATTATATCTATATGATGTACACAGAGGAAGAATGTGGAAAGAAGAAGAGGAAGAAGAAGAAGAAGAAGAAGAAGAAGAAGAAGAAAAAGAAGAAGAAAAAGAAGAAGAAGAAGAAGGAGAAGAAGAATGTGAAGAAGAAGAATGTGAAGAAGAAAAAGAACAAGAAGAATGTGAAGAAGAAGATGAGAGTGAAGAAGAACAATTTGAAGAACGTGAAGAAGAAGATGACGAAGACGAAGAAGAATGTGAAGAAGGAGGAGGAGGAGAAGAAGAAGAAGAAGAAGAAGAAGAAGAAGAAGAAGAAGAAGAAGAAGAAGAACAAGATTAGATGATGTACCTTTTTATTTTGGGTCTGCTTTGTATAACTATTAGGCCTAAGACTCGTCTTCTTACTATCAACTGATAGTGATTGCCAACTCTTAAATTGGTAGATGCATGACTCATTTTGAAGATTACAATTATCTTTCATGCTATATTCATACAGCATATACCTCTTGGATTTTTTATTAATCGTATGCGATCTGGAATATTTAACAGGCACTGGTTTATTTCCTTTGGACCGCCACTCTTAACAATTATTCGCTGTCTTTGAGGCACATTTCTCTTGGTCTCAGATTTTCTTCATTACTGTATTTCAACTGTATAATCAACGAAACCGCTTCAGGTAATCTAGTTAGCGATTACTAAAGCGATGAAATTTTGCCACGGTGACTGAGTTTTGATGTTAAATACGTCCTGTGAAAAGAATAAATTTCTATCAGCTCCAGTGTTTTAGGGACTCATAAGAAACGTGACTATCTAGACCTTTCCAAGTTTCAGTCAATAGCTAACGCTGCTGCCCGCCTTTTCGCGCGTCTGAACGGTTCACACTACTAGAGGCGCCTAAATAAAAAATATTAGAGGTCTCCCGAGGTTTGCCCGCATATCTGCCTTAATTCGGGACGTTCTCCACTGGCTTACTGAGCCCCAGCGCATCCAGTTGAAAATTTTAACCTCTGCAGGTTGTTCCCGTATGCGCTGTACTAGGCCCTACCGCTTAATCTAGAAGTTTTGCTTATGTTTGTCCCTCTAGTTGGAACCGTTTTCCGCATGAATTGCGACTTGTGCTATTCAGTCTTTCTCTTCCCATATTCCAGAAACGTCTGAAGACCATTTTATTTGTTTGTGATGTACTGACTTGGTACGGAAGCGCCTTTCAATTGTTGAGTGGCGCTTTTATAAATGTTCGATTTCAATTACCAATACATAAGAAACGGACTTTGAATAAACTTAATGCAGAATAAACACATGACGGATTCAGTCTCAAAACCAAGCTTCGTTTTTATTCTGCCATAGTGTTAAGTACACTGCTGTACGGATCTGAGACCTGTTTTATGACGGTGGCAAAGAAAAAAGACTGAAGGCTGTACAAGTGTACATCATAGGAAGCTGAGGAGAATTCAGCATGTTTCATGGTGTGATAAAATGTTGAATGACACCACAAGAGAGTGGACGGGTGAAGACGATGTAGAGAACACTATCAAAAAGTATCAGAAAGAGAAGATTTGATGGATGGTTCGTATGACAAGGACAGAAAAGTCAAACCAAGTGATGAACTGGATCCTGAGGGGAAAAGGAAAGGGGAAGACCTTGGAAGGATTGGCCAGAGACCATCAGAGAACACTTGAGGCGCTTGGAAATGCCATTTGATGACGTTGAAAGAGTGGTAATGGACAGAAAAAATGACCGCTGTCCAAACCAGCATACGAAGGACTAAGTAAGCTAGTTTCAGTTAGCTCTGACCCATGTAACTTTACAAGTTGTGCGATGAATAACAAGTTTTCTAACTTCAAACATATAAATGAATAAATTCACACAAATGGAAAGTCTCCATCAGTTTCCAATATAGTTGATCGTCTGACTCTTAAGCCAACTATGAGTCGTTCAATATAAGGATCTGATCTATACACTATGAGCGTTTAATTGTTGACATTGCGCCACATTATTTTAGCACCTTCTAGAATTGTTGGAAAAGGCGCTACTCAATTATCCAGACACATGCATATAAAATACAAACACGTACCCACGTAAGTCAATGTTGTGTTACCACGATAAGCTGCGCCTATCATATGCAGACTGCCCGCACCAGGATACATCCTTTTACTGAGGCAGACCAGTAAATAGGCCTAGTTGTTAGACTTTATTTCATTTCACACGACATAATTAATATTACAACATTATGTATTTAGGAAGACTAAAACCGGGTCTAAATCTGACCTGGATTTTTGCCGTAACTTAACTGCAGTTACATTATTCTGTGTTGCATGGTTAGCAATTGTGAGGAACGGTGACTGATCGGTTAGACCGGTTAGCAATTGTGAGGAATGGTGACTGATTGGCTAGACCGGTTAGCAATTGTGAGGAACGGTGACTGATTGGTTAGACCGGTTAGCAATTGTGAGGAACGGTGACTGATTGGTTAGACCGGTTAGCAATTGTGAGGAACGGTGACTGATTGGTTAGACCGGTTAGCAATTGTGAGGAACGGTGACTGATCGGTTAGACCGGTTAGCAATTGTGAGGAACGGTGACTGATCGGTTAGACCGGTTAGCAATTGTGAGGAACGGTGACTGATTGGCTAGACCGGTTAGCAATTGTGAGGAACGGTGACTGATTGGTTAGACCGGTTAGCAATTGTGAGGAACGGTGACTGATCGGTTAGACCGGTTAGCAATTGTGAGGAACGGTGACTGATCGGTTAGACCGGTTAGCAATTGTGAGGAACGGTGACTGATTGGCTAGACCGGTTAGCAATTGTGAGGAACGGTGACTGATTGGTTAGACCGGTTAGCAATTGTGAGGAACGGTGACTGATTGGCTAGACCGGTTAGCAATTGTGAGGAACGGTGACTGATTGGTTAGACCGGTTAGCAATTGTGAGGAACGGTGACTGATTGGTTAGACCGGTTAGCAATTGTGAGGAACGGTGACTGATTGGTTAGACCGGTTAGCAATTGTGAGGAACGGTGACTGATTGGTTAGACCGGTTAGCAATTGTGAGGAACGGTGACTGGTTGGTTAGACCGGTTAGCAATTGTGAGGAACGGTGACTGATTGGTTAGACCGGTTAGCAATTGTGAGGAACGGTGACTGATCGGTTAGACCGGTTAGCAATTGTGAGGAACGGTGACTGATTGGTTAGACCGGTTAGCAATTGTGAGGAACGGTGACTGATTGGTTAGACCGGTTAGCAATTGTGAAGAACGGTGACTGATTGGTTAGACCGGTTAGCAATTGTGAGGAACGGTGACTGGTTGGTTAGACCGGTTAGCAATTGTGAGGAACGGTGACTGATTGGTTAGACCGGTTAGCAATTGTGAGGAACGGTGACTGATTGGTTAGACCGGTTAGCAATTGTGAGGAACGGTGACTGGTTGGTTAGACCGGTTAGCAATTGTGAGGAAAGGTGACTGATCGGTTAGACCGGTTAGCAATTGTGAGGAACGGTGACTGATCGGTTAGACCGGTTAGCAATTGTGAGGAACGGTGACTGGTTGGTTAGACCGGTTAGCAATTGTGAGGAACGGTGACTGATTGGTTAGACCGGTTAGCAATTGTGAGGAACGGTGACTGATTGGTTAGACCGGTTAGCAATTGTGAGGAAAGGTGACTGATTGGTTAGTCCGTCAGACCGCTCGGCCTGTGACAGGAGAGTGCGGATTCGAGCGTCGCCCGAAGAAGTTTCTTTGTAGGAACCTTAAGCAAGTCCTTCACTGTCAGTTGCTTAGTGCCATAGATGTTCTGTCGTATGGTCGTGTGCACTTCTGAACTGTAAAATGATTAATTATTTACTGAATTACTTCTTACACACCTAAAATCTTCCAAAAGCGCAGAAAATATTAAAGTGTCAAAGTTCATTAAGGATAACAAGTTCATCAGTAAGCGAAGCAATTTCCTATGCTTATAGAGCCTGCTTCGCTTGCTGATGAACTTGCAATCTTTATAAGTGTCAGCACAGAGCAAACTGAAGATGAGATTTTGTCGGAACGTGACAATTCCTGAAAAATTATTCTTTCTGCATTACAAGAAATAAGTTAATCCACGCATAACTGAAACTTCTTTCTATGTGGGTGTTCCTTTCGACGAGGGTTTGACGATGATGTTTCTGCATCTAATTACAAGATGCCATTTATAATTGAACATAATGAGGTCGGTGTTCAACGCGTAGGCTGTAATGCACATCTTCATGGCTTGGATTTCGTAGACAGCCGATGAGCTTTGCATTATTTCTTCCTGGTCCATCGTTCAGACTCAGTCATGTATTACATCATTGGACCTTATCTCTTGTTCCCAGGGTGTTTATAATTATGAGAAAAAAACATTTTAGATTATCCAAACAAACATAATTGCAGTTGCAACAGATGGACTAAAATAACACTACCTTGTGGGTCCTCCTTCAGAGTTGTGTTTATGTTTAATATTTTTACAGCAGCTATATTGAACTGAAGGAATACTGATAGGTGCCTTATGTTTTCTGTTTCAGTTCAACGTTTAATTAAATATTTAAAAACTCATTATAAAATAGACGCAATAATTATCATGACCCTAATAAAGCTAAGAAATGCCACCGAGGAAACAGCAGGTACAGCGGTTTTGGTTTCTTCTTGTTGAGACTTAACGGAAGCGGAAGTTCAGTTGCTTCATTCATTCATTGACATTCCTCGTGAAATTTCAGCATCGTTTAAGGTAAGTTCGAATTGGTTGTAGAAATAGTATTGGTCACAGGGTTTATGGCGTGTATTTACACAATACTAAGTCCATGATTTTTTATAATGATGTTTATGTAGGCCTACCCAGAGGGAAATGACTTAGGCTGAAAATTTGTGGGGCGTGGTGGCTCAGTGGTAAGTTCGGCGCCTTGTGACCCGAGGGTTGCAGATTCGAATCCCACTCTAGCCGCAGCGTACGGACCTTGGGCAAGTCCTTCACTCGCAATTGCTCGTGGCGCTTCGGCGTGAAAATTCCGGCACAGTATCAAATGCTGTAGTCGGGAGCGCCTCTGAGTAGTAGTTGACTTCGAGAGGCGCTATAGAAATATCCGAAATAAATAAATAAAATAAATAAATAAAATTGATTTTTCTAGCTAAAAAAATGTATTGTATTGTATTATATTTTGGATATTTATAAAGCGCTTCTAGCGGGAGGGCCATTCAGAAGCGCTCCCAGTGCGAGAGACCCCGAGAGAAAAAGCAAGTTTAAGAAAGGTATAACAGGAAGAGACGTTACATGAGAGAATAGAAGAACGAACGAACGAATGGAGGAAGCTCATTCCAAACAGCAGGACCAATAGAGGCAAAAGACCTAGATTGAGCCAGAGAAGTCCTGACACGGGGAACGAGGAGGTCCAAACGGTCAGATGAACGAAGAGGACGAAGAGAAGCAGCAGAGTGAGGGCGATGAATTAAGTCACAGAAATATTTTGGAGCGAAACCAAGTTGAGCCTTAGAGACAAGGATGAGGACCTTAAATTGGATACGGGCAGAAAGCGGGAGCCAGTTTAGTTCATCTGCCATAAAGATGGTGACATGAGAGAATCGAGGAAGACGAGCAATTAATCTAGCAGTAGCATTGAGAACGGACTGAAGAGGAGCAAGACGGACTTTAGGAAGACCAAAGAGGAGGGAATTGCAGTAGTCAAGTCTAGAGACGTGTTGGTCAATGGTGTATTGCCTCATGCAAGACAACAAGAAAATAATTTTGATCGGTTTTTCATGAGCGAGGACCTGCCCAACAAGTCTCCACATATTTGTAAAGATGTCACGCCAATAAAATTTGTCGTGTTCGAACGGTGCTGGCAGGACTAGTGGTTTTAGCGGTTTTGGTGCACTTAAATTTCTCTTTTGTACCCAAAGACCCAACTCTAGCAGATGGCTTCCCGAGAGTATCGTATAGACACAACTCTGTCTCTGTGCCATGCGGTTTGCCACTTTCCATGCTCTCATAGGAAAGCTAGCTGAGCTCAAACCGCACGGTTTATGAACAGTATATTGCTTACAAAGACAGTCGAACTGCAGACTACTAAACAATGACGTTTCGACCCAATTTTAGATCAAACTAGGTCATTTTGCATTCATGCCTTAGCTTAAACCATTGGTGCACAACGTCCGGTCCGCGGACCATATCCGGGCCGCGACGAGTCGTCATGTGGCCCGCGATTTCCAACAGTGACTTGCGCACTGTGCGCAATAGAAAAAACTATCAGTATTGTAGTAATATAGAAGTGCTACGAGTGCCTTTCTCTACAACACTATGCGTTTACTTTTATATGTGTTTTACCGCACACATCATCTTCATAAAATTTGGCATGCATTCATCTGAACTAAGCTGAGTCGTCACACTTGTTTGGCCTCTGAAGGGTTTAAGAAATCGTTTAGTGGCCCTGGGCCGAAAAAGGTTGTGCACCACTGGCTTAAGCTAATGCCTCGATAACAAGCCCAGTAGGGGCTGTGATGTATGAAACGACAGCCACAACTAAAACGATGATGCTGATGGAACTGAAAACAAAGATTCATAAGTGAATTGTTAAACTTTTTTAATTCAGCATGATGGAATGTGCGGATAAATCAAAGGAGAAAATTACATCTGAATTCATTGTTTCTGCTTGCCAGCATCTTCCAAAATCATATCATGCTCTTTCTGATCGCATCCATCTCCCAACTGGGTATGGCATGTATTGTGGCAGCGCTATGGAGTTCTACATACGACCGTTGAATAAATGCTTCGACGACTTGGACCTGTTAGTTTTTAGAGCAGATCAGTTGGCATTCAAAGAAGACTTTCCAGTATTGCCACTTGATGTGAATGGTTTAAGCGACACGATCAGATGCTACAAGATTGAGCCAGAACTCAGGTATCCAGGTTTTGTTCGACTTCGGGTTTTCGGACTCTTGAACTATAATTGGAAATGCAAAAAATATGAATTTATCGATGCAACGTTTCTAAATATGTACTACAGGTCTGATATCGCTACTGAAGCAGCTATTATGGACTTGAATAAAGAAAAGTATGGTGTGCGATCACATTCTGTAACAGGTCCAGCAATTAAGATGCAGTTTGACGCTGAAAATGCTACGCAAGATCACGTCGAATGCATGTGGTGTCCTCAGTGGCCTAAAGAAGCCCAAAGGTGGCCTATACGAGCCAGAGTTCACGGGTGGCCGACGACTACTGCAATATCGGAAGTTGTAAAAAATGGTTGTCATGTTGTATATGTTCAGCATCGTTCTTGCAGAGATGATAGAGAACAATGTAGATTGTCATTTTCAGTGGCGGAAGTAATTTTACTTCAGAGCTGGACTCCAGTTCAGCAGATTGTCTATCATTTGCTGAGGTTTTTCGCCAAGAGAGAAATAATACAAACGAATTGTCCAAAGGAAGATGAGGTTCTCTGTACGTATCATTTAAAGACGCTTATGCTATGGACTTGTGAAGAGATGTCTCCTGAATGGTGGAATTCCTCTTCTGTTTTTGAAATCTGCTGTGCGTTGTTACGAAAGCTTTTAGAATGGCTAAAGAGGAGATACTGTCCGAACTATTTTATCCCTGAAGCAAACTTATTTCATGAGCTCGTGAGCTCCACAATGCTTGACAAGATTGAGAGACGACTGTATGTATTCTGCAATCCTGACATACTTTGTCATTGGTTTGTGTGTAACTATATACAACCGAACGCATCAGAAATTGAAAATACATTAGAATTAAAATCTCTTTTTGTCTGTTATGTGTCACCTCTAATTGAATATCGAAATGCAGCGACAGTAATATCTCTGGATTTTCTGTTTGCACTCGGATTTATATTTTGCAATAATTACACTCGTACAATGATCAACTCTAATGAAGTAACCAATGAAGTAAGAGCATCAGTGAGATCCTGTTTAAGTTACACGTGTTTTTCAAGAAGGTTTCAGTTGTTAAAAAATAGAACTTTTGCAATACTACCAATACCAGACAACGTTTGCTGCTTCACGTACTTTGATGCGACGCTTCATATTTTACATACTGCATATCGCTTAGGTTGTGAAAAAATGACATGGCATAGCGAACAATTTGTTGAATTTATACAGGGAATTTCTTTGAAACCTAAAATCGTAACGTGTCAGTATCACCTATATCCTAAACCATTCACAGCAGAAAAATGTCGGTTTCAATTTTTACAAGCACAGGATTTTATGCTAAATTTAACTGGTTTAAATAGCTCTTCAGAATTTCAACTATTCTCTTTCATGTCAAAAGAGTTTCTTAGAAAGGGTTTAGATTATGAATATCCTCAGTCTAATATAATTGCTTCTGCAGCTTTGGTCTACCTGGCTGCTCTCCAATTTGCAACATCAGAATACCAAACAGTAATTGATCTCTGCTCCGTAGTCTTGATGGATCAAGCAACCAACATAGAAAATGAAACATTGAATGCAGGTTCCTTGTTCTTCATTGACGATATTGTTAGGATCGTTGGATTTTGCCTTCTCTACAAGAAATTGAATGACCAGTTAATATATAGAAGAAAGCATATTTTTCTCGATCTACGTCTAACGCCGAAAACGTTTGCTTACTATTTGACACTAATATCCGCCGACAGAATTTCCAAACAATTAAGATTAAATCTTGATCTCCCAGCTTTAGCATTTCCTTTAGACCAATTTTTCTTGGTGTTAATAAAGCGAAAGTCCTGTTCTGCGATGAAGTCAAGTATTTGTTTCAATGGTGCTAGACAGTGCGTTTATCGCAGAACGGATTCACTGACAGCAAATATAACTTTAAATGTGAATCCTTGGATAGTAAAAGAAAAACTAATTGACGTTCTAACGGAATATGCCTTAGAGAATATGACATCATTCTACAATGCGATTCGCAAGGACTTTGATAAACAGTGCAACACAGTTGACTGCTATCGTGCTTTGTACCTTTACAAGTGTCGTCAATACGATGAAGTGTTGCAACTATGTGAACGAATCCTTCATGAGCCTGATCTGGAGAGCAACTTGAAGGAGTTTGCATTTGCGAATGTTTTGTTGTTGCCGCCCCTTGACTCTTATTTCGATAGAGATGTACAATCGTTGCTTGGTTTTCACACACTATTTTGTTATCTATTCCCTCTAAATGACGATATGCGAAAAGTTGAGGTAACTTGCGACTCAACATTTGCACATCTTTTTGCCCGGCATATATACCATTATAAGAAACTAATATCAGACTCTCTGAACTGGGGTTACTCCAATAAATGTCACTATTTTCTTGGAAGACATTTTCTTGCAAGGTACTTGAAACTCAGATGTTGTGTCGATTGTAATCATCCGTTCACAGAAGCAATGAATGAATTTGCTTCCATGAAGAACACTTTTCCGTTCGAACACATTGTTCGTCGGTTTCTTCTGCAAAAACTTAAAAACCCTCACACGAAATTTAAACTTTAATCATATGACCAGATGTTGTCTCTACTGGAGTTGTAATTAACTTATTAAGTATCTGTTATCGATGGTATGACAATGTCTCAAATCGGTGAAATTTGCTCAATGGAGGAAAGAAAATTCTGAAAAAAAACAGCATTAAGAACTAAAGCACTAAAGCAGTGTCTTTGGCAACCTCCGGGTCCATTATCACCTTGTCATGTAAACCACAGCAATGGGCAAGACTACTTCCGCGTGGAATTTCTTTGATAGCTAGAAACATCATGCACTGTTTCGCTATTTATAACTGCTTCTGCGACAATGATGTCAGTTCTTAATGCAGTCAGAGTCGGAACCTAGGTGGTTCTTATAGTGATACCAAGTACGTATCCCATAATAATGTGTATGGTAAATGGATTTAGGTAAAAGTTAGCTATTCGAAAGCCTTGCAGACCTTACCAGTGTAGGCATAATATTATTTCAGCATCAGATTTAGAACATCGTTTATTGTTAGCAATGATCGTTTTGTAAATTTTATGCAATGTTCTGCAGGTTCAAGAATGCTTTGTATGATTATTAATGATTTGCTATTATTGACCAACCATTTAATGGTGACAGCTTAACCTTCAATTCTTTACCTTCTTGTGTTTGAAACAATTTTCTTCATAATATATATACTGCATTCTTTAGCCTTAATTATATTTGTGTGCATTTTAACAGTGTTGAGGTTTGTTAATGTAAACTCATGACGTTTGATGCTCTCATTATCGAATGCGACCTTGTCGACTTCATAGGATTTTAGGAAATCGATTTACATTTACTAGAGTTACTCTTGGAATACATAAGAAAATGACGCTATTGCACTTGCCATAAGTTTCCATTTCGCGACATCATTTGCTATCAGAAATGATAATCCCTAAAGAGGAAAGTTTTAATTGTATTGTATTGTATTTGGATATTTATAAAGCGCTTCTAGCGGGAGGGCCATTCAGAAGCGCTCCCAGTGCGAGAGACCCCGAGAGAAAAAGCAAGTTTTAAGAAACTTAAAAGAGGAAGAGACGTTACCTGAGAGAATAGAAGAACGAACATACGGAGGAAGCTCATTCCAAAGAGCAGGGCCAATGGAGGCAAAAGACCTAGATTGAGCCAGAGAAGTCCTGACACGGGGAACGAGGAGGTCCAAGCGGTCAGATGAACGAAGAGGACGAAGAGAAGCAGCAGAGTGAGGGCGATGAATTAAGTCACATAAATATTTTGGAGCGAAACCAAGTTGAGCCTTACACACAAGGATGAGGACCTTAAATTGGATGCGGGCAGAAAGCGTGAGCCAGTTTAGTTCTTCTGTCATAAAGGTGGTGATATGAGAGAATCGAGGAAGACGGGCAATTAATCTAGCAGCAGCATTGAGAACGGACTGAAGAGGAGCAAGACGGACTTTAGGAAGACCAATGAGGAGGGAATTGCAATAGTCAAGTCTAGAGCAGACAAATGCATGGACAATTGAAGTGAAAATTGGAGATGAGAGAGAGCGACGGATAGTCCTGAGGCGCCTTAGGTGAAAATAGGAAGTGCGAGTGACTTTGGAAATGTGTTCAGTAAAGGTGAGAGAATTGTCAAGGGTCACTCCTAGATCACGAACGCTAGACGAGAAAGTTAAAAGCGGAAACCTTTGAGACAGCACAGCAAAGTCGAGTTTTAGAAGTTGCTGAGGAGTGCCAAACCAGATATATTGGGTTTTGGACGAATTAAGGGAGAGGCGATTGCAAGACATCCAGGTATGAAGATCATGAGAAAGAGCTTCGATGCGCTGAGCAAGAAGAAGCTGAGAGGAAGGAGGCCCATGGACATAAGCCTGGACATCGTCAGCAAAGAGATGGCCTGAAGCCCCATGGATGGGGAGCAGAGATGGGATACCGGCCGTGTACAAAATAAAGAGGAGAGGGCCTAGAACAGAGGAGAGGGCCTAGAACAGAGCCCTGCGGAACACCCAGTTTGATAGGGACCCACAGAGTTCTAGATTCACCAGAGATAACCATCTGAGTGCGATCAGACAGGTATGACCGGAACCACTGGAGAGGGGGGCCCTTCAGACCGCAAGAGGTCTCAAGGCGCTGTAGAAGAATGGTGTGGTCAACCATGTCAAAGGCTGAGGAGACATCATATAGCGCCAGAAGAGTGAGTTCGGATCTATCAACAGCTGAATAAATTTCAGAAAGCAAAGACAGGAGGGCTGTTTCAGTGGAGTGGTGAGCCCTAAAACCTGATTGAAAGGGAGGTAGAAGTCCAGATTGTTCCAGATAGGGAAGAAGGTGAAGAGAGACAAGGCGTTCAAGGGTTTTGGAGAGAAATGATAGATTAGAGATTGGACGGTAGTTTTGGGGGAGGTTTGTGTCAATTTTGGGATTCTTGAGTGAGGGAAAAACAATGGCCCTCTTTTGCGAGGCGGGGACACAACCTTCAGAGAGGGACCTATAAAACAGATAAAGCAGAAATGGGGCAAAATCGTCTAAAATGTCACTAAGAATGAAAGGGGGAAGAGGATCTAATTCACAAGAATTTAAATTAACTGATGAAAGAACTGTACGAAGGTCCGAGTACAATATGGGTCTGAAATCGTCAAAAACAGAAAACGTTGTGGTAAAGGTCGGTGGAGGAGCATCCGATGTGGAGGCTCAAAGCGATCAGTCTTTTCCGTGAGCATAGTCAAGAATTCATTTGCGGAGAAGGCAGGAATTTCTGAAGGGCGAGAAGGCCGGCCCAGCAGACCCGAGATGGAAGACCAAAGGCGTCTTGGGTTTTGAGATTGCGTGAGACCAGCTTCTCCCAGTGAGCAGCCTCCTTGCGATGGTAGAGACGATGAAGGGCACGAAGCTGGGTAATCCAGGCCAACCGGTCATTGGGATCCTTGGTCCGGCGAGATCGTCGCTCCAAGCAACGGGTGCGACGGCGAAGTTTATGACAGTCGGCGTCGAACCAGACGGCCAATGGTCGATGACGGGTCTTTACTTGACGACATGGAAGCATGGAATCCAGCAGACCGGTAACGGTGGAGGTGTAGAGATCAAATAGTTGAGGAACTGTGAGAGTGTCAAGTGCAGGACCCGGTGACGAAAGGAGAGTGTCTCTGATAGCGATGCTGAAAGCCTGAGAGTCAAACGATTTCCATCCTCGCATCTTCCGAATGGAGTGGATTGGCTGTAGGTGAACTGAGGGGAGAGTAAATTTGATATACGAATGATCGGAGATCGTAGGAGGAAGGATCAGAAGGTCCGTAACTTGGTCGTCATCAGAGGTAATGACGAGATCAAGCCATCCACCAAGTTTATGTGTGGCTTGACTGACGTGCTGGCGGAGGCCAAACTGAGTGAGAAGATCGAGGAATCGTAACGAAGTAGGAATGGTGGGGTCCTCCAGGTGAAGATTGAAGTCGCCGAGAATGAGGAGTTGAGTATTGCGAGTGACGAGAAACTCAAGGACAGAGGAGAATTCTTCGAAGAACTGAGGAGTAACGGCAGCCGATCCAGGTCTGTAAACCGTGAGGAGGGTAACTGAGCCACGAGGCAAGGCGATGCTCAGACATAGAGCTTCAAACGTGGAGGGCGACGTGTCGAGTGAGACTTGCGTGACCCGAAGAGATGACCGGAAGAAGGTCACGATGCCACCACCACGCGCCGGACGACCATCAGGGTGAGGTGGACGCGGGCAGTCACGAGAGGAGTAACCCGACGGAGTCGCTCGTAGAATCTGAACGTCAACGGAGTCCTGATGCCAGCTTTCAGTAACAGCGAAAACGTCAAGTTGATCTTGTAGAAGAGATTGAGAAACGAAGGCGAACTTTTCAGATAAGGATTGGGCGTTCCAGGAGGCAACCCGTAGGCCTGAGGAGTGAGCGAGCAGAGGATGAGACGAGTCGGTAGGGTGAAGATCATGCAAGTCCACTCTTGGAGAAGTAGCAGGAGAGGATGACGAAGAATCGGAGGAAGCATCGAAGGTCGTCAGCATCGGCTCATGAAGACTCGAGGTACGAGGTGAGTGGTTGAAGCGACTGTTGGCAGGGCACCATATCTGATACTTGAACAGGGTCTTGCGTAGGCTTCGAGTAGGATGAATGGAGGATGACCAGAAAGACCGAAGTTGTTGAGAGGAATAAGCGATACGATTCATACTGATGAGAGCGTAGAATCCGTAGATGATGATACTAGCGCAGATACCAAAGTACCCAGCATGCATCTGACCGAAACGCTAAATTCAAACGACGGAGCAGGAAACAAATCAAGTTTTCAAATCAATTTGCGTTTTACATCCAGTTTATAATTCACGTGGCTGTCGAGTAAAATTTTTTCCAAAGGCTGGCATGGAGAACCACGAAAACTTTAATAAAGTCGTCGAGATAAACAGTAAAACGAGCGAAAACTTACGCCGTTTACCCGGCATGCATCGGAACAAACGTTCAGTTCAGACGACGCAACAGTCAAACAAATCGATTATAAAATCAACTTGCAATCTAAATTAAGTTTTGGATAGCAGTAGCTGCCCACTGAAATTAAATCCGAAAGGTAGACAAGAAAGATCCACACAAACTGAACTTAAGCCGAGATAAATGAGAAAAGAACGAAAGACTATCGCACTGGCGTGTGTACACGACGAACGCAAAACACCAATCTTGGAGGGCTGTTCAGTAGGGTGGGACAAATAGCGGTTGCCTCAACCCGACAATGATAAATAGAAGCTCCCTCATCTACTGGTTAATGAAATAATTAATTTTCATATTTTGTATCATGTCTAGGGGTCGCATCTTTGAAAAATGTGTAACGTCATATAGTTCATTAGAAATAAATAACAAATTCATCAATCTTATTGCAATAGGGTCATAGAAACTCATTAATGTCGACTATAATATGTTACACAATCACAAATTACACACTACACAGTACACTACGATATTGTATTGTATTGTATTGTATTGTATTGTATTTAAAAACTTATAAGTGCCTCTACCAAGTTCCCACCAATTAAAGGCGCTCCCAGTGCGAAAGTTCTCGGGAATAAAGGCAAGTTTAAAGACAACGAAAAGCTGTGGCAGGACCACCGGATAGTACTGCACCCCGGGCCGAATGAGGAAGCTGATTCCACAATGCAGGGCCAATAGCAACAAAGGAACGAGACTGGGCTATCACCGTTCTCACTGGGGGAACAAATGAGTCAAGTCGATCAGAGGAGCGAAGAGGGCGAAGGGAGCTATAGCTGAAGTAGTGGGTCACAGAGGTATTTAGGAGCAAGACCCAGATAAGATCGGCAAATATGGATAAGTACCTTTACTTGGAACAAGACTGGACCATCACCTTTCTCACTGGGGAACAAATAAGTCATATATGTACCTTTAGTTGGATGCGGGCAGTAAGAGGAATCCGGTGAAGATGTTCAAGCATGAATGTGGAAATATGGGAGAATCGTGGGAGACGGGTGATTTGTCTGGCAGCTGCTTTAAGAACAGATTGTAGAGGGGAGAGATGGACTTTGGGGAGGCCAACAAAGAGGGAGTTACAGTAATCAATGCGAGAGCAGATGAAGGCATAGACAATGGGAGTAAAGACTGGAGAGGAGACAGATCTTCGGATAGCCTTGAGACGTCGGAGATGGTAGTAGCACAAGCGGGTGAGATTAGAGATATAGTCAGAAAAAGAAAGGGAGCTATCAAGAATATTATTATACCCAGGTTGCGGTCAGATGCAGAGAATGTATAAAAAGGAAAGCTTTGAGATAAAAGAGGGTAGTCAACCTTGGCCAGTTGTTGACGAGTGCCAAACTAAATCAATTGGGTCTCTGCTGGGTTTAAAGGAAACATGTTTAAGGACAGCCATGCTTGAAGATCATGAAAGAGAGCATCAATGCAAGCAGTAAGAAACAGCTGAGCATACGGAGACCCATGCACGTAGAGCTGGGCGTCATCAGCATAGAGGCGGCCAGTGGTTAAATGCGTTACAAAGCTGGAGGTAATATCAGCTGATTAAAGCAGGTAAAGGAGTGGGCCAAGTACTGATCCCTGGGGACACCAAACTTGACAGTAACCCAGTGTGTTCTGGAGTCACCCGCTGAGCAAGAAGAAGCTGAGAGGAAGGAGGCCCATGGACATAAGCCTGGACATCGTCAGCAAAGAGATGGCCTGAAGCCCCATGGATGGGGAGCAGAGATGGGATACCGGCCGTGTACAAAATAAAGAGGAGAGGGCCTAGAACAGAGCCCTGCGGAACACCCAGTTTGATAGGGACCCACAGAGTTCTAGATTCACCAGAGATAACCATCTGAGTGCGATCAGACAGGTATGACCGGAACCACTGGAGAGGGGGGCCCTTCAGACCGCAAGAGGTCTCAAGGCGCTGTAGAAGAATGGTGTGGTCAACCATGTCAAAAGCTGTATGCAATATAGTAATTTTTCGCAACTGCGATCACTCCTTTTGAGTCCTTGAAGAACCATATAATCTTTACATAATCTACACTGCCAACCTAGGGTCCTTGCTGGCGGCTGGGTCAGTCGCCAGATCTTCTTAGCCAGCACCCTATGCTGGCGATCTGCAAGCCTATATATACACTGCCCGGATTTCAGCGTTGTTGCAGCGGTAGAAACCATGACCCATGCCATGGAATCCATGCAGGCCTGGATGTCCTCAAACCGCCTACGGCTTAACCCCGCCTAAGACGCGGGCGGGGCTAAGCACTCCCCAGCAGCTCTCTAAAATAGATCTGTCTTCTCTTGCCTTGCAATTCCCACACCTTTCTTTCTCGACCTGGGTCCAGGACTTGGGGGTCATCCTGGACCAGGAGCTTGGAGCTTGCATTCACGCGGCACATAAATCTTCTCTCCCGCAGTTGCTATTACCAGCTCCGGCAACTCAAGGTGATCTCCCGTTCTTTGTCCCCCGGTGCAGCTTCCACGCTTGTCCATGCTTTTGTTGTTTCTCGATTGGACTACTGCAGTGCCATAAATATATGACGGACTCCCGGCCTGCCGGATTGAGTCCCTGAATCCTGCATACTGCTCCCCGCCTTGTAGGCCGCATCCCCAAGTTTGGTAGAGTGTCTGCGTATATGAGGGATGTCCTCCACTGGCTCCCCTACCCACAGCGCATCACTTACCGAATCTCTGCCTTGGTCCGGCGGTGCTTTGAAGGTTTGGCCCCTCCATACCTGCGGAAGCTCTGCTGTCCCACCTCATGCTCGCAGCGCCGCTGCTCTCTCCGCTCAGCTGCGCAAGCTGAACTTATTGTTCCCCGAGCGCGGACAGCCACGTGGCAGCGCCGTGCCTTGTCTGTGGCTGCCCCCCCATGACTTGGAATGGGCTCCCTACCAAGCTCCGTCAAATACCGATTGGTCATTTCACCCTGTTTCTTACTGTCCTCAAACCTGCGTTGTTCGACTATGGTTGGGCTGGGAGTGCTCCTAAGTAGGCAATCTTGAAGGGGCGCTATATAAAACTGCTTTAATAATAATAATAATAATAATAATAATAATAATAATAATAATAATAATAATAATAATAATAATAATAATAATAATAATAATAATAATAATAATAATAATAACTTCCCGCCTTCTTGGCTTCGGCCGCGGGCACCCTCCAAACCCAGTCCCTCATCTTGGGTACTATTTCGGTGACCACTGACGCGACACATGACTCGGCGAAGACTACCTGGCTTCAGCTTTCTGGGGTTCCGATCCCGACGATCACGCCCGGTCGTGGACAGAGACACTGGGACGGTCCGCTACTACACGCAGCCCTCTCGACGCTCGAGGATAAACTGCTTGATCCCTACGACCAGGCGAGACTGAAGGCGTCGCAGTCACCGCACGCCTCGGACTGGCTACACGCCCTCCCGATCGCTGCTCGCGGCCTTAGAGTGGATGACGAGACAATGAGGGTAGCGGTCGGCCTACGATTGGGTCTGGCAATCTGCGAACCGCACAAATGCGCATGCGGTGCCTACGTCTCGTCCAGAGGCGCGCATGGGCTGTCATGCTCACTGGGGTTCGGCCGACAAGCTCGGCACAGCAACATCAACGACCTCATCCACCGCAGCCTCAACAGAGTCGGCATCCCGGCAGTCAAGGAGCCGTCCGGCCTATCCAGGTCGGATGGAAAGAGACCGGATGGCCAGACCCTAATACCGTGGAGCGGCGGGCTGTCCTTATTGTGGGACGCGACGGTGGTAGACACGGTGGCTGCCTCTTATATCACGGAAACGGCGGCCGCGGCAGGAGGGGCGGCGGAGGTGGCTGCTACGAGAAAGAACATCAAGTACTCTGAACTACAGAGGAGATACATTTTCATACCTGTAGCGGTGGAAACCTTTGGTCCCCTCAACAGAGAAGGCCTTGCCTTTCTATCTGAACTTGGTCGCCGGCTATCGAAAACCACCGATGACTCCCGCGAATCAAACTTCCTATTCAAGAGTCTTTCAGTGATGGTGCAGCGCTTCAACGCAGTGGCCTTCCAAGGCGCTATGTCAAAGCTGCCCGGAGCCAAAGAACAACAAACCCGTCTTTATACATCGCCTTCTTAACGGAGGTAGCGGCGGGAAACTCGTTTTGAGAGTGAACAGAACCTAGACACGATTTCTCGGATTATAATAATAATAATAATAATAATAATAATAATAATAATAATAATAATAATAATAATAAAAGCTGTAGCTTTTAAGGGTACTTTCGCCAGCCAGGAAATAGATGAATAGGGCCATTCCGGACACCTTTTTTTTAACATTAGTTAATATTGAAGTCCCTGAGGGATCCTGTATACCTCGGGGCAAAAAAAAAAAAATAATAATAATAATAATAATAATAATAATAATAATAATAATAGCGGGTGCTGCAGCCGAGCTAGCCACAGAGAGAAAAAAAGTCCAAATACAGCGCTCTTTTAAACACACACTTCTTAGTGCCCTTGGCTTTTGAGACTTTAGGTCCGATTGGCAACATAGGCCTGGACTTTTTAACAGACTTGGGTCGCAATCTGACACTGACAACAGGAGACAATAGGGAGACCTGCTTCTTGCTGCAACGCCTCTCAATCACCATTCAACGTTTTAACTCGGTGGCTTTTCGTGGCACTCTAGTCGAGCCTGACCCTGAGGAGATGCAACCATTCCAGAATAATTAGTTTTCTTTTGTCTCCTGACAAATTTTTGTGACGCCCGAGGGATCATGTTTACCTCGGGACAAAACAAAAAACAAAACAAAAAAATAATAATAATAATAATAATAATAATAATAATAATATAATAATAATAATAATAATAATAATAATAATAATAATAATAATAATAATAATAATAATAATTAAAACCTTTGCTGAAATTTTCCAAGAAAGGAGGTCAATTACGCTAGTAGGAGTACTCGGCATTTAATCAGACAACAGTCGTTGCCTGTTTCACAGATAATAGTTCAAAGGCTCAAATCCGTAACTTCAGATTTTTAGTTGACTTTTAATAGGCTGGAGGACTGTGGTATATCGTCGTTATAATGGTTGCCTAATGCCTACACTTCTGGAAAATGATGCATAGATCTTCCTGCTAAGAAAACACTTTAGAATTGCTGTATTGGCTTCCTGCTTAATTCAGAATAAGATTGAAACTGTCCTGTCTGACCTTTAAAACCTTCACAACGAGCATTCTTGACTACTTTCAACTACTTAGTTCCTAGGCCTATCTCTTCTTACATCCATCCCCGCACTCTGTTATCTTCGAGTATGTGTCTTTTGGTTGGGCGCCGATGTTGCACTGTCATTGGCTCTGTGCATTCTGTGTTTCTGCCCTTAAGAAATGGAACCGACTACCAATGTTTCTCCGATTCCAGAACTATTTCTTCCTTCGAGAAACATCTGAAAACTTAGAATTTCTCACTGGTTTTTAAACAGTTGGACAACTTTTAACTGCTCTTCAGCTGCATCTAACTAACCGCGTCTCAATGACTGCATTAAAAGATTAGTAATTATATTATTATGAACGTAGTTTTAATACTCGCATTTTGGTGTATAGACATCTAATAAAACCAGTTAAGATGTATATAACATCCTAACTCTAAATATTTTGCGCATCAGGTTGTCGGCTGGGGGGATATGCGGTCATGGGTACGGAGACGGAAGAAGTAGTAGGTGGGTTTGGTCGTTGGTAGTAGTCGGTGCTAGACGTGGCCAAGGTCTGCCAGGTCAGCCCCAAGAAGGCGACCATCGGCCTATTCGCAGAGTCGTTCAAACGTTGTGGAGTCGTCGGTGAGGTAATGAAGGCGTATCAGTCTACGAATCAAGACTTGGAATCGATACCTCGATTGCTGCCCGACCCAGTCCCACTAGGAGGGGGAGGCATACATCATCCTGGCCAAGGGTGGTGGCGCGTACAGACTGCACTGCTTCTTCTTCTTCCTCCTCTTCCTCTTCCTCTTCCTCTTCCTCTTCCTCTTCCTCTTCCTCTTCCTCTTCCTCTTCCTCCTCTTCCTCCTCCTCCTCCTCTTCCTCTTCCTCTTCCTCTTCCTCTTCCTCTTCCTCTTCCTCTTCCTCTTCCTCTTCCTCTTCCTCTTCCTCTTCCTCTTCCTCCTCCTCCTCCTCCTCCTCCTCCTCCTCCTCCTCCTCCTCCTCCTCCTCCTCCTCCTCCTCCTCTTCCTCCTCCTCCTCCTCCTCCTCCTCCTCCTCCTCCTCCTCCTCTTCCTCTTCCTCTTCCTCTTCCTCTTCCTCTTCCTCTTCCTCTTCCTCTTCCTCTTCCTCTTCCTCTTCCTCTTCCTCCTCCTCCTCCTCCTCCTCCTCCTCCTCCTCCTCCTCTTCCTCTTCCTCTTCCTCTTCCTCTTCCTCTTCCTCTTCCTCTTCCTCTTCCTCTTCCTCTTCCTCTTCCTCTTCCTCTTCCTCTTCCTCTTCCTCTTCCTCTTCTTCTTCTTCTTCTTCTTCTTCTTCTTCTTCTTCTTCTTCTTCTTCTTCTTCTTCTTCTTCTTCTTCTGTTCTCTGCCCTTAGGCAGGTTCATGTGTCCAACGGCGCCATTCTTCTCGGTGTTGAGCCTCTTCTTTCATCTTTTTGTAGCTGTCCTTCTTCATTATCCAGTCTAGGAACATCGTTCTTGGTCTTCCTCTTGTCTTTTTCCCTTCTATTCTACCCTGGATGATACCTCGTTGCAGGGAAGTTCCTCTCATTATATGGCCAATCCATCTTCTTTGATGCTCTCTAATTGTCCTCATCATAGATCTTATAGTTTTGTTTTCATGTTATAGTTTTGTTTTCAACATGTTTGTATACATGTAATGCATGTGCGCTTGTCATATGCAAATAAAGGCTACTTACTTACTTACTTACTTTCCTCTCCCACCATTTGCAGTACTTTCTCGTTGGTCTTATGCTCTTTCCAGCTAATTCTCTCCATTCTCCGCCATATCCACATTTCGAAGGCTTCTAGCCTTCTTACGTCCTCTCCCCTTATAATCCATGTTTCAGATTCGCACACGAGGATATCTAACAAATTATCTATAATATACGTCGAAAAGCTGTATGGCGTGTGGGGCTGATTGTATGTATGCTAATTAACAACGTAGTGACGTTGAAGAATACGTCATAATGTGAAGGCTACATCTAGAAGTTGGCGTTCAGTTGAAAGTGTAGAATGCAATTGAGTTAAGGAAAATTTCTTTAATCGCTTCAAAATTCGTGTTTTATTCTGTATTTTCCACGATTCACATCTCCAGTTCGGCTTTGGGTAAGACAAAACTATATGTACATCAAGACTGCCTTCATCGGAAGAACCACTTGAGTCCATTTTTGACATTTTTGAGTTAACTGTGTCCTGTGCTACTTAATGCTATAGAGCATGTATTTACAAGTGTGTTTTTCAGAAAACTCACGTCAGTCCAGAGTTACAATGGAAAGAAAATATAGTGTTCATGTAAAAACAACTAGAGTCCTTGGACTTAAGTGGTTTTTGCATGAATCGTGATCTGCAAACACACAAGGCAGAAAATTTTTACATTTAATTTTAATACTAATTTTAGCTTTAATAGCAGCAGCTATTATGAATAATTTGTTACTGTTGAACAAATTTGCAATTATTCATTGAATACTATCTATTCACGGCGAAAAAATGAAGTTTACATAAGAAATTGAAGTATGCAGTAAAATTTAAACCTTTACAATGTGGCGCCACCTACCTATAAAATCAATATCTTTTTTACATGTTATAGAGACATAACACATCCGTGTGAATGCCAAATTTCTTTTCGATATTTTCATAAATAAAATACTATTGTAGACTTTCAAAGTTTGTTTTGTGAATATCTCAAAATGTTGAAAATGGACTCTAGTGGTTCTTCCGATGAAGGCTTCAATTGAGTTAAAGGAAAGTTTATTTAATCGCTTCAAAATTCGTGTTTTATTCTGTATTTCCACGATTCACATCTCCAGTTCGGCTTTGGGTAAGACTAAACTCAATGTACATCAAGACTCGTATTCAGTTAATCAGCTATGAACGGCGAATGACTTAGCAATCCTTATATATATATTTCATGTCATGTCATGTCATGTCGCCGTCGTCGCTTTGCATAGGCTACATGAATGGGTCAACATTTCCTATCTCGTACTGCAGCCATTAGCCTGGTTCCAGATAGTCCAATCCATTTTATAATGTTGTCAATCTAGGATATTCTTGGTCTGCCGCGGTTGCGAATCCCTTCTACAAGGCCTGTCATCAGGCTGCCTTCGATGTTGTCCTTCGGCTGCCGCATGATATGTCCAAAGTATCTTAGCTTGCGGGTTCGGACGTGGTTCAGCAGTTCGCATTTGGTCCTCGCCAGCTTGTATATTTGTTCGGTGTTTATCCTTTTTGTCCAGGGAATTCTTAGCAGCTTTCTGATGCACTTGTTCTCAAATGCTTGGATGCGTTTCTCTTCTTCTTTCTTTAACGTCCAGGCCTCACATCCGTATGTTGCTGTTGGCCATGCCAATGCCTTCATCATCCGTAATTTGGTGTCATTATGAATTGACTTGTTCTTCCAAATTTTCGTTAGTTTAACCATGACTGCCATTCCCATGGCCAGTCTTGATTTAACATCGTCCTTGCAGTTCGCCTCTGCAGTTACTTTGCTCCCCAAGTACACAAATGATTTTACTTGCTCCAGTCCTCCGATGTCCACTTTTATCTCGAGTGTTTCTTCTATGCTCGTCATTACCTTCGTTTTTGTCGCGTTGATCAACATTCCATATTCTTTTGCTGCATTTTCGACTCGACTCACAATTTTTTGTAATTCTCTTGACGATGTTGCCACTAACACGATGTCATCCGCGTACCTGATATTGTTTATGGTCTTTCCACCAATCCTGAATCCCCCAGTGAACCCAGATAGCGCTTTTCGCATCACCTGCTCTGCTAGTATATTAAACAGGCATGGCGAGAGGTTGCATCCTTGCCGGACTCCTTTTTTGACTCTGAACCATGCTGAAGTGTGACCGTCTGTCCTGACATTGGCGTGTTGTTGTTTGTACAGACTTCGTAATAATTGTGTCAATTGGGGCGGAAACCCCATTTCAAGCATGGTCAACCATAGTTGATTATGTCTGATCATATCGAAGGCCTTTGTGAAGTCGATAAAGCAAAGATACACCGGTTGATTTCTTTCTTTTGCTTTTTCTAGTATAATTCTCAGATTCACAATCTGGTCTCGTGTGCCTCTTTTTGGTCTGAACCCAGCTTGTTCATGTGAAATCTCTTCTTCTAGTTTGAGCTGCATTCTTTCCAAGATCACGCGTAGTAGTATCTTGCTAGCGTGCGAGACCAGAGCGATCGTTCTGTAGTTGCTGCATTGGAGCGGGTCTCCCTTCTTGGGGAGTGGGATAAATGTTGATTGCGTCCATTCTTCTGGCCAGACTCCGCTCTTCCATACTGCTACACAAATCTCGTGGAGTTTGGTCATTGTCATCCCCCCCCCCCCAAACCTAAGTAGTTCTACGGCTACATCATTCGGGCCTGGTGCTTTACGTATTGCCGACTTCAACACTGCTCTTCTGATTTCATCTATCAATGGTGGTGGTTCTCTCTTGTGTGTCAATTTCTATTTTTTTTTCATCTTCGTCATCGTATAGTTCTTCGCAGTATTCTTTCCATCTCTGGTTTACTTTCTCCGGTTCGACTAATTTCTTGCCGGTGTTGTCCTTTATAGCTGTTGTGCGGGGGCGAAATGATCCAGTCAGTTGCTTTACTGTTTGAAAAACAATTCTGCTGTTTCCTTTTCTTGCATTTTCCTCAAGCTCATTGCATAATGTGTCCAACTCCTCCTGTTTGTCCTTTCGCAATCGTTTCTGTACCTCGGTTCGTAGCTTCTTGTATTCTGAAGGTGATGTCGTCTTGACCTCTCGCTTCTTTCTTATTAGGTCGAAGGTTTCATTGGAGATCCAGTTCTTATGTTTTTGATGATTTTTCTGTAGTGTCGCCTTAGCAGCCCCCATGGTGACGTCCTTTAGCTGTTGCCATAGTTCGTCTGGTGTGCATGGTTCATCGATTCCTTCTAGTTCCTGGAATCTGTTTGTCACTTCGAGTTGGTACAGTTGTGCGTCTTGCTCGTTTCTCAGCTTCTCCAGATCTAGGAGGAGTGGTCTGTCGCCTCGTTTCTTTTTGAACCTTAGCTGCATTGTCAGTACCACTAGATTGTGATCAGAATCACAGTCTGCGCCGAGATATGTGCGTGCGTTATTAATTGATTGTCTCCAGTGTCTGCTAATCAGTATGTAGTCAATTTGGGTTCTGGTAGTTCCATTCGGGCTCGTCCAGGTATATCTGTGCCTGTTGTGCAGTCGGGAAAGCGTGTTGGCAGTAGTTATAAAATTACATATAATTATATAAATTATATATATATAATAGAGAGAGACATATATATCCTTAGAGTATTATTATTATCATTACTGTTTTAATTGTTATTGTTATTACAACCATTTTTATCGCGCAAAGTCAACAGAAATTGGAATCGGAGGTGCGGTTAATCAGTCGCCAGTGAAGAGCTGTTGGATATCAAAATGTTTGAAAGCCAATGAGAAAGAATGATTTGTGAGGCATTTCCTAAAGGAAGAGATAGAGATTGAGCAAAGAACAGACTTTTTTAGGTAATTCCATTCCTTGGAATGCACGAAAGTCCACGACAGTGCGAAATCAAGGATCAACCAAAAGAACCAAACCAAAAGAACCGAGACTACGTGGCGGAATGTAACTAGAGAGTAGTGGTTGAAGGTAGGCATGAATCTTATCCTGCATTCTACAGGAAGCCAACAATTTTATTGACCGAATGAGGTTTCGCACGCAGAACCACGCGACCCAGAGAATTTTGGATGCGTTAATGCCTGTTGACTTTTAGATCTGATATGCCTTCAAACACAGAGTTGATATGATCTAGACGAGAGCACACAAGAGAGGAGGCTGTGGCCGATGACATTTTTCTTGGTAAGAGCAGACCTTATAATGACGATTTGCTATGATATGACAGAAACAAGATCTGCAAAGGTTTGTTATGTGGGTGTGGTATGTGAGATTAGGCCTACTGTCCAGAGTCGACCCAAGTGTTTTTACATTCTGTGATAGCTAAAAAACAGTGCCAGCGATTCAACATTGCTATGAGTAAGGCAAGAGAGCAGTCATTGACGTGAGCCAAACATTATTGTCTCAGACTTAACTGGGTTTATAGCAAGACCGTGGAAGCAGAACCATGCATGCACTGAAGAGAGTCAAGTCATTCTTCAAACATTGTTTGCCAGACTGATCCTTTGATGAAAGAGCAATGTAAAACTAAGTATCATCGGCATGCTGCTGTAACTGGAATCCAAAGTTATTGGGATGCGGTGAAGTGAAGATTTTGAATAATAGGGGATTGAGAACAAATTCATTTGGGACACCAGCAGTAGAGACAGAAGGATCAGATCGTGTACCAATACCCACTTGCTGAAACCGAATGAAGAGGTTTATGAAGCTAGCCACTTTAATGCAGTGCCAGAGACACCCCTGAAGCTTTTACTGAGTGTAGATGGTCAATAGTGTCGGAAGCAGCACCAAGGTTGAGGCATGCTGTGAGGCACGCCTTTCCTTTATCAATAGATGAGAAGATGTTTTCCAGCGTAAAGGTAAATTAGTTACAGTAGATTAGCCTAAAATAGCGACGACGAGGACGAGGATGATAGTAATAATAATTTAAGAACTTCTATAGCGCCACTGTACAAATGGTCAATGCATCACTTGATGGTTGCAAGAAAGCAAAGTCGTTGTTCTTGGCAAAATCAAGGGTCTGTCCGGTGGAAAACCAAAAGGGAGAAACCGAGAAGATATCGAAGCAGCCTACACAGGAAACGAGTCCGGGGAAAGATGGACATTTACTCGACCACTAAAGGCGAACATAGGCTCTTCAGAGCGAACGCTTTCCGGAAGACTTCCAGAGTCTTGGACCAGCAACGGAAAAGATACGCTTACCATGAACTGTCCGTGTCCTCCGTTTGGGGTGTGGATCGAGTAGACAATTGGATGTCACAGCTCTTGGGAATCGGCATTGGATGAAGATTGTGGGGTTGGTGGATTGATCTTATGAATATTGACCTGATGACGGCCTAGTTTAGGTACGCTATCGGTTGACGCCTTGTTCATTTGATATCATTGCCCTAGAACTTACTAAATGACAACAAAGAAAAGTGCACGACCTTATAAACAATTATTTCTGTCTTGGAGTAGAGCATCTTAACCTCTATCAGAGGTCGGCTGTTATATATGACCACGCGCATGATAGCTAGACCATAGACCATCTCTTTTGGGCAAGAATGACAGATAGATACTGGCAGGATTTCCATCAGAAATGATGTATGACCGCTTATTCCGAATATAGAAAGTTGCAAGTGCATTCTGACACAAGCAATTCCTTAAATAGTCAGACGCATTTTATTCGAGATGTTCCTATTTTAACAATAATTCTGCTTTATTAAGCCATAGTGAAGGTTCCGTTTCTTGTTCATAGTCCAGAACAGACAGTGACGTTCTCTGTTTTGTAATGCGGCATATATATAATTATATATATATATAGCGCATTATATATTATATATATATATGGTCAATATATTTGCCGTTTATATATATATAACTGATAACTGATAATATATATATAACTGATGACAGATAATATATATATACTTCCATGATCACAAAACTAAAGGAGCTTATATATATATATATACATATATATTATATATACATAAGCTCCTAGCAATCATTCGCAACATTAGGTGGTCTATGTTTACAAGCGCTTCAATCTTTCAAGTTCAAGTTCAACGCGAACACTTTTCTCGTAGAAGGTAGCTGTCATTTTGATGAACTTACATTTGTTGTGAAAGTAACTGCACTCTGTCATTTCTTGAATAACTGCTATTTCGTTGCGAAATTCTGCTGCCTACGCAGGCATTATTATCTAACAGGCGATCGACTAAACGCGCCTCCGATACGCATGTCTGTTTGACCTTGCGCGGGTTAAAATATTTGTAATAATACTATTAATAATACTTACAAATGGACCTGGTGGCCCGACTACTATCCGAAGACCGGATCTTCTGTCGCCTAAGACGTAGTAGTTAAACGTTGGTCTCATCGTTTATCGTAGCCCATCGTCGTTCCACGTGTTCCATGTTGCTTGGTCCAAGCTAGTAACTCGTTGTTATCTGTCAACTCTAGGTGGGAAATCAATGTTTGGGCACAATGTGTGCGTGCTAGTTCGCTACTGATCACATTTCCAGTTATATGAATAGTGTTCTTAATAACATGTAACAGTATTTACGCTGGCGTTGACCTCACTTTAATAATCTTGATGCAGACATAGCATTATACACAAACACACATGCATGCCATCAGGTAGACATAGGCTACATACATACATACATACATCTCCGTGTGTTAATTAAGATCTTGATTGTACTTTCAATGTTTCAATGTAATCTTACTGCGTCTGTCGGTTTGATAACAAAGAATATATAATTATTAGATGCTGTTGCATTTGATTCTGCTCCGCGATCATTTTAAAACCCAGAAACGCATTTGCTTAATCCCTTCTCCAATGCTGAAACTCATAATCCATGCATGATAAGTGGGCCAAGAAGAGTGCCAATTGGGGGCATCATAAAACTGTAGATGTTCTGCGTCACGCTCTCTTAACTGCTTCATAATGTTCTCAGAAATGTCGAATCCAAGCGATGATAAGAAGAAGAGATGCATCGACGATGAAGACGAACAACGAGAGAAGAAAAAGGCGAACGTTGAGGTCGAGAATCCAGAAGATGGAGCAATGAAGGTGAGTCAATCAAAGTCAGAAATCGCTGTTCTGTAAAGTTATCTTTGTATTAGTCTCACGGTGCACGATAATCTAGGGCTGTACACGTTGTTGTCAACCAAGAGGCTCAAGGTTCAAATATCCCTTCGAGCATTTTGCTCCACTTTGGCCCCTAGAGAACGCAACCGCAAACTTAGTACATTGGCCATTACCTGTCGGTTGAAATATCAGACTCTCACATTTCGATCGTCTAAAACATGGACGTCACTAACGCTTCCTACCTATGACTTTTTCTCTAGTTAGTTTAATCCTTTAACGACGAGAGGGATTCGTTTTCCATGCATTTTAATACACGTTCGTTGTTAAAGTTGTTCATTTTGCTACTTTAGTTTTGTGATCGTGGAAGTTATTCTCGAGAAATAAACAATTTAAACGTTGTCCACTAACCAGCACAGAGGTTTTGCCATTTTTGATCCTGTATCATGGAATAGTCTTCCGTCTTCCTTTTAAAATCTGAGCTGAGCTAATCAATCTGTCAACTTTCTTGTTCCGCAAGTGCTCCAAGTCTTTTCTGTTTGATTAATTATTAGTCAGAAGCGCTGTTAATTAATTTGTTCTTGAAGTTGCCTGCACTTTACAAGTGTTCACTTATGTTTTGTCATGTTATGTTACGATCATTAAACATACTCCAGCGGTGCCTGCGACGAATGACACTTCTTTCATTTTACCCAGTTCTGGTGTTGCAAGTAACAAATTGCTTCTATCAATCTAGCTGTCAAACCCAGGTGTTTTTATGTTGTTTGTACACTGGAGTGCGCCTTGCAGCCGGTAAAAATAAAGAATATGCTTACTTACTTACTTACTTACTTACTCTAATACCCAGGTAGACGGGGAATAATCTTCCTGAGGTGTGACTCAGAAAACTGCTCTATGCCGCTTATACCACAGTAGTTATTGAGACAACAGGCCCAGAGTACATAGCCATCCTTTATTTCTGGAGGCGTCATTCTTCCTACAACGTCTGACCACAGCGATCCAACGTCGCAGTGGTGTTGAATTTTTAAGTTCATACCAGGAGGAGGACATCTGCACAGATTTGTCATTCCAGTGATGCGTCAAAGATTCGCATAGAACCATTTATCACTCCCCCTGGCCTTTATCTCTTGAGTAAAAGTCTACTGAACTTTACAATAACGTAACATTTGGCTTTGGTCGAGAATAACGAATGCAGCTTAGACAACGCTGAATGGTCTCGTGTCCTACAGCATATGTATGATTATGACCAGAAGGGTTGTTGTAAATACTTGCTCATTAATAGACTTAGCAAATTTATTAATTGAAAGTAGAAACTGAGCTTATGAATTATTTTGGAAGCCATTTCACCGCAATTTTAAGTGGCATCTTTTTAAAAATCAGGCTGATCTCCTCGAGTACCTCGAGGGTACACTTGAGTTTTCCAAGCTGTTCCTTGACTGCAAGCAGTTCGCTGATAACAATGGACTGAGCATTGGAAAAGGAACTGTGCTTCATGGAAAGCCAGGTAAGACTATGCGTCATGTCGTTTGCTATCTGCATTTTCAATTCGTTTTTACACTTCATAATTGGCCCAGAGAAAAATCGATTTGCATTATTATAGCAATACATTGTACAATAGAATTGTTGATGTATTGCCACTCAGGTGCATGATGAGATAATACGAGATGACATGAGATCAGAAAAGTAAAATTAGAGCTTCCATGTCCCAAGTACAACGTGGAAGGTGAAATCATTAGAACTGTTCTTTGGCACAAACCAGCAATGGACGAATTACAAGATCCTGCACACGTGAACAGCGAATTGCGGAACGAACGCATGACTGTCAGCGTTCACTGGTATCACCATGATGGTATAGAGGAGACAGTGTGCGGTTATTACACGTGGCCAGCAATCGTTTGATTAAGATTCATTACAGGTGTGAATAATAATAATAATAATAATAATACTAATAATAATAATAATAATAATAATAATAATAATAATAACAATAACAATAACAATAACAATAACAATAACAAAAACAATAACAATAACAATAACAATAACAATAACAATAACAATAATAATAATAATAATAATAATAATAATAATAATAATAATAATAATAATAATAATAATAATAACAACAATAAACAACAACAATGTCAGCAAAGTTTGCGTTGTTGTAGATCTTGGAATACGCGTTAAGGAATTCCTGCAGCGTCATGGCAAGGATGTTGTCAGGGTGCTACCACGAGATCTCGTTTATTTAACAGCAAGCAAGTGCGACGATACATTCAAGCGCGTATGTCATTCAAACTGTCTGAATTTGAAGTATTATATTTAACAGTCTGCGATCAATTAATCGCTTAAATATGTAATGAACGACTGTATCGGTCCAGATCTTGAACGATGTATCTTATTTACTCGGTCGGAGTAATAAATTAAATTAATTATGAATATTGTTAATAAATCAGAATATTTGTGTTTCGACGACTGACTAAATTTTCAGAGATTTCGTGAGATATTGATGTGGAGAGGGTTTCATGGTAACTGCTGTCAAGTGTAGTCTAAACGTTGGAATGGAGAGGGTTACATGGTAACTGCTGTCAAGTGTAGTCTAAACTTTGGAATGGAGAGGGTTACATGGTAACTGCTGTCAAGTGTAGTCTAAACTTTGGAATGGAGAGGGTTACATGGTAACTGCTGTCAAGTGTAGTCTAAACTTTGGAATGGAGAGGGTTACATGGTAACTGCTGTCAAGTGTAGTCTAAACGTTGGAATGGAGAGGGTTACATGGTAACTGCTGTCAAGTGTAGTCTAAACTTTGGAATGGAGAGGGTTTCATGGTAACTGCTGTCAAGTGTAGTCTAAACTTTGGAATGGAGAGGGTTACATGGTAACTGCTGTCAAGTGTAGTCTAAACTTTGGAATGGAGAGGGTTACATGGTAACTGCTGTCAAGTGTAGTCTAAACTTTGGAATGGAGAGGGTTTCATGGTAACTGCTGTCAAGTGTAGTCTAAACTTTGGAATGGAGAGGGTTACATGGTAACTGCTGTCAAGTGTAGTCTAAACTTTGGAATGGAGAGGGTTACATGGTAACTGCTGTCAAGTGTAGTCTAAACTTTGGAATGGAGAGGGTTACATGGTAACTGCTGTCAAGTGTAGTCTAAACTTTGGAATGGAGAGGGTTACATGGTAACTGCTGTCAAGTGTAGTCTAAACTTTGGAATGGAGAGGGTTACATGGTAACTGCTGTCAAGTGTAGTCTAAACTTTGGAATGGAGAGGGTTACATGGTAACTGCTGTCAAGTGTAGTCTAAACTTTGGAATGGAGAGGGTTACATGGTAACTGCTGTCAAGTGTAGTCTAAACTTTGGAATGGAGAGGGTTACATGGTAACTGCTGTCAAGTGTAGTCTAAACTTTGGAATGGAGAGGGTTACATGGTAATTGCTGTCAAGTGTAGTCTAAACTTTGGAATGGAGAGGGTTACATGGTAACTGCTGTCAAGTGTAGTCTAAACTTTGGAATGGAGAGGGTTACATGGTAACTGCTGTCAAGTGTAGTCTAAACTTTGGAATGGAGAGGGTTACATGGTAACTGCTGTCAAGTGTAGTCTAAACTTTGGAATGGAGAGGGTTACATGGTAACTGCTGTCAAGTGTAGTCTAAACTTTGGAATGGAGAGGGTTACATGGTAACTGCTGTCAAGTGTAGTCTAAACTTTGGAATGGAGAGGGTTACATGGTAACTGCTGTCAAGTGTAGTCTAAACTTTGGAATGGAGAGGGTTACATGGTAACTGCTGTCAAGTGTAGTCTAAACTTTGGAATGGAGAGGGTTACATGGTAACTGCTGTCAAGTGTAGTCTAAACTTTGGAATGGAGAGGGTTACATGGTAATTGCTGTCAAGTGTAGTCTAAACTTTGGAATGGAGAGGGTTACATGGTAACTGCTGTCAAGTGTAGTCTAAACTTTGGAATGGAGAGGGTTACATGGTAACTGCTGTCAAGTGTAGTCTAAACTTTGGAATGGAGAGGGTTACATGGTAACTGCTGTCAAGTGTAGTCTAAACTTTGGAATGGAGAGGGTTACATGGTAACTGCTGTCAAGTGTAGTCTAAACTTTGGAATGGAGAGGGTTACATGGTAACTGCTGTCAAGTGTAGTCTAAACTTTGGAATGGAGAGGGTTACATGGTAACTGCTGTCAAGTGTAGTCTAAACTTTGGAATGGAGAGGGTTACATGGTAACTGCTGTCAAGTGTAGTCTAAACTTTGGAATGGAGAGGGTTACATGGTAACTGCTGTCAAGTGTAGTCTAAACTTTGGAATGGAGAGGGTTACATGGTAACTGCTGCTAAGTGTAGTCTAAACTTTGGAATGGAGAGGGTTACATGGTAACTGCTGTCAAGTGCAGTCTAAACTTTGGAATGGGGAGGGTTACATGGTAACTGCTGTCAAGTGTAGTCTAAAATTTGTTATGGAGAGGCTTTCATGGTAACTGATGTCAAGTGTAGCCAAAACGTTGTCATGCAGAGGCTTTCATGGTAACTGCTGTCAAGTGTAGTCTAAACTTTGGAATGGAGAGGCTTTCATGGTAACTGCTGTCAAGTGTAGCCAAAACGTTGTCATGCAGAGGGTTACATGGTAACTGCTGTCAAGTGTAGTCTAAGCTTTGGCATGGAGAGGCTTTCATGGTAACTGCTGTCAAGTGTAGCCAAAACGTTGTCATGCAGAGGGTTACATGGTAACTGCTGTCAAGTGTAGTCTAAACTTTGGCATGGAGAGGGTTACATGGTAACTGCTGTCAAGTGTAGTCTAAACTTTGGAATGGAGAGGGTTACATGGTAACTGCTGTCAAGTGTAGTCTAAACTTTGGAATGGAGAGGCTTACATGGTAACTGCTGTCAAGTGTAGTCTAAACTTTGGAATGGAGAGGGTTACATGGTAACTGCTGTCAAGTGTAGTCTAAACTTTGGAATGGAGAGGGTTACATGGTAACTGCTGTCAAGTGTAGTCTAAACTTTGGAATGGAGAGGGTTACATGGTAACTGCTGTCAAGTGTAGTCTAAACTTTGGAATGGAGAGGGTTACATGGTAACTGCTGTCAAGTGTAGTCTAAACTTTGGAATGGAGAGGGTTACATGGTAACTGCTGTCAAGTGTAGTCTAAACTTTGGAATGGAGAGGGTTACATGGTAACTGCTGTCAAGTGTAGTCTAAACTTTGGAATGGAGAGGGTTACATGGTAACTGCTGTCAAGTGTAGTCTAAACTTTGGAATGGAGAGGGTTACATGGTAACTGCTGTCAAGTGTAGTCTAAACTTTGGAATGGAGAGGGTTACATGGTAACTGCTGTCAAGTGTAGTCTAAACTTTGGAATGGAGAGGGTTACATGGTAACTGCTGTCAAGTGTAGTCTAAACTTTGGAATGGAGAGGGTTACATGGTAACTGCTGTCAAGTGTAGTCTAAACTTTGGAATGGAGAGGGTTACATGGTAACTGCTGTCAAGTGTAGTCTAAACTTTGGAATGGAGAGGGTTACATGGTAACTGCTGTCAAGTGTAGTCTAAACTTTGGAATGGAGAGGGTTACATGGTAACTGCTGTCAAGTGTAGTCTAAACTTTGGAATGGAGAGGGTTACATGGTAACTGCTGTCAAGTGTAGTCTAAACTTTGGAATGGAGAGGGTTACATGGTAACTGCTGTCAAGTGTAGTCTAAACTTTGGAATGGAGAGGGTTACATGGTAACTGCTGTCAAGTGTAGTCTAAACTTTGGAATGGAGAGGGTTACATGGTAACTGCTGTCAAGTGTAGTCTAAACTTTGGAATGGAGAGGGTTACATGGTAACTGCTGTCAAGTGTAGTCTAAACTTTGGAATGGAGAGGGTTACATGGTAACTGCTGTCAAGTGTAGTCTAAACTTTGGAATGGAGAGGGTTACATGGTAACTGCTGTCAAGTGTAGTCTAAACTTTGGAATGGAGAGGTTACATGGTAACTGCTGTCAAGTGTAGTCTAAACTTTGGAATGGAGAGGGTTACATGGTAACTGCTGTCAAGTGTAGTCTAAACTTTGGAATGGAGAGGGTTACATGGTAACTGCTGTCAAGTGTAGTCTAATCTTTGGAATGGAGAGGGTTACATGGTAACTGCTGTCAAGTGTAGTCTAAACTTTGGCATGGAGAGGGTTACACGGTAACTGCTGCTAAGTGTAGTCTAAACTTTGGAATGGAGAGGGTTACATGGTAACTGCTGTCAAGTGCAGTCTAAACTTTGGAATGGGGAGGGTTACATGGTAACTGCTGTCAAGTGTAGTCTAAAATTTGTTATGGAGAGGCTTTCATGGTAACTGATGTCAAGTGTAGCCAAAACGTTGTCATGCAGAGGCTTTCATGGTAACTGCTGTCAAGTGTAGTCTAAACTTTGGAATGGAGAGGCTTTCATGGTAACTGCTGTCAAGTGTAGCCAAAACGTTGTCATGCAGAGGGTTACATGGTAACTGCTGTCAAGTGTAGTCTAAACTTTGGCATGGAGAGGCTTTCATGGTAACTGCTGTCAAGTGTAGCCAAAACGTTGTCATGCAGAGGGTTACATGGTAACTGCTGTCAAGTGTAGTCTAAACTTTGGCATGGAGAGGCTTTCATGGTAACTGCTGTCAAGTGTAGCCAAAACGTTGTCATGCAGAGGGTTACATGGTAACTGCTGTCAAGTGTAGTCTAAACTTTGGCATGGAGAGGCTTTCATGGTAACTGCTGTCAAGTGTAGCCAAAACGTTGTCATGCAGAGGGTTTCATTGTAACTGCTGTCAAGTGTAGCCAAAACGTTGTCATGCAGAGGCTTTCCTGGTAACTGCTGTCAAGTGTAGCCAAAACGTTGTCATGCAGAGGCTTTCATGGAAACTGTAACAGGGAATGCAGAGCCCTACTACGGTTTCAGGTCTGTTCTACGCGACGATTTCATAGAACACCTCCCGAAGAGATCCTCTCCAAAAACGAATTCCAACCCGAAGACCGTCACTCGTCCTAGGCGAAACGATTACCCGGTCCAGAGTCTCGTTGGTTTAGCGTTAAGCAAGGATGGCCACAGTTCATATGTGTAGCAGACTATTGCACAGACTGAAAGTACCTACCAACTGCAGGTTCATTGACCTAAATGGTAGTTATCATTTAGTTACTATAGGGTAGAGACCGAGGTCGCCTGGTATTGCCTAACAGTAGCCTCAAGGTCACATATCTTACATATCAACTTCAGATTCTTCATTGCGTAATATCTAGATAATATTATGGCGATTTGCATTTAATTGGGTTATATATATAAACCATGAGAATCTATGCATAGCACGAACTGTTAACAACATTGTGCTTCTGTCTTAGGCTTTTTGCTGCGCCCCAAGCATCATCCTGTTTATTGGGTTGGAACGCGCAGCCACTGATGTGGCAGCAATGATCAAAGAGAAAATCAAAGAAAATGCGGACTCTTGCGCCCACGTCTTCGTTATTGGAACGACCGCGATTTATGGACAAGTTTCGGAGAAGCTTACGAAATGTTTCTCTGTCATAGACCTCCAGGTAGGATTAGCGTTTGACGAAGGGTCGTTATTTCACGTAACACTGGTATGGGGTAACTCAACAGAACATAATAGCATAGAAAGACGCGGTTCGATACCCGTTCGTTCCTCATAGATTGACTCAGTCTTCCACTCCCTAGGAGGCAGCTGTAAAACGAGCGGGCGTCTAACAGGATGCCAAAGGATGTGTGCTAAAATATCTTGATAATAATTGTTATGTCATTATGTTTCAATGTTACTTACTGCGATTTGTCAATGAGCTTGTCAATAAAAACGAATATTAAAAAGCGATGAGAGGTTTATAGACTAGTCATATATAAACACTCTGCTTTAAATTATTCGTGATTCTATAAAATAATCACAAAATATTCTTTTAAATTACTTGTTTGTTCCGTGTCCAGGATTGATCCCAAATTGTCCCTGAACTTCGTGTAAATATCCACTTCACCAAATGTTCTTGTTTTCGCACACTAAACTCGAACAACCTGAGTAAAAAAGCTTTGCTGAGTGGCCTTGGTTTTTATGGACTTATTTTTAACGACTATTTCCAGTACAAATAAGCTGACGGAACATTCGTTATATACAGTGTTTTGGACAGGGTATATTGTAATGGCATATCGAGTGATTTTGCGGTTGTCCTGGATAGGCAAAATCAAACGTTGGCAGCCGTAATATATATTCGTGGATTATCTTGCTATTACTTAGGTTATATTAATATGAATGCTCTCAATTCATAGTCATAAGCTTTAGATTAAACTATTGAATAACCAACTTAATGTATAATCTTACAGGAATTAAGAGTTATCTTGAATGCAGCATCTTACATCCTTGTTTTTGACAGGAATTGGCCGACTCCGCAATCGAGGATAAGACTAAAGTCTAATACGGTTCTTCTGACTTCATGCAACTTTATATTGTTATTTTAATTTTCACAGACTTTTCACCCAAAACGTTTCTCTGTTTCACTGGTTAAAAGGGTTTTAGGGCTTTCAAGTAAATTGGAATTTCTCTTAATTAGTGTACCATTTCGAGTTCCTTATTCTTTTAAATACTGCATAGTAATGCTACAAAGTTTCAAATGCTTAATGTCACGTGTTACATTGGAGTGAAGTTTAAGTTTCTTCTATTAAACTGAATTCTTGCAGCGTACAGTTGTCAATCTCAGATTCGGCTCTCTATTATAAAGTCATTTAATTTAGCACAAGAGTTGCTCACAAATGCCTTATTCCGCTTGCTAGCCTACATGTAAATAAAATCAAAATTAATTAAGGTGACAGTTTTATCTGTAAGCACGAATCTCTAAGTAGAATGGCAAAATAGTTTGATAATACAAGAAATTATGAGTAGCCTACGCAATTTTATGCTTAATTGGTCAATGTACATATTAATTATAGCTAGCGTACCAAGAGTACTCAGCTGTAGTAATAGGACACTCAACATTTCTGCGTATGTGGTTGGAGACCAATTCCGACATTGTGCCACAGACATCCTGGACTGGTTGAATGTGACTAAGCATTGTAGGCTATAGCTGATCCTTGCCAAATATTAAGCCTGGTATTAGCATCAGGATGTAAAGCTTGCTATGTCACGTACAATAATTATGCAGGGCACAATTGCTTTTGAATCTCGTTAGGAAAATAACGTAGCAAATATTAAATGGTGGACCGATTTACAATAACCCAGCTTTCCTCTCTGCTGGAAACTTTGCAGTGCATATCCTTACACCTCAGCAGTCATTTCTTAGTGTCTGATTCTTTCCTTCAAAGCTTTGGTTTGATTGCTGCACTGAAACAGTTCTATCATCTAAACTTGTAGTTTTAATTGTAATTATTGTAACTAGGATAACTTATACAGAAATTAACCGGTGTATCTTTGCTTTATCGACTTCACAAAGGCGTTCGATATGATCAGACATAATCAACTATGATTGACCATGCTTGAAATGGGGTTTCCGTCCCAATTGACACAATTATTACGAAGTCTGTACAAACAACAACACGCCAATATCAGGACAGACGGTCACACTTCAGTATGGTTCAGAGTCAAAAAAGGAGTCCGGCAAGGATGCAACCTCTCACCATGCCTGTTTAATATACTTTGTGAAGTCGATAGCAAAAGAATATGGAATGTTGATCAACGCGACAAAAACGAAGGTAATGACGAGCCTAGAAGAAACTCTCGAGATAAAAGTGGACACCGGAGGACTGGAGCAAAGTAACTGTAGAGGCGGACTCAAAGGACGATGTTAAATCAAGACTGACCATGGGAATGGCAGTCATGGTTAAGCTGACGAAAATTTGAAAGAACAAGTCAATACATAATGACACCAAATTACGGATGATGAAGGCATTGGCATGGCCAACAGCAACATACGGGTGTGAGGCTTGGACGTTAAAGAAAGAAGAAGAGAAACGCATCCAAGCATTCGAGAACAAGTGCGTCAGAAAGTTGCTAAGAATTCCCTGGACAAAAGGATGACCACCGAACAAATATACAAGCTGGCGAGGACCAAACGTGAACTGCTGAACCACGTCCGAACCCGCAAGCTAAGGTACTTTGGACACATGATGCGGCAGCCGAAGGACAACATCGATGGCAGCCTGATGACAGGCCTTGTAGAAGGGATTCGCAACCGCGGCAGACCAAGAATATCCTGGATTGACAACATTATAAAATGGATTGGACTATCTGGAACCAGACTAATGGCTGCAATACCAGATATGAAATGTTGGACAATGTTAACCCATTCATGTAGCCTACCATCGCAAAGGACGACGGCGACATGACATCACATGACATACAGTGTGTGAGCGCCTCTGAGTAGATATCTTGAATGGGCGCTATATAAATGTCTGGTAAATAAATAAATAAATAAATAGTATCGTCAGTAGCAAGATACTTCTACGATGCTTTACACCGCCAACTATCAGCGCAAATGTATAAATCTTGAGCTTTTGTACTGAAAACCTGCTGCTTGTAAATTCTTGGAGCAGTCACATACATGTTAACGGGCCTATCACCGTTTTAACCCCAGCTTACTATTTTTAAGTAAATTGGCAAATAGTTTTAGCAATGTACCAAGCAATAGAACACTCGTTCGTCTTCTAACTGTTTATAAAGCACTCGTCATTTATTCAGCGCCAAAAAAATTTTCAGTCACGAAAACAACTGTACATGCCCACAAGCCTGATAAATGTGATGACCTAAACTAGGTCAAATTATATGCACGGTAGATGGATCCGGGTTAATGTGCAACGGTAGATGGATCCGGGTTAATGACTCAAGTGTCTGTGTGATAACTCTATTGAAATCGTTAATGACTAGTCTACTATTTTGCGACGAAATATGGTGAAGAATTAAGCACAGTCAAAAGGAATAAGTGGTCGCGACTTGAAATGATGATTAGGCCTATAAACCGACAAAAATTAAGCAAATTATGACAGAAATGTTCTTTATTGCTGCGTAGAGCAACTCTATCAGCAAAGTTTTTAAACAGATTATCTGCTTAACTGTCTAACTTTGCTCGATATCTGGATTTCTCAGCAGTCTAGAAAGCAGGTGGAAAATGTGCAATTGCATATTATGGTCACTCTATTTGTCTGCATTCAGCAAATGTTAAGCTTCTCGAAGATGTTGCAAGGATTTCAGATTGTCTTCGTAATTCTGCTGTTACTGTGTTTCTCCGGATGTCAGGGAAACGACCCGTCGTCCTCGTCGTTGGTCTACACAGCTACATTCTTTTCTTACGCAGATGATCCGTCGATCTATCAGTGGACTTACCAGAGAAACATCTCAAGTGAAGTACTATTCTTTTGGCCGGACGTCGTTGATGAGAATCAGGACAGCGATGGGAGTCTTCTGACCGTCTCCAGCAAACGACTCACTGACTCTGAGTTTCAGTCGTCGCTCAATGCATGGCAGACAATGCGACGAAATTTCACTTATTTACGACTGTCGTGCGCTTCGACGGAGAACCGGGCATCAGGGTGTATCTGTACTAAGTACATCCGATCTGGAAACTCCAGTCCTCACTCCACATCAGCTGAAACGACGAACAGCTCCGGATGGATACATTCCTCGATCGCTCAATGTACGAGTCTTCCGCGACTTACATCGAAAGTCTTCAGGGATTTCAAAGAGGTCATCGTGCTAGACTTCGATGGCGTTAGATTTGGAGAAGTAGATGCAGACGCGTTTCACGATCTCCAATCACTACTACTGTTGCGAATTTCTGACTTTTCCATGACAATTATGGGCGGATTTGCCGATGGGACACTCTGTGGACTACCAAATTTTTCCATATTGCAACTGTATAACCATGTGTCTGCAACAGATGCTCCTCAGGATGTGCTTCCTTTCTTTCGATGCAAAAACGATACAAACACAAATGTAAGCGTAAGTGGCAGTGTACTTCAACTCATTGACATACAACATGTGGCAATCATAAAGATAAGTAATGCGGTCTTTCACAGTTTTTCTGTTGAATCTCTCCGTGTTGTAACTTTGCGAAATAACTCAATTCGACAAATCGAAAATGGAGCCTTCTCAAGATTTTCTGCAGTTCTCGAAATGGATATCTCAGATAATGAACTCACCTTGCTGGAAAACTCTGTCTTCAAAGACTTTCACAGTTTGGAATATCTTACCTTGGCTAACAATCAACTTGAGTCAGTAGAAACTGCCGTATTTGAAAATCTACATAGGCTGTTATTTTTGAATATCAGCGGTAATCGCATTGTTCATCTCGAAGGCAGTTTCAACATCTTCCCAAATTTATTAGTTTTGGATATAGGATCAAACAGACTGCCTTTTATAAGTGAAGGCACCTTTTCAAATTGCACTATTCTGCATAGACTGTGGTTAAACAGAAATAGTATAACCAAAGTACATGCAAACGCTTTCGTCGGATCTGCTAAACTGTGGGATCTAGACATGTCAGGCAATCTTCTCTCTAACGAATTAATTATTAGGAATTTTCTTCAGTACAAGGTTGAAGGCCTAACACAGCTAAACCTTGCTAGGAATAACATATCTCGTCTAATTCCATTAATGTTTGCTCAACGTGGTAGCACATTTAAATTGAAAGCCATTTATTTGAAATCTAACCAAATTAACTATGTTGATGAGGAAGCTTTCACTTACCACCCATCGCTGTTAGTTGTGAACCTTGGAAACAACAAACTGAAAAGTCTTCAGCCCAGGACGTTCCGAAAAACTCCTAAACTGGTCGTCTTATATCTACAGAACAATTATCTCGAATCGCTTCCATTCGTCCCGAATACCTTACAAATATTAGACTTGTCAGGTAATCGCGTTAACATATCTTCTCTAAACGAAAGTCTACTGCTGTTTTTGGCTGAATTAAATCTTCACGGTAACGATATCGACTATCTAGATGGCGATTCTCTGCGTCGTTTGCCTGCCTTGAAAAGGCTTAATGTAAGCAATTGTGGGTTAATTAATATTTCTGACGAAACGTTTGGTAGAAACGCCAAACTTGAAGAAATAGATCTATCGCAGAACTATTTGGATCTCAATTTTACGATCAATTACGCCAAGAACGTCGAAAACTTTAAAATGTTGAACGTTAGTCACAACAGAATTCAGTCAACTGAGAATCTACTTGTGAATAATTTTCGCTTTGCTCACACAATTGACATCAGTGACAACCCTCTCGTTACACTTCCGTCTAAAACATCGGGAAAGAACGAAATCTTTACGGAGAAGCTATTCATGACAAATTGTAGCCTGGAGCGCATATCTGACTTAGTCTTTGAGACGGCATCCATGATTGGTTTAATAGATCTCACATCTAACAGACTGAGGGAATTTAAACCATTCAGGCTTCCTAGCCTTGCGAATGGCGTACACTACTTAGTGCTACTTCGTGATAATCCGATTCAATGTTCATGCAGAATGAGTTGGCTAATGGACGACCAATACAGATCACATTATATTGTTCCTTTCTGCTATCGAACGAGAACAGGCACTCTAGAACGTTTCACCTCAATACCAAGAGAGGAGTTTCTTTGTCGCGTTTCAGAAATCTGTACTGTTGAATTGCCGCAATGCGAATGCTACACTGAGGATCGTCGCCAAGGACCTACACTTCTCGACTGCTCAAATAAACTATATCCAACATTTCCGAGAAATCTTGAACAGTCTTTTAAAATCATTCACTTCGAAGGAAATGGTCTCACCGTCTTCAAAAAGGATTTTGTATCAATGACATTGAATACCCTAGAAAAGTTATATTTGAGGAGTAACAAAATAGCTGAATTAGAACCATTTGCTTTTGTTAAGTTTCCGAATTTGCAGCTTTTGGATCTGAGTGAAAATCGTATTGTCATCATCAGAGACGAAACTATTTCGAACTTAAAACAGCTGAAGTGGCTTTATCTGAACAACA